>JAZKJV010004010.1:0-600000 GCA_037367405.1 Ottelia alismoides
TTTATGACGTCTATTGAAACAACAGAAGACATATAGGAACTCCACGATGGTTGGAGCTTTCATGGATGGACTTGATGCAGAATATGATGCGGCACGTACTCATCTTCTTATTGGAGCAACCATTCCTCCTATAGAGGAGGCCTATAGCCGTCTCAGCTGACTCATCATCCCTTCGACAACCACGTCTTCGCACTCTCAGCGATGGCCGCTTCTCGTGGTCGAGATAGGGCAATCCAGTCCAGAGGTCGCAAACCTCGAGGAAGAGGCGGTGGACGCCAACGTGGCCCCTGCATCTATTGCCGCAAGCCTGGACATGCAGAGGATACATGCTATCAGAAGCACGGATATCTTATTTCTGGTCGAGCAGTAGAGCATATTGCATCTTCAGAGACTTCAACTCCCGGGCCGATCCTTGCCTGGATGATATTGTATCTCGTATTCGAGAGATCATGACTCCTAGTGCTGACACCACTACAGATACTGCTGCAGCAGCCAGAGCCTCTTCGACCTCATCAGGTATCACATATGCCTTTACTGGTAGTACGAATGCAGGCATAACAGAATGGATTGTGGACTCTGGTACGTCTCACCACTTATGTGGAGACAGAACGCAACTAAAGTCCTACAGGGCTATACCACCTGGCAGATGGGTCGTCATTGCTAATGGTGACCACTTACCCGTTACAAGACAGGGGAAGGTGCAGTTGACACCGTCCATGCGCCTGAAGAATGTTTTATATGCTCATGCATTTCAGATGAATTTACTTTCTATTAGTCAGATCACTAAGGATCTGCATTGTCGTGCCATCTTTGACCCTCCATCTCTTGTGTTTCAGGACATACTCACGGGCAGGATGATTGGAAGTGACTGTGAGCAGCGGGACTTTACAGACTGGTCCAACCTCCTCATACTAGTGTTTCTATTATAATTACTGAACCTGTCTCTCCTTATTTGTGGCACCTTAGGTTTGGACATCTTCCTCTGCAGAAGTTATGTCATGTTCTTCCTCAGATTTCTATGAGATCCTCCTTTCAGTGCGAAGCATGTTAACTTGAGAAGCATCACCGTTCATTTTTTCCATCCCGTCAGAGTCGGAGCAGTTCTCAGCTATTTGAGCTCCTTCATTTAGACATTTAGGGTCCTAGTCGTGTTCCTGATCTCCAAGGACGTTGTTTTTATCTTGTAGCGGTCGATGATTTTTCTAGACTTTCCTGGGTCTTCTTATTGAAGAATAAGTCTGAGGTTGGATCCACTATCAAGCATTTTATTAATGAAATAAAAATATTTTTCTGCCAATGTCAAGTATATTCGTTCTAACAATTCCTTGGAATTTTACACCTTACATCTTTCTGGGTTCCTTAGATCACATGGCATTGTTCATCAGACCTCATGTGTCTACACTTCCCAGCAGAACAGTGTTGCCGAGCGCAAACATCGTCACTTACTTGATGTAACCAGAACATTGTTGATACAGAGCTATGCTCTTCATTCTTACCTGGGTGATGATGTCCTTACTGCTTGCTATCTGGTAAACCGTATGCCCTCGTCCGTGTTAAAAGAAAAGATTCCTTACTCAATTGCGTTTCTCGAGAAGGATCTCTTCTCTCTTATACCTTGTGTGTTTGGATCTGTTGCCTTTGTTCACGATGTCTCTCCAGGGCGTGACAAGCTCTCTCCTAGAGCTGTCAAGTGTATGTTTATTGGCTACTCTCGTACCCAAAAGGGGTATCGCTGCTTTGATCCACTAAGCCAAAAATATTTTGTTAGTGTTGACGTTACTTTCTTTGAGTCGGTCATGTATTTTTCTCCTACATGTGACAGACTTACTCCATCTGACTCTAATGATGAGATATACATGCCACCACCTCCTACAGTTGATTCCTCACCTTCACCTCCTCCACCACCTCCACCACCTCCATTGGTTCAGTTCTTACCTCATGGTGTTCCTCGCAGATCTCGCTCTGTCCTCCATGCTCACAAGCCTTGCCCATCATCCAGTATGCCTCAGGTATGTAATGAGCATATTATTTCTACTGATGGCACTACTGAATTAACTGTGCAACAGGAGGAGCAGGTACCCTCTCAAGAGGGAAATATACAGGCCCAGGACTTGGCAGATGATCTTGACGTACCAATTGCTCTGCGAAAGCAGAAACGGGCATGTGCTACTTACCCTCTTGCAGCCCAAATTTCTTAAGCAGGCTGTTAGAGGATTTCAAGAGATTTACATTAGCACGATCAGCCGTGCAGATACCAAAGACGTATCAGAATGCTATCAAAGATAGTTAGTGGAGGTTAGCCATGGAGGAGGAGATGGTTGCGCTATAGTCACGTGGTACGTGGAGTCTTGTTTCTGCTCCTATTGATACATCAGTCGTGGAATGCAAATGAGTATTTACTGTGAAACACCGTGCGGATGGCAGTGTGCATCGCTATAAGGCAAGACTTGTAGCATGAGGATTTACCCAGACATATGGGGTGGACTATCAGTATACTTTCTCCCCATTTGCCAGGTATTCTACTCTACGCATTCTCCTTGTTGTTGCTGTGACACGAGATTGGCCTCTTTATCCGCTCGATATGAAGAATGCATTTCTCTATGGTGACCTACAGGAGGAGGTTTACATGCAGCAGCCACCTGGGTTTGCTGCTGAGGGGGAGTGTCAAAAGGTTTGCAGGTTACACAAGGCTATCTATGGCCTCAAGCAAAGTCCAAGAGCATGGTTCCAAAAGCTCTCGGACTTGATAGACCAGCAGGGATTTGTAAGATCAACTGTTATCACTCCTTGTTTATACAGAAGACCCAGAGAGGTATTACAGTTATTCTTGTTTATATTGATGACATTATTATTACAGGAGATGACGAGCAGGGTATTCAGGATGCCAAGGACTTCCTAGGTCAACAGTTCATGACCAAGGACCTTGGACATTTACGTTACTTCCTCAGAATAGAGTTTGTCAGAATCAACGGGGTCTTGTAATGACCCAGAGAAAGTATGTTATAGATCTTCTTTCAGAGACTGGTATGGCGAATTGTAGACCTGCCACTACTCCGCTTGACCCAAACATGAAGATCTATGATGATGATATTGAGGAGGTTGACAAGAGAAGATACAGAGAGTTGGTTGGCAAGCTATTATATGTAACTATTACCAGGTTCGACATAGCATTTGCAATGAGCAAAGTGAGTCAGTTTATGGAGCAGCCCAGACAGGCACATATGGATGCAGTCCATATGATTCTGAGATACTTGAAGCCTTCACCTGGTACTGGACTTCTTTTCAGCAGAGGCACATCTCTCTCAGTGACAGCATAACAGATGCAGACTATGCTGGGTATCCAAAGGATAGAAAGTCTATGACTGGATTTGCTGTGTTCATAGGAAATTCTCTAGTTTCATGGAAGAGTAAGAAACAAACTGTGGTTGCTAGATCAAGTGCTGAATCGGAATACAGGGCAATGGCACAGGCTAGTACAGAGATGATGTGGGTCAGATCCATTCTTACTGACTTGACCATAGAAGTACATTTTCCCATGCACCTCCAATGTGATAATCAAGCTGCTCTCTTCATTGCAAATAATCCAGCCTTTCATGAGAGGACGAAGCACGTAGAGGTAGATTACCCTACATTCGTGACATGATACAGAATGGTATTATCACTACTATGTATGTCAGCTCCAGAGACCAGACAACAGATATACTTACAAAGGCTCTAGCAAGAGGACCTTATCAGAAATGTTGTTCCAAGCTGAGTCTCATTGATATCTACGCTTCAGCTTGAGGGGGAGTGTTGAGATAGTTACTATTTTTAGTATGGTCTTTTATGTAATTTTCTATTTTCTGTTTCATCCTTTTGTATTTGCCCAATGGTTCTTCTCCTATATAAGGGAACCCTTGGGCCTCTCATAATGCATCTCACTATGTCCCTTTAACAGATGCATTCAGATTTGCTAAATGATTTTGCTAGTTTTGCTTTTGCAATCAAGCATATCCCTTCTGTGGTGTCTGTTTGACCTCTGAAGTTATTTTGTTGCATATTTGGTACGTGAAATATACTTGTACTAGATTAAAAATAACCTGTTTTTGAATTAATAGTCGAAAGCTTGCGAATCTGAAAAACTAAGATTTATCAAGATAGGACGATGATGTTAACTGACTGGAATTGTCAATTTTTACTGGCCTGCCTGAAATTTAAACCAACTTAGAATCCCAGAATCGTCGATTATATCTTGGGCGAATATTAAATAAGAGTACCCGAGTAATGTGTTATACAAGTGTAATTGATTTGACTTTAATTGTTCACGATGGACCATGGAAATGGTAATCATTTGAGCTTCGAAAAACTCAGGTCAGGTTAGAAGTTACGGGTAAAAAGGTGAAAAATGCTGCCTACATCACTGGGAATGATGCTGGGAAGATTTCGAAAGAAGTTGCTAAAGTAGAAAAGCGAAGAATTGTTAAGAGTACTCTCTGCAATGAAAGAAGTTCAAGGAGCCACTGCCTGGTTTGCAACCTCTCAATGGCTTAATCACTAACCATTTTTATGTAGCTGTAATTCTCTTTTTTTCTCGAACTTCTGTAGATAATATTAGATGCACCAGCTGTTGGTGGAAGGCTTATGCTTGTTGATATGGCTGGTTCTGAAAACATTGAACAAGCTGGCCAAATTGGATTTGAAGCAAAAATGCAGGTGTGAGCCAATCTCCTATAGATTTCTGTACCCATTTTTACCATTGTGTATAATGTTGGTATTTGGTTTCTTTGTTAACTTCAAAAATAATACTGAAAAAATCAAATAGGAAATTTTTTGGCTCGACATTATAGAGGTTTTTCTTGCATATTTAAAATGAGTTTATGGTATGCAGAGTATATCATCTATTCTCTAGATATTTCTATATACAGAAAACAGTACTGTATTAACTTGACAGTTTATGTGTGATTAGGCCTGACAAAACTTTTAGAATATTGGAAATTTTCAACCATTATATAACCAACTAATTTGAGATGCATTATAAAAAAAATTGCAGACTGCTAAGATTAATCAAGGAAATGTTGCACTGAAAAGGGTAGTGGAGTCCATTGCAAATGGTGATTCTCATGTCCCATTCAGAGATAGCAAGCTAACGATGCTCCTGCAGGTAAATGTTATTTTCTTGGTCGATCACTGATCATATTTCAAGCGGAAGTCTGTTAGTATGAATTTTCCTTTAAATATTCTCTGTAGGACTCCTTTGAGGATGACAAGTCCAAGATCCTGATGATCTTATGCGCCAGCCCTGATCCTAAGGAGATGCACAAGACCATATCAACCTTTGAATATGGAGCGAAGGCTAAGTGCATCGTCCGCATCGCTCACGTGGCAACCCCCAGGGAAGCGACGAACTCGGAGGAGGCGTCTTCCGCTTTATTGGGGATCAAGAATCGTAGCCATGAACCAGTTCATCTACAAGTTGCAAATGGAAAACAAGGTGAAGGAGAAGGAGCGAGACGATGCCCGGAAAGCACTCAAGCGAAAGGAGGATGAAGTTGCAGAGCTAAGGAAGAAGCTGGTCGTGATCGAAGGGAGAGGTACCGCAACGAGAGAAGAGGAGATTAATTCAAAGGTTGACGAGAAGACATTGATACTGAGGTTACAGCTCGAAAAGATGGAAACGCAGATGGATCGGCAGAAGAAGGAGCTCGCAATGCTCCGGCAGCGGTTAGGAGGACGTGAAGAACAGGACAAAGTTGGTCCAGATTTCGCAGGAAGCAGTTTCATGAAGCGATTGACGGAATTATACGCGGAGGGAGGTGATCAGGGGATGGAGAAATCGATGGAGATCGATATGGGTGATCCACCAACAACAATCCATAAGGTGAAAGAGATCATCAAGTCCCACAGGAGCACACTTTCAGCTATATATGAAGAAGAGGATAGCGTCGTAACCGGAGAACCCAAGAAGTTGTGCTTGAGTACGGTTTTTGAAGCGAACGAGGAGGAAGAAGACGTGGAAGGTGTAGCCGAAGAAGTGGAGAAGGGAGTAGTGGAAGAAAACAAGGCGCACGGTGCACGGATTCTCGAGGAGGATGCGACCAGCAGGAGCACGAGAATTCAAAACATTTTCAGGCTCTGCGGCAATCACAGAGAACTGGCTCACCAAGTCAAGATCTCAACGCCTTCGAAGAAGAAATTCGACGTCGGGCAAACAGATTCTGCAGTTGTGCAAAGCCCAATCACTGATGGCAAGCGTTCTGCTGCTGCTGCTGCTGCTTCTGACAAGGAGAATTCCACGCCAGGAGACGTGCACTCCGAGGGCCTTGTCGATGTCTTCGTGAAGTGGGAGACATCCAAAGAGCTGTCTGGTAATCTCATCAAGAAGACGAAGATCTCGAAGGAAGCATCGCTCACTGACCTGCGGAAGTTGATCGAGACGCATCTCGCCGAGGAAAACAATCAGCAGCATTTCACATTGTTGCTCCTTGGGGTAACATTTCTTTCACATTAATAAAACGCTTTCTACAGAAAATGGACAAGAAGTAACGGATAGTTAACTTGCAGGATCCGACAGGAGCACCAGTGTCCAGGGACAAGGAAGGGACGCTTACGGTAAGCAAGCTGCCCGTCTGCAACAACCAGTTGAGAGGTTACCTTGCTTGCTTGCGACCGCTAGTAAAGAAGAACGGGCTGCCGCCGAGTCATCTTCCTCTGGAGGCCCTGGAGAACAAGCTTGCAGCAGCTCTCCCTCCCACTTCAGATGCTCTGTCGTGTGGAGAAGGCCTCTCTCCGAAGATTGGACAGAAGAATGTTGGCTATCTCTCAGGATTAAGAGCATGATAAGGAATTGCCTATCTGTTCTGTGATTTCTTTTTTTTCTTTCTCAATCTACGTGCAGATTTGCAAGGACAACACTACATTTTTTTTGATACACAGGATATCAGATTTCTCATTGGAGGAGATCTGGTTGCGTGGCGTGCCATTTCTCTATAAATGGCTTCTCCAGTCGACGGTGGTACATGTTCCATGTATGCTGTGGTACATCATGTTCCATGTATGCTGCGGTGCCATGTTGTGATCTATGACTGAAATTATTATCAAGAATGCGTGTCCCTTGGTCACCAAGCTGATATGATCGTTATATTACCATACAGTTGAAAATGTATAGAGATGTAAAATAGATACTAATGGGACACCGATAATATCCGCTACAAGCTTAAATATACAATTTTAAATATGAAAACTATGTTACTATATCACGTTAAAAAAACGGATAAGAATGGGACACCGATAATATCGACATTGATTGACATGGAAAGTATGGTACCATATGCTTGAAAAAGAGGTACAAATTTGAAACGGATACGAATTTGTCACCAATAATATCACAAATACTCCGTGGATATGCTTTAAAATATAGGTACTTGATGGTTATACGAGATATTATATTCTCAATGCATTATTTCATATCAATTACATCAAATATGGTCGAAAAAGATATGAAATTTGTCGGATATAGTAAAAATAAAGGATTTTTATCAGTTGTGCGCTCCTAAGATTGCAATATCAGTTATACTCCTTCCTTATTTGCATTTATCAGTTGTGCCTTTGACTTATTTTCGTTCTATCACTTGTGCCTTCTGTCAGTTTAGTCGTCAATGAGTTGAACTTAATCATAGTTTTTTTTGAAAACCATGGTAGGATAAAGAAGGGCACAACTATCCAAACATCCCCCTCCACCCCCAACAGCCATCCTAGGGGGACCGTCGCCACCGAGTCAAAGTTGTCATTCAAGATGACGATGTCCAAGCACTCCTTGGCCACCTCCATGTCCTAGATCCCCATGGAGAGGCCCATGTTGGCCTCTTTCAGTGTGGGGGCATCGTTTTTACCGTCCTCGATTACTCCCGCTATTATTCGCAGATGTACTCACGTTGTCTCGAGATTCTTCATAGGGAGGGCGAGGTCCTCGATGGGAGATGGTTCTTCTCATATCATCGGGAAGAAACCCCAAGTTGAGTTCCAGGGCACTTTGAATCTAGAGCATGTAGGCGTAGTTGGACATGCAAGCCCACCACGAGACATTATGCAAATATTGTAAATCATTCGCTAATCTGAAATAAAGAATATTTAGTTTGCTTAATAGGTCCATCTGTACAATTAGGGTTATGTACTATGACCATCTTAATTATTATACAACTATTGATTCAAATATTGAATCATAGAGGTTGATGCTTGATGACATCTAAAAAGTTAGATTGAGGGCTCATCTAGTATCGCTAAATGATTATTAAGAAAGGATCTCCAACCTAAGAAGATGGCAATTCTTCTCTAAAGGTCGATATCTAACCGACATTTTGATGCAGGTCCTCGTCATAGGAATAGAAATTCAGAGGTCTTAGATAAGTTAGGTCAAAAAGTTGACTTAGCGAGATCGAGATAACCAAGACCTATGTCGTATACTGTCACGTATAGGCGTGCATCCTCTGACCGGAGACATATATGTTACTATATGTTCGAGTATGTGCATTTGGTGGACTGATAAAGTTTGATGATCAAATCAAGGTCTATACATCGGCGAGCTGATGTGCATACAAAGACATGAGTAAAATGATCTCTCAAAGGGATCATATAGGTTCATTACTAAACTGGAAGAAACAAACTCACTCATAAGATATTGGGATCAAATTCCATGCATGGTCATCTCGCTTTGGAAGATTGATAGAATTTATAGGTATGATATATGTTTTAGAAAGTATATGATTAATACCAACTCCCAATGATCCGATGAAAAACATAATGATAAAACCCTGAAAAAGACAATTCAAATATTATCTAAAACTTGAGTTTAAGCTATGTCTTACAGTATGTAGGATGTATAGGTATTAGGAATACTCAAGGGTGATTTGATCGTAAACGATTATATAACTGTAACACTTCCATTCCAAAGAGAGTGATGAAACATATTTGGATTTTAGTGATTCCTCTCAATAGATCAGTAAACTAATCCTAGTCCAAATGTTGGACATTTTATCTGAGTATGATTCAGATGAAATAAGAAGATTAAATTTACTTTTTTTGATTTAATCAAACATCTATGAGAGGTTCTCCAAATCTAAATTTGAGATATGATCTCAATCCAAGGCAGTATACATGGAATGTACAATTGCCCTGTCCGTATCTCCATGTATCTACAGAGAAAGCACATTATTCTTGAAAGAGTTCAAGAATAATTCAATTGTTGATAATGTATATGAGCAATAGGAAATGGATATATAAATGTGAATTAATTATCATGAATAATATGAATATGATTCATATCTGGACACATGAGAATAGTTGTCTGAGATAACTAAATATGATTTAATTATCATAAATAATGTGAATATGATTCATATTATTTAGACACATGAGAATTGATATCTAAGATAATTAAATATAATTTAGTTATCAAAGATGTGATTGTTGTTGATATCATTATCCATAATACTCTATTATAAATGTGATTTATAATATAATAATGTTAATATGAATTGGATTCACATTATACAATTAATTGTAAATATAATTTACACCTTATTTGGTGGTTGAATTTGATTCATAATTGTCAATGATTTTGTTTGCAATTTTTACAAATAATTTGCAATAGTTATTTGGTGATATTTTGTTGACAAAAGACTCCATGAAATAAGAACTAATGTAATAATATTACATTAGAATTGGAGAGAGTTTTCTCTCTCCAATCTAGGGTGGACGTTGTTGAATCGAGGATCCAATGGAGCGGTCTTGTGGTGCACACAAGAAGGGACCAACGGTTGTTGTGAAGACAACTCACGAAGACCTCAATTCAAACAACAATAAACCCACAAGAGAAATAATCAATCAATGCAAAATGTGGATCAAAATTTATTATAACCATGCAATATATATATATATATAGGATGGGGAGCTTGCACCAAGGTGCATGTAATTTTACATGCACCGGAGCTTATATCTTTCACATTTTTTACTTTTTTGAAAAATACCACAATGTATATTCATCTATATATCCCTCCAATATGCCATTCAAATTTCGTCAGAAATAGAGACTCCTATGACCTCCATCTAAAACAGGTAATTTTAACGATCTTAGAATTGCTGTAATCGACATGTTCTAGATGGAGGGCATATGAGTCTCTTGTTTCTGACGAAATTCGAATAACATATTGGAGGGATATATAGATGAATATACATGGTGATATTTTTCAAAAAAATAAAAAAATATGGAAGATATAAGCCCCGGTGCATGTAAAATTACATGCACCTTGGTGCAAGCTCCCCATCCTCATATGTGTGTGTGTGTGTGTACAGTGACAAGCAGGGTAAGGTGTCGAACACATGGAACAAGGGACGTAGCAATATATAGAATCTATAAATAAATAATGCAAGTGTATGTGTATATGTATCCACACTATTTACTCACTAGTTTTGTAGGTTTTTAATTAATAAATAAATTATTATATATATACATATATTAATTTTCTGATTTTAAATTTCTTTTTAATTTAGTAATTTATAATACTATATAAATAGGTATATAAAGTATATATAAAGGTATATAATGTAATATATAAGTAATAAATAGTAGAATATATAAAGAAATATACAAAAAATCAGAAAATCTCCAAAAGGAAAATCCTTTTCTAAAAGGTTTTAAAATATGTTTATAGTATTTATAATAATTAATAATAATAATAAAAGGTACATATAATAATATATAGGTAAATGCAGGCTATATAAGGCATTATAATTTTAACATATAGGAAAAAAGTCAAAAAGTTCCAAATAAAATCTTTTTATATATTTCTATTTTTGTGTTTTTTTTGAATTTTTGCATTTTTTGTATTTTTAAAATCAGAAATAAGGTGAAACAAGACCTTTAAATAGGTCAAATTGATTTTAGAATTTAAAATAACAAAAAGGTTCAAAATCTCTCAAAATCAATTTTAGATTTAGTAATAAGTAAATATAAAAATACAATCCAAAAAACGTTTTTGGTGATTTATATAAAAAAAATATTTTATAATTTTTTAGGGTTAGCAAGGGTTTGATAATTTTGGGGTTTCTTTTGAGATTGTTTGTGATTTTTGATCTGGAGCATTAAAATAGGCTAATAAATAGTAGGTAAGTTTTTTTGAATTTTTAGAAAAGGATTTATAATTTTTAAATTTTCTAAATCAAATATGGAATAAAATATCTCTTTTTATTTTTAATAAATAGTAAATGCAAGTAAAATGGAAAATAAAATATATATCATGAACAAGCAACCAGTCTTGCACTTACACCTGTTTTTACAAAATTTTTAGAGAACATGAGTTATTTTTAATAAAGAGAAATACATAAATAAAAAAATAAAGCTGGTAGGAGTATATCTGCAAATAAAATAACTTCCTGAGGCATACGTGCAAAATATCCCAGAAAGTTTCAACTGCAACTTGATTTTTTAGGTAGTTAATATAAATACAAAAACTGGGGTGCGCTTGCAAAATGTCCACTAATGTGGGCATCCATGTGAGGTGACCTAGCACTGGACTAAAGTGTAAAATCAAATATTTCAGAGGGTATACATGGAATTTGTCCACAAAGTTTGTACTTAATTAAATATTTACAGAACATTTTACAAATAACAAAAAGGAGGAGGGTAAAGATGTAATTTTTACCACTTAAAGTAGTTTGATCCAGCAGCTACTGAAGTAGCACGTGGTTGATCCGACGGCTCTCCTTGGGTACCCTTTTGAATAAAATGAACTGCCTAGATTAGATCAGGGTCATGATCTTCATCCAACGGTCAACAAAGGGGGAGGAAGAACACTTGATGAACTCAGGTCCGTCGAACTTTCATTGTGTGATTCTCCTTGCTCTGGTGTCTTACTCTCAATGTGATGGGCTCGAGGGCTTATTTAGTGGACTCTCAAATGGGTTCAATGATGGTCAACAGAAGATCTGGAAGTGATTTGAGCTCTAGGTGAGCTGGATGTATTCGGGTCTTATTCCTAGCTCCAGATGCCTCCTCACCGATCTTACACCAAAATGATCCCTGGTTCGAGGGCTATCTCTGCGATCGAAGGGTGAGACAAAAAATCATTCGGAAATGGATTGGAGATGGGGCTCTAGCGGAGAGCGACACAGGGAGCCTCGACTCCCAGATCCATAATGGGTCTGGGGTGAAAATATAGAGCGATCAATGAAGAAGATGTAGGGGCATGAAATGGCGTAGAAATCAGGGTAGAGTAACGGTCAGATCATGGTGAATCAACCTCAAGCTCCAGAAAATTGGGTGTTTTTAATTTTAACGCTAAAGGATCGATTAAACCTAAAATTGAAGGACAAAAATTGAAATAAAGCTAAAGATTTACTTAGGAACAGAAGAAAGAGGCCTCGACCTCATCGGAATTGAGGAGGCTGAACCAACCGATGAGCTCCTCCGGCGATGGTTGGACCTTGCTCCTCCGCTGCAAAGTCTCCAATCTTCAAGTTATCACAAAGAGGAACGGAATGGAGTGGCTCTGAGGGCTAAGAGTTCACTAAGAGTGATCAAAATTGGAGGCGAAGCTGGAGGATTTTATTTATAGGATGAATGAGGGAGGGGTTTGATGGAGATTCTAATCACATTGACGAAGATCCTCTTGGGTGTTGCGTAAATCAAGTAGGTTCAATCTCCTGGAATCACGCATCACATCAAGACAGATGATGATGGGCTCGAGCAGAAAAGGGAGAAGAATTGGGTTTGACATTCCGGTGCTCGAGGAAAAGAGAAGGGGTCAGTTGACCCGGGTCAACACGAGGAGTCTTCTGGCTGGTCCACGTGGACCAAACCGAAAATTTCAAGGCTGAAAATCCTTGTGAAATCAATAATAATTAACAAATGATTTAACTAAAATTTTATTAAAACATGAAAAATGTTGATAATTTTATGTAGTATTTTATGCATATTTTTAATTATTTTTATGAGGCTTTTTATTATGAGTTAATACATACATGAAAAATATAGGTATAAATACATGTATCTTGATATTATTATTTTATTTTGTATTATGTATTTTATTATTTTATACATGTGTTTTATATTTTTTTATTTATTTTAATAAATATTTATATATTTTTATTGTATTTTTCTGAGATTATATGTATGCTTAATTATTTATGTATATATACATTATATGTATATACATGTATATTTTACCTATGTATTTAAATGTATTATTTATTTTTATTTTATTTTAATGGATTTATTTTATATAATTATGTACATATGTTTCAAATTTATTTATAAAAATAAAATAATTTTAAAAATACAAAGAATACACATATTGAATAAAATATACATGTATATTGCACAATAGGTGCCCAAAACCTAACTTTTGCATCTTATCTCCAAAGTTAATGAAACTACCTTCATTAAATAGCTTATTAAAAGTTATATACAATAAGATGATTTTGATCCATTTTATACAATATGAAAAAGATACAGGCATGTGAAGTTTTTATTTTGACTTTTTATTTTGTGTGTCTGGTGTACACCGTGTATTATTTTTTGATGAACTCGATTTTGTATTTTTTGTATTTTATCTACAATATTCATGTTGAGGGTTTCATTATTTGAGGTGTAAAAATGATAATATAAAATAGGTGTGAAAAAGTGATTATTGATGAATTAAATATTAGGATTTTCATATATTTTCTGTATAATTTCTCTGCCCTATCTCCCCCTACTTTATTTCTTATCGACCAAGTCATCATGATGATTGGGTCTCGGGGTCTAGGGTCACTCAGCACCTATGGTGTCTCATTTCTTTTTTCTTTTCTTCCTTTATTATTTTATTTTGGATTTAAATACATTTAATGTAAAGTATTTTATACAATATTTTATACAAACTACAAATTCTTTATTTTGAAAAATTAATGATATATACATGCATTTAGCTAGGGTTTTAAGACCAAATGAAAGAATAAAGGTGGTGAAATGGAGATACAATCAGACATCCACATTGATTAAAAGAGAATGAGGCTTTCTCATTTCCCTTTTAATGGAAGGTGGAGGCTTAGTTCTATTCCATTCATGAAAATATTGATTTAATTGAAACTAAATATGTTAAGATTATTTACAACGTATTTATTTTCTTTTAAATTAAACTAATTATTGTTGTATTTTTTTTGTAATTAAATCTCAATCATTTATTTGAATTAGGAGTGCATCTCTACCATCCAATTTAGTATAAAAGGAAGGGTAGCTCTAGCATTTCCTACTACAATTTTTACAAACACAAGTTGTTGCAATAAATCTCTCTCTCTCTTTCTCTCCCTCTCTCATACACATCCATAGGCTCTCTCACTCTTTCTCTCAAACCCTAATGGTCGTCCAAGTGAGGGTTGTTGAGAGCACCGCCGTAGTCGTGTCGCCTGCACGTCCTAATGAAAAACAAGTTCCTGCATGAACTTCTTCATCCACAGAAACTCCTTGCACGTCTCTGTACCTACAATGAACTCAGCCTTTGTAGTGGATAAAGCAACACATTTTTAGAGACGAGACTGCCAAGAAAATGCACCACCTACAAAGGACATCATGTAGCTGTTGGACATGCGAGCCCACGGCGAGCCATTATGCAATAAATGTTATTGCGAATATCATTCCCTGATCTGAAATGAAGAATGAATAATTTGCATAATAGGTCCCTTAGTACAATTAGGGTTATGTACCATGGCCATCTTAATAATCATACAGTTGTTGATTCAATTATTGAATCATAGAGGCTGGTGCTTAGATGAATATCTAATGAGTTAGATTGAGGACTCATCAAGCATCGTCAAATGATTATTAAGAGATGATCTCCAGCCAGAGTAGGAGATGGCAATCCTATCTCAGTTAGGCTGATATCTGACCAACCTCTTGATGCAGGTCCTCTACATAGGAATAGAGATTCGGAGTTGTCAGATTAGTTAGGTCAAAGAGTTGACTTAACGAGATCGAGATAACCAAAGTCCTATATCGTATGCTGTCACGATACAGGCACGCATCCTCTGACCGGAGACAGATGTTTTACTATATGTTTGAGTATGTACATTTGGCAGACCAATAGGTTGATGACCTAATCAAGGTCTATACACCGGCGCGCTGGTGTGCATATAAGGGCATATGAGTAATACGATCTCTCAAAGGGATCATACAGGTTCAGTTACTGAACCGGAAGACATGAGCTCACTCATGAGATATTGGGAAGAATCAAATTCCATGCGCATGGTCGTCTCGCTTTGGAAGCTTGACTGAATTTGTAGGTTTGATATATACTTTTGGAAAGTATATGATCGAGACCTGGGTATGATATATGATTTTGGAAAGTATATGATCGATGCCGACTTCCAATGATCGAATGAGAAACTTACTGATAGAACCCTGAAGTAGACGGTGTAAAGTTGATCAAATACTTCGGGTTTATTCTGAGTCTTCCAGTATGCAGGATGTACAGGTATTAGGAATACCTGAGGGTGATGTGATCATAAACGATTGTATAACCATGACGCTTCCATTCCTAGGGAGTAATGAAACGGGTCTGGATTTTAGTGACTCCTCTAAATAAAGAAGTAATCTGATCTTAGTCCAAATATTGGACATTGATCTGAATGTGATTCAGATGCAATGAGAAGATTAGATTGCGGACTTGATTTAATCAAGCAACTATGGGAGGCCCGCGATCTGGATTTGAGATATGATCGCAATATCCATGTCACTATACGTGGAACAATACAATCGCCCTGCCCTTATCTCCAAGTATTCGCGGATAAAGTGCATTATCCTTGAAAGAGTTCATGGATAATTCTATTGTTGATATATGTATTCGAGCAATGAGAAAATGGATAATTAAATATGATTTAATTATAATGAATAATATGAATTTGATTCATATTATAAGGAGGGTTATCTTAGATAATTAAATGTGATTTGATTATCAAAGATGTAAATAATGTGAATGTGATTCATATTATTTAAGCACAAGAGAATAAGTATCCAATATAATTAAATGTGATTTAATTATTATGGATAAGAATAATGTGGATAGTAATATCCAATTATTCATAATATAATTTTAAATGTGATTTATAATGTATTAGAGAGAGTTAAATATAATTTATATTAGTAGATTAATTATTAATGTGTATTGGATACACATTGTCTAATTAATTGAAAATGTAAATTACATTTTTGTTTTGGGTTGTGAATATGATTCACAATATTCCAATGTCAAGATTGCAATATTCCCAAAATTAATTGAGAATTATTTTGGTGAATAAAAAATCCAACAAATAGTTGTTGGAAAATAAGTAGAGAAAAAATCAAGGAGATGTGCAATCTCATGGGAATCCATGAGATTGCCCTCCCATTAGGAAAGTGGTGGCCGTCACCTCCCTCTAAAGGGGAAGGTTGATCTCCTTTGTATTTTCTCTCCTTATTTGATTGATTTAATTTGGTATTAATATTTATTTGATTTATCAAATATATTTTTATCAAAATTAAATCACAAGTTGTTGTTTTTTACCGACAATAATCTTGACCATTGGATTGACATAAATCAATCTCACCCATTGATTTTATATGTCACATGGATTGAGATCCATGGATCCCAAAACTCTATAAATAGAGAGGCATACCATGCTCTCTATTTTACACATAATGCTTGAGAAGCATCTCTCTCTCTCTTTCTCTCTAGACGTCAGCCCTCTCTCTCCCTCTCATGGTCGTCCACCATGGATGCCATGGAGAGGTTCTCCATCGCCGTAGCATCGTCGTTATGCTGCCCGATCGTCTGCTCGTGGATCTCCGTCTCCTTCGTGTGCCTCGCTCGTGAAGAAGACGACGGATCTCGTGTGTCGAGATCAGGAGATCCGCCGCTTGGATCATCAACATGGATTGCGAGAAGTACACAGTTCATCCCCGCGCTCGCAAGCGTCTCCTCCGTCGGATCGGATTTGAGACAGGAGGTCTCTTCGTTTAGAGACTCGATCGCAACCACGCTTCAAGAGGTAATCCTATTACTTGTTTGTGGTTGAGACGAAACGATCTGAGAAGTGTTCTTGGATCATGTGGTTTCGTCGTATAAAATTTTTTAAATTCTGTTGCATCGAGCAACTAGTGCGACTAATCTCTCCTCGTCGTATTCGATATGATGCTCACGCTTCCGTGATGCGCTTGAGGATCTAACCATATCCTTTAAGTGGTATCAGATCCTTAGGTCGAAGGTTTCGAATATGATTCACTAACCGAGGACGACTTGGGTTCGTTAAGGTCGCGAAAGTTTTTATCGCATTTGATTTCGCAGATCTGTTTAGTGTAATTTTTCGGCCATGTTTAAATTCTTTAAACACGAAAATAGGACTTGGATTTTGTTCCCCATTAAATAAGGAAACCATAGGATCTGAGTTTGCGTAAATCGGAATTCGTATGCTCTAGATATGGTAGTTTTATTAAACATGTATTCATTGTTATGGGAACTGCGAATCTTAACATAATTAAAGAGTTAATTACTGTTTAGAGATGCCTCGAAATGCGTGAAAATCACATAGATTCTGTTTTAAATCAAATTAGCAAACTTTGGAAACTGACTTTGTTTAATTTGGATTTAAATTGATTGAGATATGCTAATTTTAATAAGTAGGGGTTACTGCTGAAATTACTTTCCTAATCAAGAACCATGTGATTGTCAATTAGTGAAATTAATTGTTAATTTCATGAAATAATTATGGAAAATATTTGAGAAATATTGGAAGATGATTATTTTCTTAATTGACTTGGCTTCAACCAATTAATTGATTATATTTGATCTAAATCATAATTGGAAACACAATCATCAAACTCCTTGCTTGAATAGGAATGGGAATTTGTCTAGCAAATTTCCTTATAATCAAAAATTGTTTTGATTACTATATGGTATAATTTCGGTTGAAGAACCGATGATCATCTCAAGTACAAATTAATCAATTTGGCATTATCCTTTCCCGAGGCGGATATGGTGTCTAGTCGGGGATCGCTGGGGTAGGGGTTGCAACGTATGCGGTCCGTCCCACTCCCGCCGGTACTGGCCATGACAGCGGGTAGGGCCGGGATAATGTCCGAGGGATTAAGATGTATTTTTCTAATTATTAAAATATGAATTAATACGTATTTTGAGATAATACCATATATTCAAGTAAAATCAAGTTTGTTGATTGAATTGGATTGAAAATTAATTTAATATGATTAAGTTAATTATATCCAATTAAGAACACTCTATTATGAATAGAGTTATTATTTCCCTTGGAAGAATTAATCGTAATGAATGTGATTCATAATGATTAATTATAATTTGAATATGATATGGAGGATCACATAAGTGACATCCATGGTCTCCCGTCAAGGCGAAGGGTTCCGTCGCCAGGGATTGTATATAGGAGACGCCTGTCCGAAGTGACAACTCCTATATGCAAGCGCATCTGGATCGGGCTCTTTGCTTCTCGAAAGAGTAAGGCCGTATGCGTAGTGACCCCAATATCGGATCCTCATATTATTGGGGCGATATTGGATTGCGCATAGCGAGTTCTATTCCTATTGACGGTTGGTTCAATTAATGACGGGTCAACATCACCTTAGGGGTGGTGGGCCCGGGTATTAAAGACCGAATTGGGAGATGCAAGTTGGACTTGCAAGGCGGAATGTGTTCCCGCTTCTTTTTATCCGAGTTGCAGTTTCTCATATTATTGGGATGTAACAAAGATAAGGAAGGAGATCCCAGATCTTGCTGAGATATGATGGTAAGTATATCTCTTACATTGAAAGTGATTAAGGGAATGAACCTTCAGTGTTGACAAGGCAAGACAACTTTGATATAAAAATTCCTAAATCGAAGTAAATTAAATATTTATATGTTTTTATGCAAATTTCTTATTTCAGATAATCCTTCATTAATCACACTCAATGTTATACTCAATGATAACCAGTAAAATATCATGGATTGGACCTTTTGATCCAGATATTGTACTTGCAATTGGACACATAATGTATGTGGTTGCAGTGTGCAAGTTTCCTCATAATAATGAGAAGTGATAATCAAATAAGACAATAGGACTAAAACCCTAGGGTTTGTATGTCTCTATAAGTCTTGATCTCATTGAATGTACTTTGGAAGTGACATGTCAATGATGATCGTAATTATCAAATAATCCTTATAAAATCAATAAAGATTTTCTAGCATACATATGTGCTCTTAACATTTAATCATGAATGACATGGTTCTCGGCATCATGTAGAATGGTAGCTCTATAAGAGATGATGTATTCAAATTATTTGAATACCTACCTGAACCTATGTTTTAAGAGTTTAGATGGATGTAGATGATGAGTGTCATCATTCTATTGTCTATACTCTAGTCATTCATGAAGCTTCATAATATTCATATTGTACGAATTGGGTGAAGCATGTATACATGTCGAAATGCTCTTACATTAAATTCTTTTGAATTTAACATAAGAGGTCCTTAGTCTTAAGCAATGGTTGTTTATAGATAAAGGGAGCGCAGTGGAAGCATGGGTTGGACCCAAGCAAGAAGTATAATCAAAGAGTTAACTGTACTTCTGTAACTTCCATATGACATCCAAAGAGTTGGATGAATGCCAATACTGTAATATGCTGATGTGTTGATAGTATGACTATCTAACCTATCTAGAATCCTTAGAGAAGGAATCAGATAACACATCAGAATAACCTACATATAATCATTGAAATTGACTTACTTATTTGATAAGGTAAAGTCTAATAATTGTATCCCAATCTTCTAATGACACTTGCAATTGGTTGCATATGTGTCGGAATATTAGAAATTTGATCTTAGGGTTTATTGGTCATCCATGTTGAAAGAGATGCAAGTGTTGCAACAATTTCCATGAGATCAATAGACTCCATATTTTCAGTGGGAGCCCTTAGTCTTAGAGAATGTCTCTATGACCTAGATATTAGAATACACTCATTGTTTATTTCTAATTGTTGGATATAAACATGAATTCTGTAATAAATCTATCATAAAGAGTTATGATGGAAATATTTCAGATAGTAAGCTAAAATCTAGTGGACTCTATTAAATTAGAAAATTATTGAATGGTTCATTAAGATTTCTAATACTGAAAATTAAACCTTTAAAGATCAATAGGAGGATGAAGATCATTTGACAATGATCTAGCATCAAGTTTTGGACATATGTCTGTTGATGAGATCAATGGACTAGTGAGATATGAAACTTTAGATTGTCTAAAGATTCAAATCTCACATACTTGTGATTATTATATTCAAAGTAAGATGTCCAATACACCCTTCCTTGGGAAATGTGTAAGATGTCAAGGTATTCATGATCTCATACATATTGATGTATGCAGATCATCTATATCATAATAAACATTATGGATATGTGATATCTATTAGTGGTTATTTGTGATATAAGATTTCTTCTCTTCACTTAGAAAACATTGAAATGTTTAAAAATTTCACAATTTTGGTTTAGAACCAAAGTTTGAAGGAAGATGAAATGAATTTGATCTAACCAAGATAGCATGTACCTATTAGATGCATTCAAGAAATACCTTATAGAGATATGAATATCATTCCTATCTCAATCCTCCTAATGAACCTGAACTCAATGGAGTTGCAGGGAGATACAATTGATCATGTGTGACATGATTTAATAAATGATTAATCCTAGCATAATTATCTCTTAGTTTCCAAGGTATATATGTAGTAGAGACTACATTATATACTTAATAAGGTTCCATGCATGTAAGCTGGAATCTAGCACTAGAGAGTGCTACTTCATTAGGAAAATAAAGGATGGTATTGTATACCTACTTTATGACCTTGAGATTCTTAAAGGATCTCATCTCTGAGAATATGATTCTTAGAGGATGACTCTCTTAAGAATCAAGATAAAATGAAGTAAAGGAACTCATTTAATCTTGAGAAGATAATGAGGCTCTTGAAATCAGAAACTAAAAGGAATAATTAAAGATGAATCACTAATACTTCTTCAAATAAGGTTGAGGATGTATTCCATGTGAAAATGATCGGACTTCATGTGATGAAGTTCCTAAGGATCATGACATGGAATGATGGATGTTAGCAATAAAAGTCTAATGTAGACTTCATATATAAGTGTTGTATATGGACCCTCGAGGATCCACCTATATGGGTAAGACCCATTAAGGTGTAAAATGGATCTTCAAGAGAAAGAGGGAACCTGATGAGAAGGTAGAGACCTTCAAAGCACGGTTCATAGCCATGAGCTACACACCGAAGAGAAGACATCACTAGTGATGAGACTTGCTCTCCGGTGACCTTGCTTTAACCCATCAGAATATTGCTAACTATAGCTACACAACTTGACTATGATATCTTCATGATGTGAGTCAAGATTGCATTCCTCTATGAATACCTTTTTGATGATATTCATATAAAGTAGCCCCAGGGCTTCATGGTTGAGGAAAGCAAGGTGTGCAAGCTAAAGAACTCCGTCTTTGGACTCAAATAAGCTTCTTGTAGTTGGAACATAAGATTTGATGAAATTATAAATGTTATGATTTCAAATAGAATCTTGATGAACTACGTGAAGCTTAGTGGGAGTGCCATTGTGTTCATCGTGCTAAATGTAGATATTATCATGATCATTTGAAATGATCTAAGAATGATAATAATAAGTGTTTTATAATCTGGTTATCCCATACCTTGAGATATGATCTCAAGGATACCTCTTAGATCTTAGTTCTGAAGTCGTTCAGAAGTAAAGAGAAGAGGATATTGGGACCGTCACATTAGTAGTGCACCTTGGACTTATTCCAATTTCTGGAAAATTCCAAGAAAAGCTTCCTTCCCTTAAGATATGTTACTGACCTATCTAAAGGGATATCACCTCAAAGAGTTGAGGAAGTGAATGCTAGAACTGCTTGCACTTGTGCATCAGTTATGAGAAGTTGAGTGTATGCTAAATGTGTACAAGAGCCAGATGTCTGCCATGCAGTGGGAGTAGTAAACTGTTACTAAACCTACTGTGGAGATAAAATACTTGTTTGCAGTAATAACAAAATCTTCATAGATGATAAGATTTTTTAGATAGTGATCTCAAAGTCTTATCTTCAAATACTTAAGACTTTATAGATAGTGATCTAAAAGGTCTTAACTTTAGATACCTTTAGAGATAGTGATCTCCAGGGATAAAGGTATTCTGATAAGGATTATAGAAATACTGGTTATAACAAATTATTAAGCTATAGTGTCAAGGACCCTATAATAGTTTTAACAAAGATTGAGTATTGGTTGCACGAGATGCAACACTCGCATTAGATGCGAGCACTGTTACTGGGGATATGCAAGTACCGTAAAAGGACTTGGCGTAGTCTCGCAGGAACAGAGTGACTGATCAACTTACCTAGCTATTTACTTAATAGCCTATGATTGTCACGTGAGTGCGGGTTTAAGTGATTAGCCCATTAATGGCTCTTTGGGCTAGTGGGAGATTGTTGGACATGCAAGCCCACGGCGAGCCATTATGCAATAAATGTTATTGCGAATATCATTCCCTGATCTGAAATGAAGAATGAATAATTTGCATAATAGGTCCCTTAGTACAATTAGGGTTATGTACCATGGCCATCTTAATGATTATACAGTTGTTGATTCAATTATTGAATCATAGAGGCTGGTGCTTAGATGAATATCTAATGAGTTAGATTGAGGACTCGTCAAGCACCGTCAAATGATTATTAAGAGATGATCTCCAGCCAGAGTAGGAGATGGCAATCCTATCTCAGTTAGGCTGATATCTGACCGACCTCTTGATGCAGGTCCTCTGCATAGGAATAGAGATTCGGAGTTGTCAGATTAGTTAGGTCAAAGAGTTGACTTAACGAGATCGAGATAACTAAAGTCCTATATCGCATGCTGTCACGATACAGGCACGCATCCTCTGACCGGAGATAGATGTGTTACTATATGTTTGAGTATGTACATTTGGCAGACCAATAGGTTGATGACCTAATCAAGATCTATACACCGGCGCGCTGGTGTGCATATAAGGGCATATGAGTAATACGATCTCTCAAAGGGATCATACAGGTTCAGTTACTGAACCGGAAGACATGAGCTCACTCATGAGATATTGGGAAGAATCAAATTCCATGCGCATGGTCGTCTCGCTTTGGAAGCTTGACTGAATTTGTAGGTTTGATATATACTTTTGGAAAGTATATGATCGAGACCTGGGTATGATATATGATTTTGGAAAGTATATGATCGATACCGACTTCCAATGATCGAATGAGAAACTTACTGATAGAACCCTAAAGTAGACAGTGTAAAGTTGATCAAATACTTCGGGTTTATTCTGAGTCTTCCAGTATGCAGGATGTACAGGTATTAGGAATACCTGAGGGTGATGTGATCATAAACGATTGTATAACCATGACGCTTCCATTCCTAGGGAGTGATGAAACGGGTCTGGATTTTAGTGACTCCTCTCAATAGAGAAGTAATCTGATCTTAATCCAAATGTTGGACATTGATCTGAATGTGATTCAGATGCAATGAGAAGATTAGATTGCGGACTTGATTTAATCAAGCATCTATGGGAGGCCGGCGATCTGGATTTGAGATATGATCTCAATATCCATGTCACTATACGTGGAACAATACAATCGCCCTGTCCTTATCTCCAAGTATTTGCGGATAAAGCGCATTATCCTTGAAAGAGTTCATGGATAATTCTATTGTTGATATATGTATCCGAGCAATGAGAAAATGGATAATTAAATATGATTTAATTATCATGAATAATATGAATTTGATTCATATTATAAGGAGAGTTATATTAGATAATTAAATGTGATTTGATTATCAAAGATGTAAATAATGTGAATGTGATTCATATTATTTGAGCACAAGAGAATAAGTATCCAATATAATTAAATGTGATTTAATTATTATGGATAAGAATAATGTGGATAGTAATATCCAATTATTCGTAATATATTATAAATGTGATTTATAATGTATTAGAGAGAGTTAAATATAATTTATATTAGTAGATTAATTATTAATGTGTATTGGATACACATTGTCTAATTAATTGAAAATGTAAATTACATTTTCTTTTGGGTTGTGAATATGATTCACAATATTCCAATGTCAAGATTGCAATATTCCCAAAATTAATTGAGAATTATTTTGGTGAATAAAAAATTCCAACAAATAGTTGTTGGAAAATAAGTAGAGAGAAAATCAAGGAGATGTGCAATCTCATGGGAATCCATGAGATTGCCCTCCCATTAGGAAAGTGGTGGCCGTCACCTCCCTCTAAAGGGGAAGGTTGATCTCCTTTTGTATTTTCTCTCCTTATTTGATTGATTTAATTTGGTATTAATATTTATTTGATTTATCAAATATATTTTTATCAAAATTAAATCACAAGTTGTTGGTTTTTACCAACAATAATCTTGACCATTGGATTGACATAAATCAATCTCACCCATTGATTTTATATGTCACATGGATTGAGATCCATGGATCCCAAAACCCTATAAATAGAGAGGCATACCATGCTCTCTATTTTACACATAATGCTTGAGAAACATCTCTCTCTTTCTCTCTAGACGTCAGCCCTCTCTCTCCCTCTCATGGTCGTCCACCATGGATGCCATGGAGAGGTTCTCCATCGTCGTAGCATCGTCGTTATGCTGCCCGATCGTCTGCTCGTGGATCTCCGTCTCCTTCGGTGTGCCTCGCTCGTGAAGAAGACGACGGATCTCGTGTGTTGAGATCAGGAGATCCGCCGCTTGGATCATCAACATGGATTGCGAGAAGCATGCGGTTCATCCCCGCGCTCGCAAGCGTCTCCTCCGTCGGATCGGACTTGAGACAGGAGGTCTCTTCGTTTAGAGACTCGATCGCAACCACGCTTCAAGAGGTAATCCTATTACTTGTTTGTGGTTTAGACGAAACGATCCGAGAAGTGTTCTTGGATCATGTGGTTTCGTCGTATAAATTTTTTTTAAATTCCGTTGTATCGAGCAACTAGTGCGACTAGTCGCTCCTCGTCGTATTCGATATGACGCTCACGCTTCCGTGATGCGCTTGAGGATCTAACCATATCATTCAGTAGCCCGATATGGATCTTCCCCCATCAATGTCACCCGCCATATCTGAATCTATGTATCCAAGAAGAATATGCGTCTCTGCTCCAAAGAAAAGAGAGTAATTGCTAGTACCTCGAAGATATCTCAAGATCCATTTAGCTGCTTCACAATGTTGTTTTTATAGATTTGAGATGAACCTACTAACAACTCCAACTGCATGAGCAATATCTGACCTCATACAAATGATGGCATACATGAGACTACAGGTGGCTGATGCATAGGGGACTCTTTCCATATATTTCTTCTCTGCATTGTTCTATGCGATATCTTTGGAACTTAACTTGAAATGCGCTCCAAGAGAGGTGCTAGCTGGCTTTACCTTCTCCTTACGAAATCTTTAAAGTGCTTTCTCAATGTACTTCTCTTGTGAAAGTTGAAGTTTCCTTATCCCACTGTCTCAAGTGATCTTCATACCCAGTATCTGAATTGCATGCCCCAAGTCCTTCATAGCAAAGGACTTGCTCAACTCTTTCTTCAAGTCAGAAATTCTCTCTCCATTGTTTCCTACAATCAGCAGTCGTCAACACACAATATGATGAAATCATCATCTGAGAATTTCTTCAAGAACATACAATGGTCTAAAGTAGTCTTGGAGTAACCATACTCCCTCATGAACGAGTCGAACTTCTTGTACCACCACCAGAGTGCTTGCTTCAATCCATATATACTCTTCTTTAGTCTGCAAACATAGTCTTCCTCACCTTTGACCGTAAAGCCCTCTGGTTGCAATATGTAGATTTCCTCCACAAGGTCACTATGGAGGAAAGATGTCTACAAATCCACCTGTTCAACCTCCAGATCAAGACTAGCCGCCAAGTTGAGAACCACCCTGATAGAAGACATATTTACCACAGGAGAAAAGATCTCCTCAAAGTCAACTCCCTTCCTTTGGTTAAAACCTTTCACAACTAACCTAGCTATGTACCTTGGATTTGTAGAGTACTCATCATGTTTCACTCTATAAACCTACTTATTTCTCAATGCTCGCTTGCCTTTGGGCAACTTGACAAGCTCAAAGGTATGATTATCATGAAGGGACTCCATTTCCTCTTTCATAGCTTCTACACATTTCTCATCGTTTGCATCTTGCAATGCTTCTTCATAGTATTCAGGTTCGTCGTTGTCGGTCAACAAAATGTACTCATGTGCAGAATATCTGGTGGAGGGTCGTCTCTCCCTCACGGGTCTCTGTGATGGTAGAGACTCGGAAGAAGAAGAGCCCTCATCATCCTGTTGACCATCATCACCACTGTCATCTACATCATCATCATCGGGAATGGAGACCTGTGGTACATCCTCCTCATGTCTTGCATCTGGTATGTGTTCATATGCATCATCTGGCATCACCTGTGGAGCCATCTGCAAAGGGACTGGCTCCATATCATCTGGTTGATAGCTGCTCAAATGAGAGTCCTTAGCAGCCTTCTTCACATGTGCAACATCGTGGGAGATGGATGCATTCAATATGTAAATATTGTTGCTATACTTCTTGACATGAGCAACAACCAAGAATCCTCGGGTAAGCTTTCATTGATCGCCACCGAAAGTGTTAAGGTATCCTTCATCATCAAGCTTGCCTGCATAAATGAGATTTAAATACATGTCTGGTGCATGCCTCACATCTTTGAGCATCAACACAACTCCATTGGCATTCTTCATTTCAATATTGCCAATGCCAACAACATGGGAAAGAACCATTCCCCATCTGTCTTGGCTTCGACTTTTGTGTAGACAACACCGGAAGATGCATAGCCTTCACATATAAAAGATCCTTCATCTTATTCTTCCACAAATTGTAATTAGTCCTATTAAGATTAATCATCCTACTCGAACCAAACTCCATCCTGTAATCCGCCATGAACCTTACTCTGATAGCACTTGTTGGGAACAGATTTCCCGTATAAATTGAATTGCGGAAAAAAACCAAAGTCGATAGGCAGATCATGCACGATATATCAACTACGAGAAAGTATCTCAACCACAGAATAAAAATCAACCACATATGCACAGAGAATTTTTAACGTGGAAAATCCTCAATGTGAGGGAAAAAACCACAGGGTTGATCGCAGCCCAAAAAACAAGCACTATAATCGGAGTAATCTCCCGTGAGGGGCTTACAAAAGGCCGACCCGTAATACATTGCTACAAATCATCAAACAATGGAGAATAAATGAGATGAGAAATATCACTCAATGGTAAATCTGTCGCCAAACTGTATGGAAAAATGCTGGAGAAGAACTGCTCCAAAGATTACTCCCTCCAAACTCCGCGGCAACCATGTACTTTCTTTCTTCTTCCTCTCTCTTATTTCTTTCTTGTGCTAGGAGAGCTTGTGTTGGGATGATCCTGGTATGCACCCCATACCTTTTATTTATATTCCATGGAGATGGGTAAATAAGGAAACATAGACTCCTACTTCCAATAGGATTAGGAAAAGATAACTCCTAATCCTAAAAGGTAATTGATCTCCTTCTCCAATCAATAATTGATTTTTCCTTTTCCAAATAAGACTACCAATTTCCTATATATTTGGAATAAATTCCCACAAGAAGGGGAGCCCATCCAACATAAAGAAGAAGACGTTTTGCAATCTTACATGATTTTTTCCGATAATGATATGGAGAATTTTTCTCATTTTTGTCTACGTTCTCTTTTTCCTTTTCAGATGACTATTTTTGAAGGTGGTGAAAACCATCTCAATGGCAGTCAAGAATTCCGACACCATTGATGACGTAAGGGCAATGTACCTAACCATGGAGGGAATCACCCCGGGCCATCGAGAAATCCCTTTTCTCGAGAATCACATGCACAAGGAGAAAACATTACCTGAATATGGCATTATAAATGGATCTACTTTGAACGTACTGTCATGACCATCAAGTACAGAATTTGGGAAAAGGAGATTATACCCCTGAATGAGCAGATGCTGATATGCGATGGAAAAGCATTAGAAGATGGCCTGCAAATAAGTGCATGTAGCATCTCACGAGGAACTCGATGCTTCATTTGTTGACAATGCCAAAAGATGCATTGGTGATATATGTCTTCATTTCATCTGCAGATTCCTCAGGCTTGAAATTAAAATGTTGGTACAGTTTATGGTGTGTCAAGCATTGATAGAAAACAAGGAGCAAATCCCAACATACTGTTTTTACTTTGACGAAAAGAAGCTCGCGTAGACCTTGTTGGAGCGTCAAGTAAGCACTGTTTTTGGGCTGACCCTGCGCATGTAGACTTTGGTGAAGACGCTCATAGATAAAATCATCACCATTGATGTTTGTAAAAGAGATACGATTGAATCGGTTGGAGAAAAATTCGAAAGAAAGTTGGACTTTCTAATGCAGTAGAGTTTCAGCTTGTTTTCTGTGGGAAAACCCTGGTTGATTCAGGGAGATTGGGAGGATATAATATAACACAAGGCTTCACACTCCATATGGTTAGTTTGGTACGCAATATTAACAGTTCAACGGAGGATAATTATGTTGAGGTAGTGTAACGACTAAAAAGGACCTTTTTATATTTTGTTATATGTACAGGCCCTGTGCACATATATTTTTGAAAAGGCAAATCTGTAATGAAAGGTGCCATTTGTTTATGAATGCTTTCTGAAATACTATGGCACTTAAGCTATTGTTGAATGTTTGCTATATTGTCACTTATGTGTTGAGAATTTGATGTTGTATTTGGCCATTTTTAATGAAAAAGACAAGCTGAACAGTGGCCCAATTGTAGACTGAGATTGTGGATATTCTTTTTTCTTTGCTCGGCTCAATCTACTGATACAGAGAAACCAGGACGTGATTTGCTCACAGTTCTATCTGAGCTCCTTGAGGTCAGATTGTTCATAGTTACTGAATCGGTCTGTCTGTGTAATTGGGAAGTTTCTGTACTCAGTTGAGATATGTGGCTTACAAAAAACCAGTGAAGCTAATCATCAAAGTAAGATGGTCAGAATATAATCCGTCGCGGCAACGATCTCTCACCACATGAAATCAATATGGATTCGAGCTATGCAAACGGTCACCCGTGTGCGAAAAAACCATTGGGCACAACATAATGCAGCTATTTGTATCTCAATGTCCCTGTTGTTTGCTCCAGCCATCCCTCACTTATTATGTGGCCCATATTTGCTTCTACCCATTCCATTTCTGTTCATTTTCCTACCAACTAATTTCACCCTAGACCCGTAAGCTTCGGTAATTATTTTTTTGACAAGAAGGGTAAATAATTTTGACACAAGGTCCAAGGTGGTACTCACTGTAAGTTGACCTCAGGACTGGGTAGGAAAAATAAGAGAAAGAAGGGGTATGTTGGGAAGGCAAAATAACCGCGGCGGTGGAAACGGGAACGTGCGGGGGGCATATTCTTCTATTCTCCTCACGTATCGTCTCTTGTGATATATATTTTTTGCTTCACTTGAAATCCACTCCTCAAAAAACCAAAAACCCCATCCTTTTTTTCCTGTTGGTTCGTCCAGCAACCACAGATCGATCGATAGATCCATGGCGTCGTCGTCGTCCGTGGAGGAGGGAGAGGGGGAGGAGGCGCTGGAGCACACACTGCTGGTGGTCCGCGAGGTCGCCGTCTACAAGATCCCGCCGCGGAGCACCAGCGGCGGCTACAAGTGCGGCGAGTGGCTCCAGTCCGACCGGATCTGGACGGGCCGCCTCCGCGTCGTCTCCTGCGGCGAGCGCTGCGAGATCCGCCTCGAGGACCCCAACTCCGGCGACCTCTTCGCCGCCTGCTTCGTCCGCCCCGGTCAGCGCGACGCCTCTGTCGAGACTGTCCTTGACTCCAGCCGTTACTTCGTCCTCCGGATCGAGGACGGCCGGGGGAAGCATGCCTTCGTCGGTCTCGGCTTCGCGGAGCGCAACGAGGCTTTCGACTTCAATGTCGCCCTCTCTGATCATGACAAGTATGTTAAGAGGGAGCACGACAAGGAGGCCGCCGCCGGGGATGACGCTGATGACGGCCAGATCGAGATCCACCCCGCCGTCAATCACAGGCTCAAGGTACATAGTTTCCTTCCGTACTTTTTTTCTAGAAAAATCAGATCTTTACTTTTGTTCCTTATCTGGATTCTCTTGTTGACTTGTGATCGGATCAATTGGAATTACTCACTACGTACAATGAATAGCAACGGAGTCGTTATCATTGAAGTATTAAAAGTAATCGGACCATTTCCTTGCAATGAGAGCATATAAATTACATTTTGAACCCTTACAGGTTAAAACAGATAAGTTTAGGAAATCAAATTGTAGACTATGTCGTTCTTTACCTATTGTAAACACTTTCTCCCGAATTGCCGTCACAAGACTTCCATTTAATTGAGCAATCGAGTTGCACTGTAGCAAATGCAGTAGCTATTACAACAAGAGGTACGATTGCCTTGTTCTTTAAGCATCATTATCATGTTCACGGCTAACTGTTGACTGATAAAATTGAATATTTAAGAATCATTCTTCTACAATCCAATGAGGCTTACATACTGCAGATATGGTTGGAAGTCTTTTTCACGTAACTTGTTTGTAGTTGTGAGTCATGCTGTAGTTGAAGTTCATGGTTGCATAAAGTGAAATATTTGTCAACATGAAAATATGTTGATTCATGCTTATCATCTTGTTGTTTTGTAAAAGGAAATGTTGGATCATGGAGATGGGAAGAAATCTATAATTATATTATCTGGACAGCCATATTAGTCTGATAATGCTTAATATTTTCGTGGGTTTTGTTTATATTATCACATTTAGTAAAAGAATGCATGTTTGCTGATTGGGTATTCATTTTCTAGGAACTTATTGTGGATTGCCATGTGTTGAGTTAGTTTAATTTCATCTAGCAAACACGCTTGAGACCTAATATTAGTTGAGATCAAGATCATAGAGAACATAAAATATGATGCTGTCATTAACTTATATAGATGGATAAATGATAATAATAATAATAATAATCATAATTGATGAGGAATTTGAATGTTAAATAACAAGTAGTGACCATCTTCAACCTATCAAATGATTGTCGGTTGTCAGTTGCCCTTGTTTTAGATAATATCATTTCAAAGGCCGTCATTGCTCTTGTTTCCCTTGTTTCAGATAATATCATTTCTATTGTACTGTGCCATTTCCATTTCTTATATTTCCATTTCTCACAGACACTTAGAAGAGAAGAACTAAATGTAGTTTCTTGAGGAATAGAGAAAAAGAATAATATAAACACAACATAGCTCTAACGATGTGCTTTTAATAGGAGCATATAGATCTAAAATGTGAGGCTTGCATTTAATTTCTAATAAGCCATTTTATAAAAGGGGTCGGCATAAAATAAAAATATGAGCATGTTTAGGGTCATGTAGATGGACAAAGGATCTTGGGAGGGGATTCGCCTTACCTTAGACTATTTGTATTTCTCACCCTCTCATTTTGAAAGTAAGAAAAAGAATAGACAAAACCCTTATTGCTGTGAGCAACAAGGGTACTTCATCCATGTGGTTTTTCCCTTCCATTGTGGAGGGTTTCCACGTAAACCACCATCTCCATGTGCATGTTTTCATCTACATGGTATCAAAGTACTGGTTGATGTGATCGTGTTCTTCATCAAGTGTCACCCTCTCTTGCACGACTACTCGATGCAGGTGGTGCCCTAGGTGCACGTTCGCCCAAGTACTTTGTATCTCTTGTATTGTTCTCCCTAAAGAAAGTTGAAATCAAAGTTGGCTGTGAATTGGGGCTGCTCAATGTTTTTGTGGTTGATTACTGTGATTCGAGGCTATTTGTTGCTTGTCTTCGGGACCAATTGCTGCGATTTGGAGCTATTTATTGCTCTATTTTTGAGGTCGATTGTTGTGTTTTTTTGGGTTATTTGCTTCTCTGAATCTTGTGTTGAAGTGGTACTATAGTTTGTACACAGTTGTCATCATTTACTTGAGTATTGGTGGCTGGAGCTGTGATGCAGCGTGACCCCAAATTATGGGGCCACATTTATCTAATTAAATAATCATCAATTTTATTTACGTTTTTAGCGGTCGTATTGGTCTAATTAAATAATTGAGATCGCCTGTGATCTCAACGTTGATTTCGTAGATTTTAATTATAATTGTTAGTTAATTAAATAATTAGAGTCTAATTAAGGTAATTAGAGGTCAATTAGGATTTGTTAGAGTCCAATTAAATAAGTGGTTGTCAATTTAATTGAGTTTACTATTTTTGTAAACCCTCTCTCCTATATAAAGAGAGGGTAGGTCCTTGTTTTTAGACAGTCAATGATTATGAAAATTTGAGAGTTATCTCATTATCTCCCCCTTTCTCCTCTCTCCTCCTGCGATCTCCGCGTTCTTCTTCTTCCATCCCTCGTTACCGACGAGTTTTCTCTTCTCAATCCCTCGCTTTCTTCCACCAAATATCCACCGCACAAATTATTTATTTTTCGACGACGCGCCGGAAAGCCGTTTGCATCAAGCTGCTTGTTTTTGTGTGATTCGCATGTGTTGATGCTGCTGCGATTTACCTATGTGTCGTGTGGGGCTGCTACCTGCAGTGTTTCTGCCTAGGGCACCTCTTGAAGGACCCCTTCCGTGTTAGAGATGAGATCTTCTGTTGTTCGCTGATTGGGATAAATCAAAGTGGAACTAAAGACCCATGTGTGTACTTTCTTTGTTTATTGTGGTTGGAATGAAGCTTGGACTCAGTTGTGAATAACATTTTATTCCATTTCTCGTACAATAGATGTGCCTCCCTTCTCGTTGAGTTGCAAATTGTTGCTATTGTTGGTTCTCTTTGAACGAGACTGATATTGGGATATTGGAGTGATCAGAGGTTGCTTCTTGGCTTGTTGCGATGTTCAGAGGCTAGTTGGTTGAAATTTCAAGGTTGTGTTGGTTTGTTTTTCCTTCATAGCCAGTGATCTAAAATTACAGTGGATAATTGATATTGGTGCCACTAATCCTATGACGCGTGATCCAAAACTCTTTAGAGCCTATAAATTGGTCTCTGGCAAGTATCATGTAGTCCTTGTTGATGGATCTCATGTCACTGTTGCGGTAAAGGAAGTGTTCCCCATCTTGATAAATTTGATATCCATAATGCACTTCATGTTCCTAGCATGGCCTTTAAATCTCTTGTCTATTAGTAAGATAACAAGAGAATTGAACTGTGAACTTATCTTCTCATCCGATCGTTATATGCTTCAAGACTTGGTGACAGGAAAAAGAATTGGGATCAATTTAGTTTTTGAGAGTTTGTATCGTCTACCTATTAAAGTGACAACTGCTTTGTCAACTGCGATTCGAGCAAGAAAGAATAAGAATGAGTGTAAGCGTCAAGTCATGCAATGGCACAAACGCCTTGGTCATCTTCCTTTTGGAGACTTGAGCTTTATGGACTTAGTGTGTCACATTTATTTGAAGGCAAAGCATACTTGTGCTACTTATCATCTATCTGAGAGCAAGACAAATGAGTTGTTTGAGCCTGTTCACTCTGATGTTTGGGCTCTCTAACATTCCCAGTCATAATGGCTACAAATACTTACATTTATTGACGACTACTTTAGAAGCACATTTGTTTATTTACTTCATGATCATGAGGAAGTAATCGGCATTATAAAGTTCTTCAATCTTATTGAGGCACGATATGGGAAAGTTATCAAGCGTTTCAGGTCTGATAATGCTCGTGAGTATTTGCCTAGGGAGATGCAAGAATTATTTAGTGCTAAAGGAACTATTCACAAGATTTCTTGCAGCTACACCCCTCAATAGAATGGTGTAGCAAAATGGAAGAACATACATCTTCTTGAAGTTAGTAGAGCGATTCTATTTCAAAGAAACCTCTCTAAACGATTTTGGAGAGAGATGGTTCTCACTAGTGCCTTCCTTATAAACAGGATGTCACCGAGACAGATGGACATGGAGACTCCATTTGCTTTTGTTCGGCCCAAGAGTAAGTTGTTTGCTCTTCCTCCAAAGACTTTTGGGTGTGTTTGTTATTTCCACAGCTCTGTACTTGATGCAAAGAAACTTGATGCTGTGAAATCAAAGGTCTTTTTTGGGATATTCCCCTACACGAAAAGGTTGTAAATGCTTCAACCCTAAAGATGGAAAATGCATGTAACCAAAGATGCCACATTTATAGAACATGATTCTTATTTCTCTGAGCATTCCCTTCAGGGGGAGAATGAAAGTAATGAGGAAGGAAATGTCCAGAATGTTATCTTCTTGCAAGCTTGCAATGATTCTTTAGTGTCTTTGGACAACTTAATTCGGACTGGTACGAAAACAAAGGAGTGGAAGTTTTGTTCTCCTCATTGGCATGAAAAACACTATATTAAGAAAGATCAACAAGGCAAGCTCAGAGAAGAGAAACCAATCTGAATCCCGTTGAATCCTTAGATGACTCAAGTTCCTCGATTACATCTGGTAATTCTAACTGTGATCTGGAAAGTGATCTGGAAAAGGAGGTCGGTGACAATGATGAAGATGAGAAGGTTGACGAATTGATCATATGTGAGGGGATTCAGTGGCACAGAGGCGTGGATGTAGGGAAATAAATGCTCCCTCGAGATATGCAGATTACACCAGATATCCTATAAACAGATAAGTTGGTTACTCCAAATTCATTAAAAATTACAAGTGCTTTATAACCTCTCTCTGTCTGTGTCTGTGATTCCCAGGAATGTTGCAGAAGAATTTGCTTATCCCCGATGGATTTGTGCTATGGAAGAAGACGTGGGAGCGCTTAGAAAAAAATATACTTGGGATATTGCAGACATCCCTAATGGGTTCATATGGTTGATTCGAAGTGGGTGTACACTATAAAGTACGAGCCAGATAGTCAAGTGAAGAGATACAAAGTTAGACTTCTTTCCAAGGGGGTTAGTGAAAGATATGGTGTTGATTATGTGGAAACTTTTGCCCCTATGGCGAAAATGAATACAATGTGTGTTGTTATTTCACTTGTCGTTGTTAAAGAGTGGAAATTTCATCAGATGGATGTAAAGAATATCTTTTTGAATGGAGATCTTCAAGAGGAAGTTTACATGCATATGCCACATGGTATGAAAAGATAGGAAAGTGCTGCAGATTGAAGAAGGCATTATATGGTTTGAAACAATTATCGAGGGCTTGGTTTGAGAAGCTTAGAATTGTGATGATCAGGTTAGGTTATCACCAAGGAAATGAGGATCACACTCTCTTTGTCAAGAGGAGAATGAATAAAGTTTCTCTTCTCCTCGTCTATGTTGACGACATGATCATTACTGGGGATGACATAGAGGAAATTATAAGATTGAAAGTAGAACTTGTTGTGGCATTTGACTTGAAAGATCTTGGTAGTTTGAAGTACTTCTTAGGCATTGAAGTGACAAGGTCAAGGAATGGAGTTATTCTATGCTAAAGAAAGTACAACTTGGATTTCTTAATGGAAACTAGAAAGTTGGTATGTAAACATGTCACCACTCCCATTGAGGAAAATCACAAGTTAGGCATAAAGGATGGGAAGCAACTAAATGAATATTCAAAGAATTAGTGCCAGAAACTTGTGGGGAAGCTCATTTACCTCAATCTCACCAGATGAGGCATCACATATGCTGTAAATGTGGTGAGCCATTTTATGCATGCACTAACTGATATGCACATGAAAGCAGTGGATCGCATTCTTTACTATATAAAAAAGAATCATGGAAGAGGACTTCTCTTTAAGAAAATGAGTTTGAGGTTGAATGCTACGTCGATTCTGATTGGGCTAGCTGTGTTGATACGAGCTGTACTACTGGATATTGTGTATATCTGGACGAAAATCTTGTAATTCGGAGGAGTAAATGACAAGCATTTTGTGCAAGGTCAAGTGTTGAAGCTGAGTACCAAGCGGTAGCAATGGGTGTCACAGAGATGGTATGGTTTAATATCATCTTGACAAATATCGATGTTGATCTTGATATTTTATGAAATTATTTTGTGACAACAAATCTGTCATAAATCTCTCCAACAATCCTGTGTTGCATGACATGACAAACATGTTGAAATTTATTACCACTTCATCCAATAGAAAATTGATTCCAAGGAATTGGTGCTGCCATATATAAAAACAGAAGAACAAGTTGCTGATGTTTTCACCAAGGGATTGTCGAGTTTGAGAAGAATGTTGTCAAGTTGGGCATGTTTGATCTCTATGCCCAACTCGAGGGGGGGTGTAGAGGGCATGGAAGGCCGTATCGATATCGATATCGTTTCGATATCGTATTGATACGATATTTCGACGATATATCAACGAAATATCGTCCATATCGACGAGCCTTTGTGAAGAAAATGCCTGGAAATCGGGATATATCGCCATATCGGTGTCCATATCGGTCCCATGTCGATATCGATATATTCCTTCCATGGTTGAGGGTCATGTAAACGGGTAAGCGGATCTTGGGAGGGAATATGCCTTACTTTAAGACTATTTGTATCTCTCACTCTCTCATTTTGAAAGTAAGAAAAAGAATAGACAAAATCCTTGTTGTTGTGAGCAATAAGGTTACTTCTTCCCCGTGGTTTTTTCCTTCTATCGTGGAGGGTTTCCATGTAAACCAACATCTCCATGTGCTTGTTTTCGTCTATAGAGTGATAAGTGTTTCTATTGACAAATGTATATGGTCTACCGGTAACAATACAACAACAACAACAACAAAGACTTTTCCACATTAAGTAGGGTCTACTGACTATAATACTTGGAATTATTCATCTCATGTAGTCATACTTAGGGTTCGTTTGGTTGCAGGGTTGAGTTGGGTTGGGGTAACCCTGTAAATAGTAAACAATGAGGAGGATTGGGAGGGTTGGAAGGAGGGATACACCGGTATACCCCAACCTAACCCTGCAACCAAACGAACCCTTAGCGTTTTGGAATATTGAAAAAAAGGCAATGATATTGTTGGAGTATGTGCGTCACTTATGTAGATGGGTAAATGGATCTCTCCAGGATCCATTTACCACTTCCAGAGTTTAGTCCCACATCTACCAGTGGTGGGACTTGGAGAGTCTGTGGAGGCTATATAGGAAGCCCCAGATCTCCTGTATTCAGTGAGAAAATCAATAGACGCATGCTCTTTGAGGCGTTCTCCCGTGATTTCATCACGTTTCTTAGGGAGTAGGATTCCACATAAAATCGCGGTGTTCCTGAATGTTTTTATTCTTTTATCTGATATTTACTTCCGCATTATATTTTCTAACAAATATGAACACAATGGTTCATGCGTTGCAATTGGCAAGAAGATGTGGACCATTGAATACTCTATGCGTTCTTGTAACGGTAGATCTAAAATGGGGAAGTTCTGGAAGAAGAAATGGAGAACTAAAGAAATGGAGAACTAAAAGGGCGATGGGGAGGTGGATATGGACTTAAAATAGGAGAAAGAAGAACAGAAGGGTACAAGACTAGAATGTAGGGGTTGGAAGAATAAAAGGAGATTGAAGAGATGGAAGGGATTAAAAAGGATAGAAGGGGAAGATGAGGTGTAACATAGTTTATAAAGGAACAATACTGGTGAAAATGTGGAGGAACCTTTGTGGTCATTCCTAATAATTTGGGATTATATTTGAGCAACACAACCACAGTACCCTAGTGGTTATCACTTCAACATACACGAGTGGTTAACCTTCATATTTAGTGACTGACTTTGTCAACCACTATATAAACAGCATAGAGTTGTCATATTTTTTATGCTAGGATGTTGTATTAGGGATGACTTTCAGATTGTTTCTAATGAGAAGGGATCTTACAATGAGATTGTACTAGAACTATAAGCTTTTCAGTCCAACTTCACATGGTGTGTGTCCTACAATGCAGTGTTCGGAAATACAGTCCATGTGGCCGCATATCCGAACACGAGACTTGCATATAGGATTCATGTGTCTTTTTTGTTTATCCATACTAGATTGATGACACATTAACTCGATTTTTTTCGGATTAACTATTATATCATCATTTACATTGATGCATCTTTTCATTATTCTCGTATATGTCGCATTTGTGAATATAATCTAAGGTATTTTTCTCATATCCATATCTTTCCATTGTTCGTAGCACTTGTTAACGAACTGTTTATTACCTTTTGAATTTTCTATCTAATGAAATTCATTCTGTTTACTTTATATTTTGCGCTTCTAATAAATTTTATATGCAAATACAATTTTCGCTTATATTTTGTGTCAACAAGTTTTGTCCCTTGGAGATCCATATATATATATATATATATATAAATTTTTATGTGTGATTTGTATACATATGATTATTCTTTAGCTTTCGTTATCTATAGGATCTATATATGCATTAAAGGTTTTCTTATAGAATTTGTGTGTTCCCTGTTGAATCCAAATTTGTATGTGTATATATATGCGTTAAATTCAAAATATACACTCAATTTGAATTTTGGATTTTGTTAGATCATCAATTTTTTTATATAATCTCATTTTATTATTATATGTTATTAATATTTTAAATTAAAATATTATAAACCGCGTATACCTCGGTATGCTCCTCCGCATATTCGCTTACTCGCTTTAGACCGCATAACCGAATAAATGCTGCATTTCTGAACCTTGCTACAATGTCCTTCCATTATTATGTGAGGTCGGTGAGGCTGATAAAGTTTACTGTAGGACCTTCATGAGGTTGTACTAGAACCATAAACTTTTCAGGCCAACTTCACATGAAGCATTAAATTACAATGTAATAATAGTACATGTACGTAGTTGTGTATAGCACTAGAATATCTGATTTATGCCCTAGAATACCATGTGTTGCAAAAATCTCGATAACATGATTGCTATGAGAAAAAGCTCCTAGGCTGGCTCCAAAAGACTAGACCAACTTGTATACCTTGGGAAGGTCGAACAAAACTCATGATGCTAGGATGTTAGTATAGCGCATGGTTTTAAAAAACATACCTTAAGGCGCTAAGGTGTACTTCTTGAGGTTCCAAGAAAACCGCCTTGAGGTGCTCGCCTCAAGCAGCCTAGGTGAGGCATCCGACTCGAGGTGTTGAGGTGGTCTCGAGGCGTCGCCTCAGGCTGCATAGGTTTGATACCCAATTTTTATTTTTTTAATATTAATTTTTATGTTATCTTAATATAATATTTAGTTATTAACAATTTAATTTGTTATATACTCATATATATATTTATTCTATATTTAAAAAATTATGTGTTGGAAATATAAAAAATTCATTTTGGGACGGGGTCACTGGGAGGGTATGGTGTGACAGTGGGGTGCATACAATGGTTCTTCAACTGGGTTTAGCAAATTGGATGGTTAGGATTCAAAGCATATCAATATATATGTTAGTCATATAACACGTATAAAACAACATAAATATATTGTATATGTATGTTAATAATATATGTTAGTCACATAATTTTGCTCTACTCATGCACATAAAGGGAATTGTTGTATATCACAAGAACTTCACCCCGCCAACATTAATGGAGGTCATAATAAGCTTTGCATTCATTGTATATGGATGACAATACGAATTAGGATTCAAAGTAAATCATGTAAAGAATATCATATATTCTCATGTTCATAGCATATATGGTGAATATGTTGGGGAATATCTAAATTTATGATTTTACAAATATATATATATATAATTATGCTTAATTGTATTATATATATATATATTCCTATATAAATCAAGGCTTACGCCTCAACCTCGAGGTTTACGTCCCACCTCATCAGGGGAAAACCGCTTCGATCTGCCTCACATTTTTAAAACCATGGTAGCATAATGTAGCTTGTCCAAGTTAGGCAGGTTACTAGAGGGTTGTGTTTGGTGTATGAGCCTTGCTTTCATCCGTCGAGGTGTCATATTATGAGAGGCATTTGTGTCCTCATTAGATGTTGGTAATAAGAGGTGGCTGGAATAGTAATTTTCAAGGATGCTAAAAATGGTTTAAACGACCATTTAAACGTGTGCGGTCCTCGACTGCACTGACTAATCAAAGCCGGGCTCATATGCGGATGGGCTGCTAAACTGTGTTAAATGGTTGTTTAAACAGAGTTAAACGGTCATTTAAATGGAGTTGAAACGGCCTTATGTGTTATCCATGACTTTTTTGGATTCATGCTATGAATTGTAAATTTTTATGGTGTCTATTTTGGCATATGGCTATCGATTCTAGTTATTTATGTTATCTATTTTGACATTTGGATGAAAAATTCCTTGAATTTGGCAATATTTGATCTATATTGTGAATATGTGATTATTTTTTAATTTATTTATAATTTTTTATTAATTATATATAATAAACTTTTTAATTTAAAAAATGCAAAACCGCATAACCCGTTTAATTTTCGTTTAAACTCCTACATACCTTTTAATCAATAATCAGTGACCCTATCGATTGAATACCGACTATCATTTTTTGCAACCTTGATAATGTTAGAGACGTGCCTACAAAAAAATGCACAAATCACACGAGATGGAAGGGGTGACAATCGGTAGACAATCGCGGGCAACAATTGCATGCAACCAAATAGGAAAGGAGTGGCGATGTGGTTGCCTATAAAATGTAGATGATGTCAGTGATGAGGTGGCTGGGGGTCTTGAATTGGTTTTCGTGGGAGGGGTTGTGTGGGAGGAACTAGGCATGGCAGCGGAGTCGCAAAGCAGTTTGCGTGACAAGAGGTATGCTTGTGTTGTTTTTTAGCTTTTGTGGAGGCGGTTTGATCAGTTTTTCTTTCTTTTTTAAAGATAAGGATTTATAGTTACCTTTCAGATAAGTTTGGGTAAATCCTGCATATGCAGGTACATGTTTTGAAGGAAAAATGAATTTCTCCTTATGAATTCAGCTATACTCATACTTGTATGTACATTTTCTAGTATTTTTATATTTATATTTTTGTACAACTAGTGACTTATTCTTCTTGTTATAGAATGATTGAATTCTCTTTAACATGTATCATGCAGAGGGAGTTGTGTGGGACCTGGCATTGGTATGTGTAAATTACTATTCTTGTGAAATTTGGATGGATATCAGCTATGAATGATCAATTGGTCATTCCACATTTTTAAAAACCGTGCTCTGCTTGTCAGCTTGTCTTCGACTTTGGTATGTAGTTATCGTTCTCATGTTTTTAATGAAAAAACCTTCTACCATGAAAGGGATGGGTATTGAACACGGATGACTATCCTACCTTTCTAAAACTGTGTCTGGTTTATCAAATAATTTTTGAATACATTTTCTTGCCTATGCATGGTAATCGAGACTTTAACATTGTCCTCTATCCATATTTGTAACTTCATACAATATCTGTTATGGATTTGTTCATTTCTAAGTATAATGCCTGTGGATCTTTGGAATTTTGAATGCATCTTTCTAGATCTAAACAGCGATTTATCCCTTTTGACTGCTTCTGAAAGATGCTGAAATGCCAACTCTACCTGCAAGTCTGCCCCAATCGATAAGCCCAAATTAGCTAATTGGGTCAAAGTCTCAGAGAGAAACGGCTTTGATCATCAAAAAGTTGAAAGCCCTCTCTACACAGAACATGCTAGTCTTCCTCGCTACAAAACCTCTTAACAAAAGTCTCTGTTTAAAATCCCTCATATCTGACGTAGTAAATGGTTGTGAAATATTTTGAAAAATCTTTTAAAAAAATTGAAAACTCTTTGTGAAATATTTGCAAAACATTGTAAAATACCTTCTAAATTTCTTGTATAAACTTGTGTATAAATCTGTTAGTATGTACACAATCTTTGTGAATACTCGTAAATACATGCAATTCACTAACCCTTTCAAAAATATCTAAAAATTAAAAAATTTTCAAAACGTAAATATTTGCAAAACTCTTCTAAAATCACATAAAAAGTTTAAAATCAGGAAATCTACTTCACCCAGAGATTCTTTGCATTTGCTTGTGCATTTTTCAGAATGATTTTGACAATTGAACTAAAGTCAAGTGTAGAAGATTGTACACTAAGCAAGGACGATCAAGGGTAAGAATATACGAAATCAATGATTCGGCTTGTCTCCCCCTATATTTATGGTAAAGAGCCCCAAAGGATAGAACAGAATATCAACAAGTTGAGAGACAAGCGAGGGAACAAAAAGGAAAAAAACTTGAGTCACTCGTTCCCCCTATACTTAGGATCTAATCATCCTAAGTATAGCACTTGATGAAAGGGATGAACTAATAGAACGGAAGAAGGAAAGAAAGGGAAAAGATGAAAATGAACAAAGAAAAAGGATCTTTTTTTGTTGCTCAATTGTCTGAATCTTCTGATGACGGGAGTTCTTCTTGAAATGCAATTTCAATTGAATGGACAACGAACATGAATGTGTCATGCTCTACATATGACTTCAGCAACTGTCTATTGACCACAAACAACTATGTGTTTGATGACAACCCAAATATGACGGTACTATCGTTGTTACGCACAGACTTCACTACGAACGACACTTGTCCATTTGCTCTTTACTTTGCTCAAAAACTCGATTTTGTATCAAATAACCACACCTTCCCAAGCTTGAAAGTTTGTCGTTTGATATACTTGTCGTGTCATCGTTTGACTTTCTCTTTGTACATTACATTGTTATCATATGCATAATCTCATAATTCCAGAAGTCTGTTTAGATCAACCATTCGGTTCTGACCACTTGTTTGTGAGTTCAAATTACAGATGGTGATTGCCCAAAAAGATTTATGAATCGATGGGCAGATGGCATGGCTTCCCATAGACAAGATGATAGAGAGACATTCCTAATGGAGTCTTCTAGGTCGTACGATAAGCCCATAGAATGGAATCAAGGAGTTGAGACTAGTTCTTCCTCTATGGTTGTACAAGTTTTGTAGAACATTCATGATCTCCTTATTAGAGATTCCAGCCAAGCCATTAGATTGTAGGTGTAAGGAGATGTGACCCGATGATCAATGTTGTACTCCTTAACAAGTTTCTTGACTTCTTTGTTTATGAAATGGCTACCCACATACCCCCATTTGTGATTAGAATTTTGGAAATTCCGATCCACGAGATAATGTTGCCTTTGAGAAATCAACAAATCGTACGACTATCTGCATATCAGAGGGGGATAGCTTCCACCTGACTCACATAATCTACGATGAGCAGGATGTATTCATATCCTTGAATGCTGGAAATTGGTCCATAAAGTCAATACATCTAGCATTAAATACATCAATTATTTGGATGAAATTGAGTGGCATTGAATCTTTGGAATCAGTAGTTCCTTCCAGCTTCTGTCAGTCAATGCAGTCTTCACATATGTTGCGGCATCCTTGAATAGCGTAGGTCAGCATTGGTCACACAACAATACTTTCGTTACCGTTCTACTTCTAGAATGGTGTCCTCCGGCTTCGAGCTTATGATAGTGCTCGAGGACACCGATGTACTCCTTCTGAGGAATACACCTTCGTCAAATGCAATCCGCACCTTCCTTGAAAGGTATGGATCTTCCCACTGTTAGAAATGAATATCGGACAAAAACTTGTCCTTTACTTGAGCTTAATCTTGTGGAAATTTCCCAGATGCGAGATAGTTCACAATATCGGCACATATCATAGGAGTGATGCGACACTCAAAATTGATTCATCAGGAAAAGTCTCTGTGATTGGTATATTACTCAGTGGATTGTCTAAACTTTCAATTCTGGATAAATGACCTGCTACGGCATTCTTAACTCTAGGTTTATCTCTTATCTCCAAGTCAAATTCTTGGAGCAGAAGGATCCAACGGGATAGTCGTGACTTGGCATCCTTCTTTTGCTACAAGTACCAGAAAGTAGAGCGATAGTTAATATGATGACCTTAGAACTGAGAAGATGAGACCGAAACTTCTCAAGGGTGAAAACCACTACCAACGGCTCTTTCTTTGTAACTGTATAATTTTTCTAGGCTTCATCAAGTGTCCTGCTGGCATAATGTTTAACAAACGGTAATCCATCCATGTGTTGTCCTAACACAATCCCGATAGCAAAGTCGAAAGCATCCGTCATGACTCATGATCTCAAATGGGAGAGACCAATCGAGTAACTGTAGGACAGGTGCATGAGTAACCGATTCTTTTGATTGATTGAAGGTTGTAGGACTTTGTTATCCACAATGAAGTCAGTCCCCTTGCCTAGCAGCTCGGTGAGAGGTCGGGCAATCTTGTTGAAGTCCTGAATAAATCTTCTGTAAAATCCGATATACCCCAGAAATGACCTCACCTGCTTCAATGTCTTAGGTGGTTCAAGTTTAGCAATGGCATCCACCTTAACCGGATTGTCTTCCATACCTCGTTTGGAGACGACATGACCCAATGCAATCCCCTTAGTGACCATAAAGTGACTCTTCTCCCATGAGAGCATTAAATTCACTTCACAGCATCTCTTCAGTACTTGGTCGAGATGCGAAAGACATCATCAAAACAATTACCTAAGGTTGAGAAATCGTACATAAAGACCTCCAAAAAACTACCCACAACGTCGACGACCACAACCAACATACACCTCTGCAATATAGCGGATGCGTGATGAATAACCATTCATTCACTTTTATTCTTCCAGTTTGGCTCTAAATCCCTAGCTAAATACCTATAAATGCGCACGAGTAGCGTTTTGTAGGAATACGATGCTATTGTATAATAGAGTGAGGTTTTTTAGTATTTCGTTCTCTTTTGTATATTTGAGAGAACTTTTTTATGTTCCGTCTTATGTATGTGCACAATGAGCTTTTTGTAGGAATATGATGATTTTTGTATAATTACTTCTGGTATGATTTCATTCTTTGCTGCATATCTGAGAGAAGTTTTGTATGTTCTTTCTTATGTATGCGTACACATTACTTTTTCTAAGAATTCGATGGCTTTTGTATAATAAAGTGAGTTTTGATATGCATATATCACTTTAATCAATCTTCCATCATTCACTTTAATCTTCATAATCCTTGAATCAATCTTCTATCATTCAAATATCACACAATCACTTCCATGCAGCACAAATCTTTCAGATGAATCCAATTTTTCTCACAGGCTGGTATCCACACTCATTTGGGGTAGATTTTCGCATATGTCGATCACCTCTTTGCTCCCTCCTTTTGACTTCTCCTGCCGTCATATCTGATGGATGTCCAGTCCTATAACACCTCATTGCCGCACTGTTAACCTATCCAATAAGACGTGATGCCAGCTTGCCAGTTCCTTTTTTGAAATTTTCTTAGCAAAAAAGCATAAAGCTTGTATCTTGCTTATGGAAAATATAGGTAATAATTTCTTCAATGTCATTGAATATATTTTTTGAAAATATAGGTGAATATCGTTAGTGTCTCAGTATCTTGCTTTTTCTGCAAATTGTTTTTATATTAAACTTCTCCTTGATAGGAGAAGGTTTTCTTATAATGATTTTAATTTGAATTATTTGTTCGTTTGATGTGAACCATCTTTTAGTTATTTGAACGCTGTATTTAATCGTTACCCTTGCCCTTATGCTAGGAAGGGGAGACGATACGTATAAATGTGAAAAACAAGCCCGCCAGCGGGGCTGGTATGCTTTCTTCTGCTGGGTTGTCAGGTGGTGGTTCCGGTATACAGAAGACAAACACACTGCTTGCACCACCACCTGGTGGAGCCACTAAGATTAGGTCTACTCTGCCTCCACCACCAAACGACCCTGCTGTTGCAAGGATTGCTTCTGGGAAAAGTGCAAACAGAGATTCGAAGGGCACCAAAGCATATTCTGGAGATCCTTTATCAGATCTTTCTTCAATCGAGGTATGCTCCTATTTGTCTTGGAGTTCATTGCCATGATTACGAACGTTCTTTGAATAAATTCTTATTTCTGAGAGAAGAAAGATGATTTGCTGATTTTCTTAGCCATTATTTTCTGAAAAAAGAATAATGTTCTTCTTTGCTTTTCGGCCAGTAAACAGAGGGTGGTCATGTTCAACATTGCAGCATTGCTACATTTTATTGTGTTTACTTTTTTTCCTTACAAGTGTGTGCTAACAGTTTAGCTCCATCAAATTAAAAATTTAGATATAAACTAGTGGTTTTATCTGGCTTTGCATAAAACTTCACCTGTTACATTATAATCATACACGTGTGGATTGAAGAACAGTAACGATCCCAGGTGTTAGCATGATGGATTTCTGTTGTGACACACAATGAACTGTGATTGAATAATTGTGATAAATTTGAAATGCCTACATTTGTCTACTTTGAACACCCACCAAAAACCCAAATCCAACTCTCTTCGCACGCAGTGGAATTATGTCATGATGCGCCTTTTTCCACATCAAGTTTTGCTTGAATGCTTGTGCTGTAACTATATCTTTTGGAATTCGCAGAAGAACCTCCCGTCGACAACAGTCTCAAAGAGCACTGCATCTGGATGGGCAGCATTCTGAGTAGCTCAATCAGGTTCAAAGGACAAGTCATCGCAGGGTGGGAGAAGAACTCTCTGGTGGACCTTTCCGAGGTTGAAGAAAATATGTTATATGAATGTACCAGTCTTGTAGTTTAGCTCCCTGTTGTGTTGCCTTTATCCGAGATTAGAGAGGTGGGTCAAGCACAAAAATGGATGGATGAAAGATTGCTCCCATTAACAAATATGGGAGCTAACTCTACCATCCTAATTTCTTTATGTGATTATACCTTATGCAGTTTATATGAATCTTCAGCTTAAATGTTCTTCAATACAAGCCGAACATTGCTTTTTGATGTTCTTGGTCTGTGGATTTTAGGTATGTAAATCGTGGACGATACATGATTAATCTTGCCTTGCATTGACTGCGGTCAGAAAGTCTGGTAAATCCAGTATCATTATTTATCCCTTTAGTGGTTTCATCGAATAGAAGAAGATGGTCAGTTCTCATGATAATTCAGTTTTATTGCACGCAGGTATGGATTTGTCTGTATCTAATCCACTACTATACTCATTCGACGCGGATATAACTTTGATATCTGAAAATATCACTATCTTTATCTGCATATTCATAAGATCATGTTTGGTTGGAGAATAAGCACTTGAATAAGGTGTCAATTCCCCGTCCGGTGCAGTTCACAAGAGTACGGTTATTCCCATTCACATCCGGTTCACAAGAGTACGGTTATTTCCATTCACATCTTATTATTTCATCTTATTCCATCCTTATTCATATTTTTATTCCACCTTACCTACATTTGTTACATCTTATTCTCGTTATTTCTATCTTTCCAGCCGAACAATGAATATAGTCTTGTTCCCTTATTCTCCATCCTTATTTCTCTTTATTCCCGAATGAAATGTCCCCTCAATACATAAAATTTGATTATGATTGTAGCTGGTAGCATTTCATGATTTCTTGTTCATATTTGATGTAGTTATTATGAAATAAATGGATTTACCATATTTATATCATTTGTAAATTATTTTATACATCTATATTTAAATTGATCTATAAAGTATTTACAGTGATAATACATTTTTCATATCCAACTTCCCTTGATGTGGAGCATGTTCACCCTTCTATTTTCCTAAGACTACCCAACTGAAAAAAGATAAGGATGTGCATAAGGGATCTACCCAATTGCCCACAAGCAAGCATTTCCTTCTTGAAAGAGATTTCTTTACCTTTGGGGGGAAGATTGACCAGAGCTCCAACTCCTCTCGAGCACTCGCTCAAACACTCTCCTTGAAGCTCTAGAAGAAAAGGGGAAAATAGTGGATCATTTCAAAGTTGGCCTCCTTTTGGTATTTATAGAAGAGACTATGGGGCAGATTTGAGCGACGATGACGAGCTAACGTGGCTAACAACCTTTGCTCAGAGGTTGTTGGTTGCCCGTTTGGCTAATGGAGCACGGGTGGAGGTTTGAAACATGGGATGTTGTGAAGCTTCTCCTGCCATTGGAACCAAAGAACAAACCGGAAGATGAAGGGGTGGACACTTGTCCACCCTAGAAAAATCAATAGAAAATAATGATTCTAAAATATAATTTAAATACTAAACAATTTTAAATGAAAAATAATTAAAAAAAGGTGTAAATTAATATCTACAAATCGGTATACTATACACATATCAACAATATTATTTTAGTAAAAAGTAGTAATTAATTTAAATAAATATACGTAAATTATACTTGGATTTATATAAACATATATTTTGACATATTATTTTTACAAATAACATCATTTAAGGATATCAAATATTTTTATTTGATTTTTATGTTTAACATGGATAATTAAATAAATACAAGGACAATTATATGTAAAAATTACCTATAAACTAGGGATTTTAATTTATTTAAGTATTTCTAGTAGATTTTAAATTTGTCATTATTTTATTTATAAAACATAAGATGAAGAAAATATGGGGAAATATGAAATAAATAAATTTGTAAAATTTTCTCGAGTTAGAAACACGGTTATATTTAGGTTCCAACACCAATTTTTCACAGATTAACTTTGTTTTACATGAAACTATCCTCATAAGTTAGAGGATTTCAAAATGTGAACTTTAAAGGTCAATATACCCGAATTGGAGTTCGTATGATAAAGTAATGGGATTTGAAGTCAAGTATATTATCAACGAGGGTTTTTATCTCCATGGTATATTTACAGATTGAGATTTTTGTCTTGTTTTTATATTTTTATTTTTATATGTTTATCTATAAGTTAAAATAATAATTAAATTAATTGGAATTGAAATAAATTATGTTGTAAATTGATGTTGAAATAAACTATGTAGAAAAGATTGAAGTATTATACATAGTTTATACGTTTGGTTAACCATCTTGAAACTCACATCTTTCACCCCTTGCATATGACTGCCATTATCAATAAATAATACTAGTCACAAGTGAAGTCTAAAGTGAAGTTTAAGGTGACTTTGGTCAATTCGAAATTTTCTATAAAAAGATGTGAACCATGGTAGTTGTCAATTATATGATTTAAGGTTTGAGATTTCTCCCCTGATTTTGTACGAATTTTTTAGTAGAATTTTCATAAATACTAGTGAATAAATTAGAGGAAAAAACCCAGAAAATATTTACACAAGTTTTTTTGATAAAAAGATGAAGTTTATGCCATGTATAAATAGATTTACAGTGCTATATTTGTGTTTTTTGTGGAACCCTATTTTTCCCTACTTATAAGTTTTTCAAATCTCGCTAAGTCAATACCAACTTGGAGTTTAGGGTAAGTAGTATATATTTACATCCTTCTTTCCATCTTTTCTTCATTTTATGTAATTTAGAGTTAAAACATGATTTTATTTATTAGAGTACAATTACAAATGTATATATGTCTCGAATTTTAAACATATGTTCTGATGAACTCGGTTGAAGAACCATATGATGTCGTCCTTGTGCCACCATATCCTGCCAGTACGTGGAGAAAATCGATCACCGTCATTCAATGATGTATGCCAGTTATGAGTGAACCTTGTAAATCTATGTGTCTTCATGCTTGCTTGGTTGATTGTGTTTGTGCGTGATTGCTTCCATTATGCGCAACAAAAATAATGTGAAGTTAACTGATATTTATTTGCATTTGTTAAGGATTGTATTCATCATTTGGTTGGTTGGCAAACCATACACTTATTGAAGGAAGGGTGCTTGGTGTTTCTTAAGTATGTCCTTTAACCAGTCATGTGCTATATGTGTCTATGCACTAACTAATGGTGAGGGTACAATTGTGCTTGATGTCCATGGTGAGATGTTCCTTTTGACAAAGTTTTCAACAAGGTACTCATAGTGTCCACTCTATAAATAGGGCCTTTGTGACACAACCTTCAGAGGATCTAGGGTATTTGATGAAGACTTTATATGTGGTCATGAAGTGTAGAAATTTAGGGAAATGAATGTGAGTATCTAGGGTAATTTTGAAGACTTTCTATGTGACCTATTTTGAGACATTTATAAACTTTCAACCAAATTGGAGGTATCAAAGGAGTCCTATTGATCATAATGACCTTTTGGAAAGTCATTTGCTTCATCCTTCCTATTGTTGCCTCTTACCTACACTTGGTTATATGGAATGAGAGATTTTGGAGAGATGACTCGTTCGAGAAGTAGGCATTGTGTTATATTTATTTTCAAGAATTTTTTCCTTATCAAACCATCATGAGGTGAGGGTTGCAGAGGTGTGGTCTAATTGAGGTGACTCTCCTTATTTATGCATGACTTTTTAGATTTGAAAGAACTTAAAACTCTAAACATTGTGGAGGATCCATCGAAGGATCATGACCATTAGGTGCGGTGTGATGGCAATTCCGTGTAAGAAGTTGTACAATGTGTTGTTTCCTCCTCTAATTCTTGATCCTAGCATTATAACATGACCTTAGGACGCTCTTGAGAGTCAATATATTTATGAAGCTCTTTAGAAGGGGCATAATGATGGCCATGGTGTACATATCCATTTTGAATCTCAGGCCATTCGACATGGCCTATGGCCCTGTCCCAAGTTTGGGCATGTCTATTGTCAACTAAGCTAATACCGACTTCGTCTTTGAGTTTAGAGTCAGTTTTTACATATTTACATCCTTCTTTGCCTCTTTTCTTCTTGTTATGTATTTCTAGAGTTAATAACACAGTTTTATTCATGATGACTTATAGTTACAAGAATGTGAAGATAACTGATATTTATATGTATTTGTTAAGGATTTTAGCATTAAATGCAAAAATAAGGTACATGAATCCTATATTCATCAGTTGGTTGATTGGAAGGCCACCCACTTATTAAAGGGAGGGTGCTTGGTGTTTCTTAAGTATGTGCAATTAGCAATTCTTGTGTTGTATTTGTCTATGCATCGACTAGTGATGGGGTCACACTATAGATTGATGCTTTATGACGCAACCTTCAGAGGATAATGATCTTGAGGTGTTGAAATTTAGGGAAATGAACATGGTCCTGCTCATGAAGTGGGTGGTGAGAATCTAAGGTAATGATGAAGACTTTCTCTATGGCTTACTTTGAGGAAGTTGTAACCTTTCATTATTGACGATCATATGTGACCTTATGGAAAGTCACTCACTTCATCCTTCCGATTGTTGCCTCTTACCTACACTTAATCACGAGGGATGGGATGTCCTTTAGATTCTAGATAGATGACTCGTTTGAGAAGTAAGCATTGAGTTTTTGTTCCCAAGGCTTTTTCCCTTGGCAGACGATGCGAGGGTTGCAGAGGCGTGGTCGAATTAAGCTATAGCTCCTCTTATTCTCTGCATGTCCTTTTAGATCGATAGATAGAAACATTGTGGAGGGTACGATTCATCAAGGGTCATGACCATTAGGTGTAGTGCAATGGCAATTTCTCGTAAGATGTACAATGTGTTGCTTCCTTCTCTAATTCTTGATCCTGGGATTGCAATGGGACTCCATCTCTTGGTAGTCAAAATATTTATGAAGCTCTTTAGAAGGGCAGAATGGTGAACAAGGTGCACAATGCAAGAACCTTTCACATGATTATAATGTGTCGTGCCCGCTCCACTCTCGCGCTCCCGAAGATACTGAGCACTTGTTCTTTTCCGGTGATTTTGCCAACAAGAGGGGTTTGGGTGGATTCCATCTTTGTGGAGGGGGTAGTGTCCTCTGCTCTTATTCCAGCACTTGGGCTGGCGAGAGATGCCGTGATTTTCCATCCTATTAGGTTTTAGTTCAAAATGCGATCCCCCATGCAAAACCTCTGTATAGATTCTAGCTGGTATAATTCTTTACATTGTGGCATACACCGCTAAACATGCCCATCCTTGTCTTTATAAAACGAACCCTAGCAGTGAAGATTATAGTAGAGTGGGATTCATGTGCAGATTCCATCAGCTGCTGAATATACAACTATGAAGTGTTGCTTCCTTGGGCAGTCCTGTCCAGACAATAACTATTGATCGCTATGCAAAGTAATCACCTACCTTAGGACCATCCATATTTCTCGGAGCAATTCACCTCGCAGTGCTTGGGATGTAGTAACCTATATTCGAATACGCTTTAAAGAAGAGAGAACGTCTTAAAACCATGATAAGGCTAAGTCTTCTCATTCAAGTTCTTCAGTATATAACTATGTAATGTCCTCACATATATGCAAGGGAAGAACATTTGTTCATTACAAATCCTTTGGCATGTCTTCAAAGAGAGATCTCATCATGCTCAGTCGACTTTTCATATGTGAATCAAAATAATGTGTATTGTGGGAAAATTGATCAGCAAGTTTTGAAATGTCTAAAACAATATTTGGAGATATTTTCAGGATCTACGTCAAAAACCCCAACAAAAGATGAAAAATGAAAAAGAAAATTCCCCGTAAACCAGGTCTACCACAGTCTGAAGGACATATCGATATCGATTTCGTTTCGATATCGTGTCGATATCGATATATCGGCAATCTATCGCCGATATATCGCTATATCTAGGAATCTTTCTTAAGAAAATGCATGAAATCGGATATATCGATATATCGATTTCGATATAGGTCCCATGTCGATATCGATATATCGGCGATATATCGCCGATATATCGGGATACGACCTTCCATCTACCGTATAGCCCACAGAACTGCCACTAGTCCGGTGACCGATCTTTAGCTAGATGGGCATGCGATGAAATATGCGGAATAAATGAGATGCAGGAAGATCAAGTAAAAAAACTTCAATGAGCATGGAAAGTAACCTGGGACAAAGGGCCTAGACATACAACAAAATCAGGAATCTATATATGCCTATGACGTACGTATACACCGCGATAGAAAACCCATTGGACAACTTTTACAGGATTTCCACAGAAATACATCCACCCTGCGAGACAGAAAATAAAATGGTGAAAGAGAAGAAAATGAACCAAGACTTGGGAGATCACCGCTTGCCAACAAAGCGTGATGAAGTGTTAAGCTGTAATTTTCTTCTCACTGCTCTTGATGCGAAAAGGTGAAAGGATTGAGAAGGATCGCGAGGCTGCATGAGAATTGATTTGAACATTCAGAATACATAAAGCTTTGCTATTTTATGTCGACGCTTAGACCATAACATATTCATCACTTCGAGGGCAAAAAACTGTTTCTTACATTTAGAAGCACTTCCAGTATGAGAATCCACTTCCGATATGAGATGCTTCAATGATGCAACTGAAACATAAGCAATACACGCAATTATCATTGATCAGACAGCTTCAAATGCCGTTCAATGCATTAAAATGACCAACTTTATATCCACGTTGGAACTTTTTTTTAAATACACAAGTAAGAACCGATCCGCTATCAAATACTTGAATACAGGCTGATTTTCTATTTACCACGCAGAATGTTTCACGTGATTCTTCCTCCAAGGACATACCTAGATACGGAGGTCTTTTGTTTTGTTCTTTTTCATGCCTTAAATATGACTGCAATTCTTAAAACTTCTTCCAGTTTATAATGAATTATTATGAGAGGTAAATTCTCAACTTGCAAAGATTTTCGTTTGCCCTTGTTAGAAAACAAGAATGTGGAAGCATAATATCAGAGATAAGGAATAAGAACGACAAGAACGTCCGGATTTTTACGTGGAACCCTACTCCCTAAGGAGTAGGATGAAACCGTGGGGAACGCCTCAAAGTGCTGATGGGTTTATTCACTTTCTCTCATCTGGTACAATGGGTGTGCGGCTCTGAGTCTACAAATCCCATAAATAGTAGATGTGGGACTAAACCACTGGATGTGATAATTGCACTATGGAGGGATCCAACTATCCATCTACACCAGTGACGCACATACTCCAACACTCCCCCCTCAAGCTGGAGCATGCAATGCTCAGCTTGGACACAGAAAGAAATCACTCAGATTCGCAATGCAAGACACTACTGACAATATCAACTCACGCATATACAACTGTCAGTTGTTGCTGAAGGCGTTGCTTCTCATGTCGTACATGTGAGGAGGAACAAAAGGGCTGGAGTCTGAGTTGAACCGGGTCTCCTCGTCGGAGAACATGTGCTCTGTATTGCGCCTGTCATAGTCACTGAAAATGGAATAAGTCTCCTCGTCAGAGTACTTTGGCCCTCCACATGTAGAAGACCATACATCATGTGGACAATTGCTCCACCTCTGAAGGGTCTAACTAAAAAAGCCATAGAGACATCCTTGTCAGAGTCCATGGTCGCTGGAGAATGGAGTCTGAAAGTCTCCTCTTCGGTGAACTGAGTCTCTCCCATGTTGGCTCAAAGAATGGGATCTCTACTCTGGAGTCCCTATGAAACCACATGAAAACCATAGCCCACAATGGCATACAAAATGAGACATCTACTCTAGACTCCCTATGGATCACATTAAAACTCTGAGATCAAAAACAAAGATGGGGACCACACAAATAATGATCGTACACACATACACATCATACTAAAGACTTGGAATCGGAACCAATCTAAACGTCGAGTCTAAATCTGAACTGTATAGTCTGGAATGTGGACTGGAATCTGAACTGGAGACCTGTAAAATTCTGCACATACTCCCCTTTTCTCACATACTTGTCGGAAAACAATGACATCGACAAAGTTGGGAGAGGACATGAAAACGGGGAGAAACAAATAAATGACATAAGCCAATCTTAATTTTTTCAGCTTTTTTTCTCAAAAAAAATATTTTTTTTCTCGACAATTCCTTTTTTTAGCCCTCTCCCCTTTTTCCCCAGTGTATGATTTTTTTGTACGCACCTTTTTCAAAAGAAACTCTAGTTTTAAAGCAGCAACCCACTGGGCATGCTCTCTCTTTTTCAGATCAGCCCACTTGGGCCAAAAATATAGCAGGCCCCCCTTTTTCTCAGTCGTAGCCCCACTTGTGCTTGAACATAATTTTCACAACAAAGAAAAAATTGTACATGACCTTTTTAGGGTCCCCTGATTTGGGAACCCTCCTCACAAAGGGAGTCGCCCCCACGACAAGTGATGCAGCGTGGACTCGACACGTAGGGCCGTCTAATTATTTAAATTGCGGCCGTTAATTTTATTTACGTTTTTTAAGTTGTCGCAATTTTAAATAAAGAGATCGCGTGTGATCTCAATTAGTCTTAATTTGAATTTCAAATTTGGTAGTTAGTCGGTTAATTAGTTAGAGTCAGTTTAGGATAATTGGTTGTCGGTTTAAATTATTTTCTATTCTTGTAATGTCATCCCTCCTATATAAAGGGATGATGGTCCAATGTTTTAGTCAGTTCAAGATGTGATAAAATAGAGATTTATCTCTCTCTCCTCTCCCCTCTCTCTCCTTCTCCCCGCGTGATCTACACGTGTTCTTCTTCTCCCAAACCCCTCGTATTCCCGACGAGTCTCTTCTCTCTTCCCCTCGCGGTCTACGCGTTTCTTCTTCTCTAACCCCGCGCATCCGGCGTGTCTTCTCTTCTCAACCCTTCCAGTTTCTTCTTCTCAACCCCTCTATTTTCTTCTACCATCGAAAAATCCACCGTCAAATCTATTTCCCGCGCCGCGCCGAATTCCATTTTGCATCAATTGGTATCAGAGCATGGCAACCGAATCGTCCCTACGATTTGACGATCCCGTCGCGCATTGGAAGATGCAATATGATTTGAGTTGCATATCTCATGATTCGCGTTCACGCGCACGTCGACACAAGTTCATGAAGCGCCTTATGTCAAGCCTCAAGGTTCAAGCAATTCGTCTGGAGACGAATTTTTTAAAAGCGGAGGAGAGTTGATGCAGCGTGGACTCGACACGTAGGGCCGTCTAATTATTTAAATTGCGGCCGTTAATTTTATTTACGTTTTTTAAGTTGTCGCAATTTTAAATAAAGAGATCGCGTGTGATCTCAATTAGTCTTAATTTGAATTTCAAATTTGGTAGTTAGTCGGTTAATTAGTTAGAGTCAGTTTAGGATAATTGGTTGTCGGTTTAAATTATTTTCTATTCTTGTAATGTCATCCCTCCTATATAAAGGGATGATGGTCCAATGTTTTAGTCAGTTCAAGATGTGATAAAATAGAGATTTATCTCTCTCCTCTCCCCTCTCTCTCCTTCTCCCCGCGTGATCTACACGTGTTCTTCTCCCAAACCCCTCGTATTCCTGACGAGTCTCTTCTCTCTTCCCCTCGCGGTCTACGCGTTTCTTCTTCTCTAACCCCGCGCATCCGGCATGTCTTCTCTTCTCAACCCTTCCAGTTTCTTCTTCTCAACCCCTCTATTTTCTTCTACCATCGAAAAATCCACCGTCAAATCTATTTCCCGCGCCGCGCCGAATTCCATTTTGCATCAACAAGGCTTCTTCACCGACCAACTGCGCACTGCCAGATGGGTCTCGGAGATGGTGGCAACGTCGCCGCTTATAGAAGGTGAGGGCCTCATGCATCTTGCCTCGGAGCTTCAACGGGTTGAGGGAGTGCAAGTCGAAGAAATGATTAGAGGGGTGATGTGTCACCGATGGGACTAGAGATGCATCGCCGCGTGTGCCAAGAGAGGTGTGAATGCGCGTTGTGTTCGTGCTGTCGAGAAGATGCGCCTCGGGCATGATCGAAGGAGCTCGAAGGTGATGTGTCGCCCCTGATGGGGCTCTAGCTGCCCTCGATGTTGCACGTGATGGAGCTCCATCGTCGCCCTGGACTTGGAGTTGCTGCCGCTTGGAGATGTGACTGGAGATGCTGCTGGAAGAGGAGAGGAGAGCGGTGTTGCTGCTTGCTAGAGTTCTTGAGCTACCATCGCTAGGAGAGGAGCAACGATTTGAGTTCTCGCGCCGCCGCCTAGAAGTGTTCCGAGATCAAGGGGCTTCACCTGGAAGATGTTGTACCACCGCAACCTTGACACCTCTCTGGGCAGAGCCTGGAGCAAGTTAGGGTCGGGGCCCTCGCCGCCTTTTTTCTCTGTTGCTGCAAGGGCTGCCGCTACTGGCTGTCAAAGGATTTCACGCCGCCTACGCGAGAGAAGGGGCTGGAAATGTTGTGTGGTTGCACGAGAACCTCGGGATGGAGATGAGGAACCTCCTCTACAAGATTTTTAGGCTTTCACCTATCCCTATTGGAATTGCAGCCGCACAAATTGATTCTCCGGAATTCGTGTTGGGTAGAATTAGGGTTTCAACAAAAAACCCTAGTTATTGGAACTTCAGGAATCTCCAAAATATATAGAAATTAGGATTTTTAAAGAAACCCTAGAATTTCTCGAAACTTGAATGAATCTCAATCATGAACAAATGATAATCTTCACGAGTAAAACACCAAAATCGAATCTCGAATAAATGATGAAAATAAAACCTCGAAAATCAAATCACCTCTGATACCATGTTAGAAACCGAGAATGTGAAAGCGTAATATCAGAGATAACGAATAAGAATGATAAAGAATACCGAGATTTTTACGTGGAACCCTACTAAGAGCAGGATGAAACCACGAGAGAATGCCTCAAAGTGTTGATATATTCATTCACTTTCTCTCGTCTGGTACAATGGGTGTGGGGCTTCTTATATAGCCCCAACTGAGTCTCCAAGTTCCACAAATAATAGATGTGAGACTAAATCACTGGATGTGGTAGTTGGACCCTGGAGTGATCCAATTACCCATCTACACAAGTGATGCACATACTCCAACAGCCCTAAATGTCATAACTTTGATAAATTTGCCTGCAAGACCAGCTACCCGCTAATCTTTGCATCACGTCTCTTCTATAGTTGTTGCTACTACAACGTGCATGTCGCCAACATTGCATTTGAACGTGCCTGAAGATGCTCAAGTCCCTCAAAATTTCTACAATTTTGCATCCAACATATCGTCTGGACCTGATTCCTCTGTAGTCTCTTTCATACAACTAAGTGGGAATAAATGGTTAAAAGTTTAAAACACTCTGCAAGCATTAGTCACTAATTTCAAAGAGAGCTGCTTGTTGTTTGGCTAACATCGACGAGGCAAATGGAAATTACATGTGCCAAGTTGCGGAAGCAGCGTCACTAGTATTCCTCTATGTGCCTCTCACATACCCAAAAGAAAATAAGGGAAGAGGTGTTTTCCTCTCCAGCCAAGTGAAAGATATTATACACGCTCCAACACCTTTATCAGCTGTAACTGAATCTGTCTCTAATCAAAGATTTTGTTTTAAAAGGATTTTGTAATGTTTTGCTTCCTCTTAGTCTTTAATTAATTCAACCACAAGTAACATTCTGTACATAATCAAATGTTTTATTAAGAAGTTTTGTTGGTAAGCCCTCAATGTTTTTCTCACTTCAATTCTCTTCGATTAATTCAACCACAGCCATCAATTTTATGTCCATTATCAAGAATTTAATTTAAAGAAATTTGTTGGCAAACCATCAATGCTCTGCTCTCTTTTAATCTTATTTATTTTCATTCCATTTATTTAATTCAACCACCAGCATCAGAAACATATGTTTGTTTTCAAGAAAGATCAATGCCGCAAGTGGCAAGGGCAAAACAGAATTTGAAAATTAGAAGTTCCATTTATAATTGTTAGAAAATAGGAAGCAGACGCGATAATGATAAATGGAGCATAACTAGAATGATAAATAAGAACTCAAAAGATTTTACGTGGAACCTTACTCCCTAAGGAGCGGGATGAAACCACAGGAGAAGCCCTCAAAGGGGCGTATGCTTCATTGCTTTTTCTCAATGGTTACAGGAGGTCTGGGGCTCCTTATATAGCCTCCTCAGAGCCTCCAAGTCCCACTACTGGTAGATGTGGGATTAAACATGTGGATGGGGTAAATGGATCCTGGAGGAATCCATTTACCTATCTCCCTCATATATGACGCATACAACTTATACTCCAACACTCCCCTCAAGCTGGAGCATGCAATGCTCAGCTTGGGAAAACAGAAAGAAACTCAACTCACGCTACAAGACAATACAGACAATATCAACTCAACGCGCACACTGCTGCTGTCGAGGATGTTGCTTCTCATGCTGTGCAGGTGAGGACGAACGGGTTGGAGTGTGAGTCTGCTGAATCTCCTCGTCGGAGAGCATGTGCTCTGAACTGCGCCTGTCAGAATCACTGCAATTGGAAATGAGTCTCCTAGGAGTACTCTGGCCTGCCACAATAATGTGGACAACTGCTCCAACTATGAAAAGGGCCGAACTGAAAAGGGTCGTGGAAGTGCAATCCTCGTCAGAGTCCATGGTCGCTGGAGAATGGAGTCTGAAAGAAGTCTCCTCGTCGGAGATCTGGGTCTCTCCCATCTGGCACTGAGAATGATACTCTACTATGGAGTACCTATGATATCACATGAAAACTACTACCAACATGGCATAGGGAATGGTCCTCTACTCCGGAGTCCCTATGGCCCACATGAAAACTCTGACCGAAACAACAAAAGATGATGGGAACTAGGGGTGCACATGGATCGGATAAAATCGTAATCCGATCCAATCCATTGTCATTGGATTGGATCGGTTCGGATTTATAAGCTCAATGGATCGGATCGGATTGAAATTTTACAAATCCGTTCATTGATGGATTGGATCAGATTATTGTCAAAATCCAATCCGATCCAATCCGTTAATTTGTTGATAAATAAATAATATATAATATTTTATTTCTTATCCTTAATCATATTATATATTTAATTTTACTTGAATGCTATGTGTAAATATCCAAGCTACTCTCTTTACATTTTAAACTTATTTCAACTCAAGCTTTACCCACACCACTTGCTGGAAACCCCATTACCCCGCCTCAGTTGTTGGTTTTAGAAAGCATTACCCACCCACAACACCCTTCGAGCCCTTCCAATTTTCTAAACGAAACACCCTTATTAAAAATAATAATACCTAATCCTAAACAACCTTGGGAGCCTTCCAAATAAGACATCCACTCATGCCACATGCATCTCCACACTTGGGCACACACATCTCCACCGGATGTTATCTTCGTCCACAGTTGCACGCATGCACAACCAGATCTCCCTCGCGTATGCGCGACTGGACCTCGTCCTCGGCTCTCCCAGACCTCCCTCGCGCACATGTAGCCAGATCTCCACCTCGGTCGACTATCGTCTCGTCCTCAGCTACAGCCTCCTCATCCCCAGCCATGCGCACGCATAGCTAGACCCCCTCACACATGCACAAACAAACCTCGTCTTCAACTCTCCCAGACCTCCCTCACATACGTGCAACCATGAACCTTACTCCCACATCGCGCACTCATGCATGGTTCTTGTCCCAGTCCTCCTTCGTGCACGATCCTCCTTCCCGCACTGCATAGCCAAGTTGCAGTTCCTATTTGATATATAAAAACTTGCATTTTAGTCAAATTCAACGTAATGATTGTATGATTTATGTGAATTAAAATTAGGGTTTTATCAGTTGTGCCCCTCCGAGATTTTGCAATTTCAGTTATGCCCCTATCTTTTTGGTAATATCAGTTGTGCCCTCAACTTTTTGTCGTTCTATCAGTCGTGCCCCTCCGGTTAGTTGTCGTTCATTCCCAATGTAAACGGACGTTAACTTTGGGACATAATGGGAATTAAATTAAAAGTAAAAGCTGAAAAAGGTCATTTTCTCATCTTCCTCCTTCCCCATCCTCTTCCTCCTCTCCCATCTTCTTCCTCTTCCTCCCTTCTCTTCCTCCTCCACCTTCCCAGGGCTCCTCCCTTCTGCCGCCCCCGCGCCCGTCCACCTTCCCAGAGCTCCTCCCTTCTGCCGCCTCCGCGTCCTCCGTCCCGACCTCCCCCCGCCCCCTGCTTCGAGCTCCCCCCCACCCCCTGCCGCCCCCGCGCCAACCCGTACCTCCAGGACCTCCCCCTTCCTTCGCCCCGTCCTTCCTCCGCCCCCAGCCGACGATCTCCTCCGCCCCCGCGTCAACCCGCACCTCCAGGACCTCCCCCTTCCTCTGCCCCGTCCTTCCTCCGTCCCCAGCCTCCCTCCTCCTCCAAGGGCTACGACCTCTCCGCCCCTAGCCTACAGCCTCCCCCCTCGTCCGCTCCGTCCTTCCTCCGTCCCCAGCCGACGACCTCCGCCTCCCTCCTCCTCCCAGGCCGGCGACCTCTCCGTCCTCAACCTTCCCCCTCCTCCACCTCCAATCTTCAGCATTTGTTTGTTTAAGATAAATTTTTGATTAATTGATTCATGAAAGTTCATCAAAAATGAAATAAAAATCACCATTAGATTTGCAATGAGTGATATATATGTGAAAATGCTCAAATTTTAATGATTTTATGGATGCATGAAGGTGTAATTAAGAGAGAGAAATTATGAAGAGAGGAAGAAGATCAAATGAAGGAGGAAGAAGATGAAGAATAAGTCTGGACAATTATACCCCTCTTAACTGCACCATGGTTTGAAAAAATCATGGTTAAGTAAACTCATTGACGGTTAAACTAACGGAGGGGCACAACTGATAGAATGACAAAAAATTGAGGGCACAAATGATATTACCAAAAAGATAGGGGCATAACTGAAATTACAAGATCTCGGAGGGGCACAACTGATAAAAACCCTTAAAATTATGTTATTTATATTTAGTTATTAAATGATTGTTCGTACTATATCCATAACAAGCATAGTTTTTGCTTTCCAAAAATTATCATTTTCTTTACATTTATCCATAATCTCAATTTTAGAACTTTTAAATATCAAGGTCTAATGTGCTACAAACTTAATCATATCTTAAATGACTATTAAAAATCCGAACCAATCCGATCCAATCCGTAATCCGATGGATCGGATTTGATTGGATTGGAAAAATAAAAAATCCGTTAAGTGTGGATTGGACACGGATTGGGCCAAAATCCAATCTGATCCATGTGCAACCCTAATGGGGACCACGAACAAATGATGACAAACACATGCTCATTTGAAAAGACTGCAAATAAGTGCATGTACGAAACTGAATCGGAAATCATAATCGTCGAGTCTGAATATCTGAACTTTAGAGTTTGGAAGCTGACTGGTCCGGAAATCTGAATCTGACCTCTGAATCTGAACAAGACCTGTGACTCTACATAATACTCCCCTTTTCTCGCGTACTTGTCGGAAAATAATGGCATCGACAATGTAGGGAGAAGACAAGAAAATGGGGGGAAAATATCAAAACAATAAGCCGAACTCACAATTTTTCTGGCTCTTTTTTCTTTCAAATTTTCCTTTTTTTAAGCTATTTTTGTTTTTTTAATAGCCATTGCGCACAATTTATAAATTTTTTAAGCAGTTACATCATTTTTCATTTTTATATGACTTCCCATCATCATTTTTTTCTAAATTGCATATGGTTTTTTTTAATTGTATGCGCCTTTTTCTCCCCTTTTTTTCGTTTTTTAACAGAACAGCCACTTGTTGGGCTCCAAAACAAATAACCAATATATATTTTTTTTATAAAGCGGGGTCTGCGAGCCCTAGGGTTCCCACGATGGGAACCCTCTCTCTAGAAAGGAGAATGCCGTCGTCGCGCCCCCAAAGGGGTTTTGCTTCTTGCCTGCTGCCAAGGGTTTCTGGAGGGGGGGCACATGCGATGGGAGAGGTCGAGATCGGCCTGGAGATTTCGTCGTCGCGGAAGAGGGCTGGTGCGGGGATCTCGCCACCGCCTGGGTTTGTTCGTCACGATGGGGCGCCGCTCGAGGGTTGGGAGAGTGGAGGCGCCAAAGGGGAGGAGGGGACTGCCGACTGCGCCACCTGTTGGATCTGATGGAGGCCGCCAATATCGCCTGGGCGTGTAGCCGTGCGTGCCAGGGATCGCACGAGTACCTGGTGAAGAGGGCGGCGTTGCCATGCACAGCTTTTGGAGATGCCGCTTGGATTCGTACAGGAAGGAAGATGATCGAGCCGCCTTCACAGAGGGATCACATGTTTGTTGCAGGAGTTGCCCGATGATGCCTGCGTCGCCGCCAGAGAGAATGCTGAGAAGCTCGTGGCGAGGTTCTGGAGTAACGCATCCTCCTTGTGCTATGCGCCACTTGATGATAATTCTCGGCTTCTGGCAGCCTTGAGACTTCGTGGGGATGAAGAAATAAACTGATTTCTCGAAGATGATCAGCCACCTTGATAGGCTTCTTGCATTTTTGAAAGCATGGGATGATCTCCTGATTACTTGACATTTCCTACTGGCTCTGGAGATGACTAAAGGTGCCGCTATTCGGCCTGGAACTGTGGATCTAGGGTTTCGGAAAACCCTAGAAGTTAGAACCAAAACTTGTACAGATCTCCGAACAATAATCTAATCTTCAAAATAAGTATCTTCGATAACAATGAACATTGTATCTGATAATCTCGAATAAAAATAATGAACATAAAACTCCTCAAGAATCGACCTGCTCTGATACCATGTTAGAAAATAGGAAGCAAAAGCGATAATGATAAACAGAGCATAACTAGAATGATGAACAAGAACTCAAAAGATTTTTACGTGGAACCCTACTCCCTAAGGAGCGGGATGAAACCACAGGAGAAGCCCTCAAAGAGGCGTATGCTTCATTGCTTTTTCTCAATGGTTACAGGAGGTCCGGGGCTCCTTATATAGCCTCCTCAGAGCCTTCAAGTCCCACTACTGGTAGATGTCGGACTAAACATGTGGATGGGGTTAATGGATTCTGGAGGGATCCATTTACCCATTTCCCTCATATATGATGCATACAACTTATACCCCAACAATAATAAGAGACTGACTGACTTTAATTGATGTTTTAGTTATATCATACACGGATAAAAACATAAATAATTAAAATAAGATATTCTTGCAAATGCACAAGGAGGGCGGAGAATGGCTTTGAAGAAAGCTAGACTGCAAGAGCCAAATGTCGAGCAGGGACGAAAATTGGTCTTAATAATCTGGTGATGCCGAGTGCAATGGTTGCCACTCATGACTTAGAAGTAGAAGGCATTTGGTGAGATCCTCACAAAGACAGAAAAAGATTGTAACTAATTTGTTAACAATTGAGTGGAGTCGCATCTTCGGTCCAAACCGCAAAATCAATTAGATATGATGCAAAATGGATCTTATTATGTCGTATGGAAAAATATGAATCAGAGTTTGAAGGAGAAAGAGTTGTGGACTCACTTTGGCTAAGGGATTGCCACGATCCGCTCTGGTGCCTGGCGTACATACTGTTTGGCTATTATTGAACCTCTTGCCCAATGTGCACAATCTCTGCATCGAATATTTTAAGAAGTGCCAGTGTTCTGAGGTTCAAGAGCTTAGCGTGATTGTGTAAGGACTTCCTTAATTCCTATTTAATGATCGTGGAGGAGGGGGAACCAATGTTGGCGTAGGAGGTCCACCAAGGATTGGAGACATTCAAGATCCATGATTGGTTCTTTGAGGTGGCTCTGGTCTCACAATTGATCTTATTGCTATGGAGGTTGGGTATACTTAAACATGCGATAGTTGTGAGTATGGCACAAGAGAGGGGGTGAATTGTGTGATATACAATTATCCCTCTAACAATCAACAACAACAAAACCTTTTCCCACATCAAGTAGGGTCGGTTACATGGATTATGTGCCTCCATTCAGATCTATCTTGGGTCAATCTCGGACTTAGATCCAAAAAACTAAGATCCCTTCATATAGTCTCATTCCAATACTTGGCCTTCCTTGCCCTCTCTTAGCCGGCTCAACATCCCAAAACTCGCATCTCCTAACTGGTGCATCAGTCGACCTCCTTTGCAAATGGCCAAACCACCTTAAGAGATTTTCTCGCATCTTGTCCTCGATTGGAGTTATACCAACTTTCCTTCTAATTACAACATTCTAAATCCGATCTTTACGTGTAGATCCACGCATCCACCTTAGCATTTTCATTTCTGTTGCTGTCATTCTCTACACATGTCCATGGTTCACAAGCCAACATTCGGATCCATAGAGTATTGCATGTCTCACGGATGTTTTGTAAAACTTTCCTTTGAATTTCAAATGAATTTGCTTATCACAGATAATAATAGATGCTCCTCACACTTTAGCCAACCCACATTTATTCTATTAGTAACATCTCCATCAATGTCCCCATCATATTGCAAAATATAACCAAGTATCTAAAAGGGTCTCTCGAATGTTATCGTCGTCAATCTTCACCTCGATTCCTTCACGGCTTCAACTGTTTCCATCAAAAGTACACTCCATATATTCAATCTTAGCCCTACTTATAAGAAATCCTTTACTTTCCAATACATGTCCCCAGCTCGCAAGCTTCTCATTTACTCCATCTCTAGTTTCATTAATCAACACAATATCATAAGTGAATAACATACACCAAGGTATCTCATACTGAATGTGACTTGTCAACTCATCCATAATCAAAGTAAAAAGGAATGGATTCAAAGATGAACCTTGATGCAAACAATTGTTGATGTTAAAATAATCAATCTTCCCAGATTGGATCCTTACACACGATGAAGCCCTATCATACATATCTTTTATGAAATTAATGTATAGGACATGCACTTCTCTCTTCACCAAAATTATCCACAATATTTCTCGCGGGACAAAATCATAAGCCTTCTCCAAATTAATAAAAATCATATGGAGGTTCTTCCTTTTAGCTCTATAAATCTCTATCGTTCTCCTCAGTAAGTAGATGGCTACAATAATTGAGCGACATGGCATGAATCCGAATTGGTTTTATTTTACTTTGGAAACTTGCCTCGACCTTCTTTCGATCACACATTCCTAAATTTTCATAGTGTGACTCAACAGCTTGATACCTCTGTAATTTGAACACTTTTTAGTGTCTCCTTTGTTCTTATAAAGAGGTACCACGATGCTTCTCCAATCATCAAACATTTTCTTCCTTCGCCAAATAACATTGAGTAAAGTTGTAAGCCAAGTCAAACCAAGCTCACCTAAAACTCTCCATACTTATAGGAATGTCATCAGGTCATGCACCTTTCCCAAGTCTCATAACCTTCAAAACCTCTTCTACGTCCTTCCTTGGTGTTTGTCTATACCTTGCATGATTCAAGTAACTTTCACAACTAGTTAGATCTCCCAAAGTGACCTCTTTATTTCCTTCCCAATAAAAAGCTTATGAAAATACAGCTTTCATCTAGTCTCTATATCCTTATGGGTAACAAGAACGTGACTTTCATCATCCTTAATGCATCTCACTTGAGAAAGGTCTTTGATCTTTCTTTCTCTTGCTTTGGCCAATCTGAATGTATCCTTCTATCCCTCCTTAGAATTGAGATTTGTGTAAAAAAATTCATAAGCTTTTGACTTACCATCGGTTACAACCTTCTTTGCTTCCTTCATTTGAGAAAGGTCTTTGTTCTTTCTTTCTCTTGCTTTGGCCAACCTGAACATAACCTTCTAGCCCTCCTTAGAATCGAGATTTCTGTACAAAACTTCATAAGCTTTTGACTTACCATCGATTACAGCCTACTTTGCTTCCTTCTTCGCTATTTTGTAGTTTGTGATAGTTTCCTTTATTCTATCCTTAGACATAGCTTTAAAGCATGCTCTTTTATTTTTGAACTTCTCTTGCACCCCTCCACTCTACCACCAAGCCACTTTTTGGCATAGAGCTCAGCTCCTCTGACTCGCCTAGCGTCTCTTTGGCTACCGTTCGGATACAAGATGTCACCGCCTCCCACATCTCGTTTGCACTTTCCTTACAATCCCAAGATAAGTCTTCTAAAACCTTCTCCCTGAAGCTCGATTGCTCCAATTGAAGATTCCACCATCTAGTTCTAGTGATATTGGAAACCCTCTTTTTCTTTACCAACCCTTTTATTTATACATCCATGACTAACAAACGATGTTGGGTTGCCAAACTCTCTCTTAGGATTACTTTGCAGTCTTTGAACACACCCGATCTCTTCCCCTTTAACGCAAAATAATATATATGTGTTCTAATCAAGCCCTCTTATAAGTAATTAAATGCTCCTCCCTCTTCTTGAAGAGAGTGTTTGCTATGAAAAGATTGTAAGCTGTTAAAAAATCAAGAACGAATTGTTCCTCTTTATTTCTATCCTCGAATCCACGGCATCCATAAACACTAGCATACCCTGAAGCATCATTTCTCACATGTCCACTAAGATCTCCACCCAAGCAAATCATCTCTCTTTGTGGAATTCTTTGCAAAATCTTATCCAAATCCTCCCAAAAAACTTATTTAATCCTTTCATCTAAACCAATATGTGGAGTATAATTTGAGATTATATTCAAATTTCTGTTTCAAGCACCAATTTTAGCAAAATAATCCGATCCCCGAATCTTTGCACCTCAACCACACAATCCTTCAAATCCTTATGAACAACCACTCCAATACCATTTTTGCCCTTATCTTTACATGAATACCAAAGTTTAAAGCATGTCTTCTCGATCTCCCTTGCTTTCTCTCTAACCTATTTTGTATCTTGGAAATATAGTATATGAATCTTCATTCTTTCCATATCTACAATCTCCATCTATTTGTAGGTCAAAGTGCCAATATTCCAACTACCTATCCGCAACTTCCTTTGCAACCTCTTTGAACTAACTTCTTTACTCGCACGTGTCCAACATGCGAGAACCCTTGCAAATATTGGACTGCATCCAGGCGGAGATGCAACGAAACTCGCTTATTTACTCGCATGTGTTCCTCATGCGAGAGCCCTAACAAATTTTGAACTATATCCGGGCATAGAAGGTCGTGTCGGCGATATATTGGCGATATATCACCGATATATTGGTTTCAACGGGATAGGGGTTTCGATATTACCTAGTATATCCTTTTACAGGGATATCGGCGATATATCGCTGATATATTGCCATATCGACTCATGTCGTTCAAAAATGGCTGGATTCAGTACAACAAATCCCAGATATCGATCGATATCGTCGATATCTCTATATATCAATGTTATTATTCATGCAAGATTAATTCAACTACTTATCTAGCTACACCAAGTATTAAAACACATATCTTGCTACACCCAGTATTAAAACACATATCTTGCAACGAGACCCCCGTACTGGTAGGGTATGGTGCGACAGGAGGGTGCATACAATGGTTCTTCAACTTGGTGTATGTTTACAAGTTATTTCTTGTTGTAAGAACTCGAATGAAATCAATTTCCAATATCTATAAGTCAATTCTTCAAAACAAAATATCTATAAGTCAATAATCAAACATTAATATCGATATGTTCAAAATGATCAATATATGCGATATAAGTTTCATAGATTGATCAATGTGTGTGATCTAAGAGTATATTTGTAAGTTATTTAGTGATCTAAGAACTTGGATGAACTCCATTTTCAATATATATAGGTCAGCAACTAATAGTAAGCGATATGTTCGATATGGCCGATATATGCAATATAAGGATCATAGTTTTCAGAAATGATTTATATGTGTCATCTAAGTGTATATTTGTAAGTTATTTAATGTTATAAGAACTTGAATGGAATCCATTTCCAATATCTAAAGGTCAGGAATAAACATTAACAACGATATGTTCGATATGATGACTGATATGTGATATATGGGTTGTAAATGACTGATATGTGAGGCATGAGTGTGTATTTGTAGGTTATTTGTTGTTTTAATATCTTGGATGATTTTAATTTCTGAAAAAATGACAAAAATGGCTTTTTTGAGCCATTTCTGACATTTCCACCGATATCGTCGATTATCGACGATATACCCCGATATATCCATTTCCAGGCGGACCGAAACGATATCGATATCGATACGACCTTCCTTGCATCAGGGCAGCGATGTAGCAGTCCTTGTCAACTTCTCATTGCATTCAGGCGATACAATGCGTCGCTCGTTGGGAACGTCCTAATGAAATCTAAATGATTGCTTAAATCCGTAATGAAAAGATATGAAATGTTTTGAGACAAATTCATAATAGTTTTCTTAAAAAGAATACTATTTAAGAATTTGTTTCTCTTGCGCCGGTTGCCGGCTACCTAACGCGCAACCCTCCTCAATTTATCCAAACTTGCGACTGACCATGGCTGAGTTTAAATAAAAACTCAACCAAATAAAAAATATCCCTATAACAATATCCTAATAAAAAATTATCCACAAACCACAGAGATAGAAGAATAACAGAACACAAAATACATAGTGATTTTTACGTGGAAATCGAAACGGGTGAAAACCACGACGTAAAACCTTGTCTAGGATTTCTCGTTCACTCTCTCGGTGAAGCCCATTTCCACTATTTCAGCACTACATTAAAATCGAGGGTAGCACAACCTCTCGTACAACATGTACACTTCCTTGAACAACCCCCAAAGGAAGATTCTGTCTTTCATAGAGAATGGAATCCATGACTTGGATACCTATATAAAAATGCTAACTATGAAAAAATAGATAAGCAATGAACTTGAATTCACAAGCTTGCAAACTTCCAACGCAGAATCTGCTCGAGAATAATGATGATGGTGATCGCAATTGAGTACAAAGCGCACAAATAACTTCAGCCGCTAAACAATTTGGATTGAAGAGAGCTCGAGAGTGCATAAACGTTGAAAGAACTCGAATATCGCACAAAATCAGCACTCTCTTTTCTTTTAAGAGTAGAAGATGTTTCTCTTGATCGTGTGTCTCAAATAATGAGTCATAAGATCCCTTATATATGATTGGCTTCAAAAGAGACACTACTGAGCAAAAATAGAAGTCTCAATGTTCAGATTTTCAAAAATCATGAAATGATCGATCACAAAATAAGTTGATCAATCATGGATGATCGATCAGTCGCACAAGGTGATCAATCAGATTTGACCATTGAACAGTATGTTTGAAAAGTGATCGTGATCAAAGGATGGTCTATAAAAGGTGATCGATCATGGATAATCGATCATGTCAGAAAAATCAATAATAAAGAATTGATCGATCAGGATCAAAAAACTAATCGATCAGGATGTCAAGGTAATCGATCATATGTCCAAAATAGTTTTTAAGATAATGATGATTCTATCTTAGTTTTGCATATTGATTAATAATATGCAAAAATGATAAGACTATTTTTTAGCACAATGAAACTACATAATATGTCACATCAATCTTCTTTTCTAGTCTTTGACCTCCAAAATCTTTAATTTACTTGATCGTTTGTAATTGAGTCTTTCTGTAATTTGTTTTTGAATCTTGAGCCTTCATGTTGAGTCTTTAAGAGTCGCTTTAAGTTTAGAGTCAGCTTTATAGCTTTTCTACATTTTCATCATTGAGCTTCTACCTAAAAAGTTAATAAATATACAAAATAAATATATAATAAAATCATTAGTAAAATCTATGTCACTAACAATAATGTGTGGTGAAACTTTCGTCTTCTGGAGTGAGCAACAATTAAGGTGTCAACATCCAATAAAGATGGACCTACAACAACAACAACAACAAAGCCTTTTCCCACAATTAAGTAGGGTCGGCTACATGGATTTTTCGCCTCCATTCAGATCTATCTTGGGTCAATCTCGGACTTATATCCAAAAAACTAAGATCCCTTCGTATAGTCTCTTTCCAACACTTCTTGGGCCGTCCTCGCCCTCTCTTAGCCGGCTCAACATCCCAACACTCGCATCTCCTAACCGGTGCATCAGTTGACCTTCTTTGCAAATGACCAAACCATCTTAAGCGGTTTTCTCGCATCTTATCCTCGATCGGAGATACACCAACTTTCTTTCTGATTGCATCATTCCGAATCCGATCTTTACGTGTATGTCCACACATCCATCTTAGCATTTTCATTTCTGCTACAGCCATTCTCTGCACATGTCTATGGTTCACAGGCCAACATTCAGAACCATAAAGCATAGCAGGTCTCACGGCTGCTTTGTAAAACTTTCCTTTAATTTTTAAAGGAATTTTCTTATCACAGAGAACAGCGGAGGCTCCTCTCCACTTTAGCCAGCCTGCATTTATTCTATTAGTAATATCTCCATCAATTTCCCCATCATGTTGCAAAATAGATCCCAGATATCTAAAAGAATCTCTCTTCTGAATGTTATCGTCACCAATCTTAACCTCGATTCCTTCACCATTGCTTCCATCAAAGGTGCATTCCATATATTCCGTCTTAGCCCTACTTATACGAAAACCTTTAGTCTCTAATGCATGTCTCCAAACCTTAAGCTTCTCATTTACTCCATCTCTAGTCTCGTCAATAAGCACAATATCATCAGCAAATAACATACACCAAGGTAACTCATCCTGCTTGTCAACTCGTCCATAATCAAAGTAAAAAGAAATGGACTTAAAGCTGAACCTTGATGTAAACCAATGTTGATATCAAAATAGTCAGTCTTCCCCGTCGGGGTCCTTACACAAGATAAAGCCCTATCATACATATCCTTTATGAGATTAATGTATAGGACAGGTACTTGTCTCTTCTCCAAAACTCTCCACAGTATCTCTCGTGGGACGGAATCATAAGCCTTCTCCAAATCAATAAAGATCATATGAAGATTCTTCCTTTTAGCTCTATAAATCTCCATTGTTCTCCTCAGCAAATGGATGGCTTCAATAGTTGAGCGACCTGGCATGAATCCGAATTGATTTTCTTTTACTTGGGAAACTTGCCTCAACCTTCTTTCGATCACACGTTCCCAAATTTTCATAGTGTGACTCATCAGCTTGATACCTCTGTAATTTGAACAATTTTGAATGTCTCCTTTGTTCTTATAAAGAGGCACCACGATACTCCTCCTCCAATCTTCAGGCATTTTCTTGCTTCGCCAAATAACATTGAATAGATTCGTAAGCCAAGTCAAACCACACTCACCTAAAACTTTCCATACTTCTACAGGGATGTCATCCGGTCCAACACCTTTCCCAGGTCTCATAACCTTCAAAGCCTCCTCTACTTCTTTTCTTTGTATTCGTCTATAGCATGCACGATTCAAGTAACTTTCACTGCTAGCTAGATCACCCAAAGTGATCTCTCTATTTCTTTCTCCAATGAAAAGTTTATGGAAGTACTGCTCCCATCTAGTCTCTATATCCTTCTGAGTAACAAGCACGTGACCTTACTGCATCATGGACATAAAGATGGACCTCTTTCCAAAAAAATAAAGATGGACCAATCATACGAGTCAACCATACTGTGAACATAATCGTGGACATCTTCCAAGTTCCACTATGTTTGAGGTTCCATAAGACCTTTGGCACGACAATAGGTTCTTTCAAGCGACTTGAATAGGTAAGCTCACTAGGCCTCTTCTCTAGTGATGCCTCGATTGTAAGGTAGAGAGTGGTGTTTGTGATTGGAAAGAGATACATGAAGAATTTGTAGTAAGATGTAAGGAGGGCTCATTAGTGGCAGGAGGACCACAATGTAGGAGATCAAGATCCTAGACAAATGTGGTGGTTGAAGGAGAGAAAGGGAGGTGGTGTCTGGTAGTGCAGTGACATCGAAGAGCCCAAGTGAGTTGGCTCAATTGCAACATGCACATGATGCAGCATGCAAGTTGACGTGGAGATGGTGACCCCAATGCCAATCCTCAGAAGGTGTTGGAGGGGTGAGGGTGGTGCAAGCATCAAAAGGGTGTTGTTTCCATTTGGACGAAAGCCTTGTGGGAGATGGTATTGGTGGTATGGTGTTGGAGGGGGGCACCGATGCATGGTAAGAGTGATGGCACACATTCCAGTTAAGGGTTGAGTTTCTGATCTAGTGCACAATGAGACATGATTCAGATCTACACATTGTTTTAAAAAGCATGCCTCAAGGTGGTGAGGTGTATACATTGAGGTGCTTCTTAAAAAAATACCTTCGGGTTTAAGCCTCACTAAGAAGTTGTGAGGCATGAGCCTCATGGTGCTGGTGCGACGTATGAGGCGGTGAGGTGCACGCCTCAGCCAAGGCCCTAAATATCGGTTTCGGTCACCATTTCGGTGACAGACTGAAATGGAATTTTGGTCGAAATTCGACCGAAATTTCGGTCATTTCGGTCATTTTCTGTACTAGGGCCCCATATTTCAGTCATTTCGGCCATTTCGGTCGAATTTCGATTTCGACAGAATATCGATATTCGACAAAAAATCGACCGAATTTCGCTGAAATTTGAGGCCATGGCCTCAGCTAGTAATAGTGGTAGTTACACACTCTTGGATAGTCATCTCCTATCTCTTTGGTAGATGGCTCCACCTTTTGGGTAGCATTTTTCATTATTAAAGGGAACTTGCTTTTATAACATATGTGACGTCATGTAACCTATGCCTCATCCATTCTTAGGGATAACTGACAATCACAACTTATTGGGCTCAGACCCAACTGGGCTTATTGACCACCACCTAAAATGCTCAATTTTGGGGCATTTACTAGTAGTCTCTACTACTTATAACCTGCAATCACACTCAAGGCCCTAAATGTCGGCTTCGGTCACCATTTTGGTGACCGACCGAGCTTTCGATCATTTCAGTCGTTTTTGTACTACCCCTCCCCCCCCACATACACACACATATTTCAGTCATGATGGTCATTTCAGCCGAATTTCGATAATCTGTTAAAACCGAAATTCGATCGAAATTCGGCGAAATTTGAGGCCATGATCACACTTTGTGATTACTGGATGTGGAACTATATTGGGATACTAAAATCACCTTGTGATAGTGATTAAGAATGTTTAATTACTAGACATTTATAACAGAATATATGGTGATGGGAGAAGATCAATGGCGGGCGAGAATTACTTTGAGGGTTCTATGGTTACTTAGAAGGATACTCTACAACCTTCAATCATTATGTTTACATAGAGCAGAATGTGACTTTAAATGAAACTGCAGGGAAGTCACCTGGTTGAAAGGTGTACTTGGATATATTGATCTACAATACAACCAGGTTGACGTATATTTTGACTATTTTAACATAATACGCGTAACCAATGAACAAGTGAATATTAACAGTGTTAAGCATATTAATGTCTTGTTTCACTTCATTCTATCTAAGAAGAGATTCATTCTAAGAAGAGGATTGAGGTGAAGATTAGCATGACGGATATTCCAATTGATAAATTCGTAAATGTAATCATTCAGGGCAGGTTTGAACATTGCTTAGTCTTGCTCATGGCCTTAAATTCCAGCAAAATTCGCTGGAATTTCTTCGAAATTTTTATTCCTTCAAGTCAATGAAATTGAAATTCTTCGGGATTTGAAGAAATCTCCGCAAAGTATCAGTGAAGTTTCATCGAAATTGCATGTGGTTTTGGCGAAATGTCAAAAATAAGGGAATCTACCCTTTATTTTCATCGAAATTCTCATATATCAACGAACTATCACTCATTTCTCCGCCAATGTATTGAGTTCTTATAGAGCTTTATATTGTTGGAATAAGTTCCTTCAAAAAAATTTAGGTCTAAATCAAACCAAATCAGTTAGAAACAAGCTTCAAGAGTTAAGTTTAAGTTATAGCTGAAGAACTTTGTTTCTTTGTTCTTACTTTATTTTGACATATATGCTTTGTTCAAGGCTCTAAATATCGATTTCGAAATGAATTTTTTAGCCCAATTTCGATTGAAATTTGATCGAAATTTCAGTCATTTCGATTATATTTCCTCCTATAGGCCACCATTTCGGTTGAATTTCGGTCCCTTGTCAAAACCAAAATTTAACCGAAATTTGGCTGAATTTCGAGGAAATTTAAGGCCATGGTTTGTTTTATTGCATGCGTTACCTCATTCTTGTTGAAGATGCGGTTATAATGGCTTTTGCTTCTAGTTCAGAATCCAGTTATGACTGTAGGCAACATATTGCTACTATATATCAAAATGTGTAGTGATTATGATGATAATATTATTTCAAAACTTCACCTCTATTTACACACAAGTGTATATTTCTATTCTATGTATTAATATAAGAACACTAATAACCTTAATTTTTGAAAAATATGAGCTTAAAGTCTTCTCCATAGTTTCCGACGATTTCATCCAAATTCTCTGAAATTCTCTTCATGGACTTAAGCAAAACAAAATCGAAATCCAAAATTTAAGGCTTTGGTCTTACTTAACCAGTAACCATGACGAAGTTGCTTTTCTGCTTTCAGATATTTAATTTAAGGTGGAGATTGTTAAGTTGCTTTAAATCATAAACCAATTATTAGATATGATGCATTTTAGAGCTTGGTTCTATGATCTTTCATGCCCTCGATGTCGAGCGAAGTACTTTTAGAATCATTTACGCATTTGGGTTAGGATCTACCTAATCAACTTTTGCATGGATGCATATCAATGTACCCATGTTGTCGGCATAGCCATGAACTAACTCAATTTCCCTATTTAAAAAAAAACATGTCTTATTATTGTCACACAGCATCGCTCTGAATGTCAGTGAAATTCCGATTTCGTCGAGTTGGCGAAATCGAAGCCCAACATCAAAATTCAACATGGTTTTCTTTGCATTTTCACGATTTTAACCGAAATGGGTAAAATGTCAGTGAAATATCGACGATGTGTCACTAATATTTCAGTTTTCCCAAGTCATTGATGCATGTGAAATCGACATTTAAGGCCTTGTCACTTAGAGAAGCTTCCCTATAAAATATTTATATCGATTGTTCTCGTCTAACAGCTTATTCTCCTTGTATATGGATGCCTTAAGGTCAATAGGAATTTGAGTTGGCTAGGCTCCCATCACATATGCCTCCTTCACAGTGTCTACCATATACTTCCTTTTGACATAGCAAGTACTCTTATACATGGGAAATTTCTATGCCTAGGAAGTAGATGAGTAGCCACTAAGATCTCTGATCATGAAGTGATGAGAGAGTACCTTCTTCACTGCATCGATGCCAAGTATGTCATCTCATGTGAGCATCACTATAATGCCTCTATTTGTCTCCTTGATGAACAATAAATGATATGATGATGGCCAGAAAAAGCTATCTATCTCTAGAACCTTTTATAAATTATAAAATCATGTCCTCTGAAACTTTGCTTGAGGCTATAGATGGCCTTGCGTAGAAGGCATGCTCCTTGGCTATCCCATGTGTTAAGAGTATGTATTAGAGGGCATATTCTTCCATCTGAGAATTTTCCACATGCTTTTTATCATGCCCACTAATACATACTCTAACACCATGTATATCACCATAAAGAAAGGTGTTTCTTACATTTGGTCGACGTAAAGGTCAGTCTTATTAAACCGTAGAACTACTACTGCAAAAAGTATTTTTAGGGTCCCGTGTTGTGTTATATGGGCTAAGGTGTCTAAAAAATCTACCTCACCATTATGCCCTTGTACTGCACAACTGAGCCAACAGGGTTGTAATTCACTGTAAAGACCCACTTGCATCCTATAAGTTTAGGTTCCATGTGCCTCTAAAAATGAGTGTTGACATCTTCTCCTCTATAGCAAATCGCCACTAAGGCACCTACATAGCCTCCTCTATTGAAATCAGTAGTGGTATCATTGTTAGTGCCTAAATTGTATGTAGACTAGGCCAGTGGGCACAAAAATATTCCATGGGCATTATCTTGGAAATGGGGCATCGTACATACTCAGTGCTTCTTTTCAATGACAATTAGAAGAAAAATGTTTCCATTCATATTACCTCTTGTATTAGTAATTTAGTATCACCTCCAAGTCCAACACCATCATTGTTAGTCAGTGCTAGTTACGTCTCTAGGGGAACCTTGTGGGTTTATGGCATTGCAGGCTCCTAATGAATGGTCTAATTCTCTCGTCATTGAGTGTACACCTGAGTTAGTGCATGTGATTGGGTAGGAGGCTCTTCTTGGTCAACCTGAGGAAGGCTGAGTTAGTGACAGATGAGGTAGAACATGATGGATATGTGATAAATCCCAGATGTATCATCATTAATCTCCATTACAAACTCTCTTGCTTAAGTTAATCACAAAGATTCAATGCTAATTAACACTAACTACTAATTTGTGTTGTAAATAATTATCACTAATTATTATATATTAATATGATGTATTATTTTATGTATTTATTTATTATTAAAAATCAAATAAAAATTAGAGTAATATTGTGCATAAATAAAATAATGTAAAAATAAAATAAAAATACAAAAAAATAAGCAAAAGAAAAATCAAAGAAAATTGTTTTATTTAGTTTTTAATAGTATTTAATTTTTAATTATAAACAAATGACCTCTGATCTCTTTGTCTTCTACATGGAAGTCGTAGATCTCATCGAGATCTACAACTTTCATGTTTACCACTTTTCTTAATTCAACATCTAACTATTCCTTTTCTAATTATCTCTGATTTATTGATTTTCTTCAAATCTCATTGGGCCACGTGGTGCATCCTCAACCGCCCACATGGCCCGATCTTGCCTTGCCACCCGTCACCTCTTGCGTCGTCTGATAACCACTCTGGATGCAATCTCAACCATCCATTAGCGCTCTAATATCAGCCCTTTGATCTATTCCCTTATCTGATTGCAACCACTCGTTCGCGTTATATTCCTAGTCGTTGGATCAGATCAGTTGATCTGATCCAACCTGTCACTTAGCGCCCGCGTATCCACCGTCCGATCTTATGATCCAACGGTTATCCGATTTCTTCAACCTCCAGCCACCTCTGCCAAAAGACGCAATTCCATGGCAACTTCTCCCAATTACGCCAACCTCCTTACGTGTCATCTCCTCTCGAAACCTCCACTAATCCCTTCACCATTCAACCCTAACTTCCGTCAACCTCTGCTCTCCTCCTAACTCTAAACAACCAATCAATGGCAGAGGTTGAAACTATCACTTGGAATCGGCAAGCTCCGATAAACTTCATTTGTAAATAGCCATATCCGACCCCCGTGTCTGGCAATCCACCATTTCTAGACCTGCACCCTAGCTTCTCTGACCTCCAGTGACAGTACGAGGGCAAGATCGAGCGCGACGACGGACGTACACCACCAGCGAGATCCTTGATTTTGTCCAAGTCACAGCCAAATTCAAGGATGTTTGAGCTTAGCTCCTTAGCCAGGAACTTCAAGCGAAGACCTCGAAGCTTCAAGCTTCGTATTTCGGCTCAAGATTCAACTCTAAACGATTCATCTTAAACCTTCAAATCCAGGTTTTCCTCTGATCATTAGTTTTGCTATTATTCTCTTATTTATCACACCCATATCACTATACCAATCTAATGTCAGCACTCTCATTTACTTCCATCTTTGATCCATGATTCGCGCGTGAGCGTCCAGTTAATCTTTCCATTGCTTCGTTTCTGTGTTCACATCATGCCATTATCGTCTTCTACATGAAGAAGATGACCACTAGGGCTTAATCCACACATTCCCATAGCCCTTCATTTCGTCCACATTAGCCTTTAGAATACTTGCAGGTGTTTGTGCTTTCGTTGCTAACCTTCCAAATCCTTAATTGGTGTCAATGATCGGAGATTGAAGCATAGCTTCGATTTCCCATTTCCTCTTCGGTGAATCTTCATCGACAGAGGTCTCCAGGCAACTTCGTGCCTTCTTCGAGCATCAATCGTCATCGATGAGCTTTGACAGAGGTTTATGGCCCTTCAGAGATACAGGAGGAGCACGGATGAGCAGAACATCCCTCGCCTGAGCACAGGCTATAACTCCGCCACGTGCGGAGGAGCTGAAGAACTGGAGTAGCAGCAGTCGTTGATCTTCCCTATTTGGGCGAGATCCAACGGTTACACATAAGCCACGTTGCTATCCAAAGCAACGTTTCATGCCCCAGGGTCGTGGACCGAGCCAGAATCCGAGCCTAGTGCAAAGCAGCAGAAGCGTCCACGTGCATCCGAGCCTGCGACTCCAAGCCAAGCCAGGTCACGTGTTTTCGCATGTGACTGGGAAAATTACAGCACACGTCCTCCAGTTTCGTAATATTTTAGATAAGTCCTTCCGCATATGTGTAATTTGCATATTAGCCCCTACGAGTTTCTTATTTACATGTTAGTCCCTATTTGTCATGTTCTGTAATAAAACTTGAAAGTTTTTCTTACGTTTATGCCCCTGGATTCATTGTTGAATATCCTTTTATCCTTAATGGACTCAAAATTGAACATTGATATAAACCAATGTTGATGTCAAAATAATCAGTCTTTCTAGATTGGATCCTTAAACAAGATAAAGTCCTACCATACATATCCTTTATGAGGTTATGTATAGGACATGTACTTGTCTCTTCTCTGAAACTCTCCACAATATCTCATGTGGGATTGAATCATAAGCATTCTCCAAATCAATAAAAAATCATTTAGAGGTTCTTCCTTTTAGCTCTATAAATCTCCATTGTTCTCCTCAACAAATGGATGGCTTCAATAGTTGAGCGACCTGACATGAATCCGAATTGAATTTCTTTTACTTTGGAAACTTGCCACAACCTTCATCCGCAACTTCCTTTGCAACTACTTTTGGACTACATATCCGCAACTTCCTTTGAAACCACTTTTGGACTAACTTCTTTACTCGCATACGTTCATTATGCAAGAACCCTTGCAAATTTTGGATTGCATCTAGCCGACGATGCATCGGAACTAGCTTATTTACTCGCATGTGTTCCTCATGCGAGAACCTTGCAAATTTTGAACTACATCCAGGCAGCGATGTAGCGACCCTTGCCAATTTTTCATTGCATTCGACAATGCAACGCATCGCAAGTAGGGAACGCCCCAACAAAATGTAAATGTTTGCTTAAATAAAAAAGATCTGACTGTCTTGAGGCAATTTCGTAAATAGTATTTTTTAAAAAATATTATTTAGGAAGTTGTCTCCGACTGTTTTACGTTGGTTGTCGACAATCTAACGCAACCCTCCTCAAATTATCCGAGCTTGAGACCGACCATGGCTGAATTCAAGTACAGAAATAGTAAGAGATAAAAATCATAAATGAAGAAATGGCAACCCTAACTCCATTATAATAAATCCTATGATGGCAGCAGTTCTTAAAACTAACTCAATTAAGGTTTACTTCAAGTGTGACATTAGATCCATTAGGTGGTATTTCACTCCTTAAATGACCATTGCAATGTCGTAAACTCTTTTATAAAAGAATTTTTTTGTAAATGAAGAACATGAATGCAGACGATTTTGCACAAGCAGAGAATAATAGTTACCTTCACTGGAAGAAATAAGGGAAACTGCGTGACTATCAGAAGAACCACCTTGATCCATGGAACGTTCTTCACCAGAAAAGTTTTGACTCCTTTTCCCAAATTTCAAGAGCCTTTTGAACCCTTTAAGTTCCTTACTAGGTGGCTTCCCCAGCAACTCAGATGGCTTCTCTAAGGATGTAGGGGCCGTGAAGTTGGCTGCATGTTTGATAGTACTATCGGCACCATTTTTACCTATCTCAGATGTTGTAGGTAGAGCCCCCGAGTGATCCAAATCACCTATACTTTCCATAGATGATAGCCTAGCATGTGGAGCTTGGTAAGGTTTCTCAACATGACTGGTAGTGGATAGCTTTTGCATGTCATCTTTTGCAACCTGACAGACCACAGACAATGCCAAAATAGACTTAGAACAAATTAGAAATAGCTCCATCAAAGGGCTTTTCAAAATGAAGTTCTAATATGCAATCAGAGGCTTTTGTTATCTCTTTTGTTTAAGCTGTCTTTAACCACGATCAAATATATTTACAACTTATCTGAAATTTTGTATTTACAAACCTCAGTGGAAACCAAAATCAAATATGGAACTAGAAGTTTGGAACAATTGTAAAAGTTGAACAAAATATAAATATGCTTACATCGAACAGGCCCACATGACACAAGAAATATAATCAGGCAAGCATTTTCTCTTTAAATGAATATAATTATGGGATTTTTAGTAATTCCGCAATTACAATCATAACTCTGCATAATCATGAATTACATGAGAAATCTTGGATAGTCACTCCGTCTCACACTCATAACCCTCCGTTAGTTTAATATGTTAACTCAACCATACGAATGAGTTAAATCTAACTCATCCTCAATCCCATCTCCCTTCAACCTCCATCAACCTTCCTCAGCTCATACCCCTCACCCTTCGTCCACCTCAACCTCCCCCCTCCCCCGCTGACCGACCATCTCCCCCCAACGTCTCTGCCGCACCTCAACCTGCAGGGACAGTGCGAATACGAGTGTCGAGCCAGAAAAGCAACGAACTAGAGAAGGAAGGGGGATGGAGGAGGCGGGCTTCGAGCAGGGGAGGATTTACTCGGGGTTTCTCATGTAATTCATGATTATGCAGGGTTATGATTGTAATTGCGGAATTACTCAGACTTATGGGTGTAAAAATCCCTATAATTATCTGCTTGTTAAACGATTAAAAAAAATTATTTCTTTTTTTATAAGCCACAACATGGCTATCTGATGCAGGCAGTCTTCCAAAAACTTAGTAACTTAAATACTACCAGAATGCAGGTGCAAAACTATCGCTACAAATGCAAAAACACCTACAATGCAAAGGTAGTTGCACCCAGCACCACATTTTCCATATACTTTTACACCTAAACACAGCTTCATTTCTCCCGTTACAAACGACCTACCAACTGTCAGCGGTTGACTCCTATCCTGGCATCATTTATCTATCTGCCCACCACCATCAGCCCTTCTAGAATTGAAGCTTTTCCAAAAGTCGTATGTGTTGGAAGAAAAATAAGAGTTGATTATTTCTGAGAACCCTAGGCTCTCTTATATAGAGGAGAGACCTATGGGTAAATTACATAAGGCGGAAAAACAGAAATACAAATAAGAAAACGATACATATAGAATATAGAAATACACAGATATCTCTACACTCCCCCTCAAGATGGAGCATAGATATCAATCATGTTCATCTTGGATGAACACTTCTGGAATGGTCCTCTGAGTAATGGCTTGGTAAAGATATATGTTGTTTGCTCTCCAGAACTAACATGAGAAGTAGAAATCAAGCCCTTCTGAATCATATCTCTGGTATAATGACAGTCTACCTCTATGTGTTTTGTTCTCTCATGGAACGCAGGGTTGTTTGCAATAAACAGAGCAGCATGGTTATCACAATGTAACTCCATGGGTAGAGGAACCTCTATATGCAAATCAACTAATACTGTTCGAACCCACATCATTTATGTACTTGCTTGCGCCATAGCGCTGTACTCGGATTCAGCACTTGATCTCGCTACAACTGTTTGTTTCTTGTTTTTCCAAGAAACAAGAGAACTGCCAACAAACACTGCAAATCCTGAAGTCGATTTTCTATCCTTAAGACAACATGCATAGTCTGCATCAGCGTATGCAGATACAGAGAGAGTTTTTCCTTTCTTGAAGAGTAATCCTGCACCTGGAGATGATTTTAGATATCTCAATATCATGTATACATCATCCATATGTACTTGTCGAGGCTGATCCATGAACTGACTCACTCGACTCACTGCAAAGGCGATATCCGGTCTGGTAATTGTAACATAAAGAAGTTTTCCCACCATCTCTCTGTATCTTCTCTTGTCGGCTTCATCTGTATCATCATCATATAGCTTCATGCTAGGATCCATAGGAGTAGTAGAAGGTCGACACCCGATCATGCCCGTCTCTGCAAGCATGTCTGTAACATACTTTCTTTGGGACATCACAAGACCCTATGCATTTCTAGCAAATTCCAACCCTAAGAAATACCTTAGGGTACCCATGTCCTTAGTCACAAATTGACTGCCCAGAAAATCTTTTGCCATCTTGATTCCTTGCTCATCATCTCCTGTAATAACTATATCATCAACGTAAACCATGATAGCAATTGTACCTCTGGATGTTCTGTGCACAAACAAAGAGTGATCTGCATTTGACCTCTTGAACCCCTGTCGTTCAATCAGATCTGAAAGCTTTTGGAACCATGCCCTAGGACTCTGTTTAAGGCCATATATTGCCTTATGGAGCCTACAAACCTGTTGACACTTCCCCTCAGAAGCAAACCCTAGAGGATGCTGCATATAGACCTCCTCTTTTAGATCTCCATACAAAAATGCATTTTTAACATCAAGTTTGAATAAGGGCCAGTCATGTACCACAGCAACTGAAAGGAGAACACACAAAGTGGAATGTCTAGCAACCGAAGAGAACGTGTCCATGTAATCAACTCCATAGGTCTGCGTAAAACCACGTGCCACCAACCTTGCTTTGTAACGATCAAGGCTCCCATCTACATGGTGTTTAACAGTAAACACTCATTTGCAACTGACAACAGACGCTCCAGGAGGAGGAGAAACTAGACTCCATGTGCCACGGGACTGCAAAGCGGCCATTTCCTCTTCCTTAGCGAGACGCCATCTGCTATCTCGCAATGCATCCTGGTAAGTCCGTGGAATTTCCACGGCAGATAGAGCAACTGCAAATTTCTGGAAGTCTCCTGTAAGACGATGAAAGGAAACCTGAGAAGCAAGCGGGTAGGATGCACAAGTACGCCTCTGCTTCCTAATGGCGATAGGTATGTCCAGGTTCTCAGGAACCTCATCCTGCACTGATCCCTGTATAGAATCATCTCCAGAGCCATCATTAGAAACCATGTTATCAGAACAAACTTGGGGCATGCTAGATGACGAGCAATGACCATGAGCAGAAGGGGGTCGACGAGTGTACAATTTTGGTAATGGTGGAACCACGGTCACAGGTATCTGAGGTGGTGGAGGTGGTGGTGGTGGTGGTGGAGGTGGTGATGTAGGTGGTGGTAGTATGACTGGTATAGGAGATAACTGACTCGTAGGAGGAGGTGACATGTAGATCTCAGTGTCAGATTCGGGAGTCATTCTGTCACCTGTAGGAGAGAAAAACATCACAGATTCAAAGAATGTGACATCGACGCTAACAAAGTATTTTCCACGTAAAGGATCAAAGCAATGATATCCCTTCTGAGTCCTGGATTACCCTACAAACACGCATTTGACATCCCCGGGAGAGAGCTTATCAAGACCTGGAGCCGACCGGTGGACAAACGCGACAGAGCCTAATACACGGGGCGTAAGAGAGAACAACTCCTTCTCAGGAAAGGCTATAGAGAAAGGAGTCTTCTCACCCAAGACAGACGAGGGCATGCGATTTATTAGATAACAAGCAGTGAGAACTGTATCACCCCAAAAAGAATGTGGAGCACGACTCTGAATAAGTAGGGTCCGAGTGATATCCAGTAGATGACGATGTTTCCGCTCTGCAACACAATTTTGTTGTGAAGTGTAAGCACATGATGTTTGATGAATTATACCACGAGAGGAAAAGAACAAGGAAAGTGTACGAGTACAAAACTCCATAGCATTGTCGGAACGCACAATTTTCACAGTAGAAGAGAAAATATTTTGAACTTCATTGATGAATATTTGGATCACATCTCCTGCTTCAGATTTATTCTTTAATAGAAACACCCAAGATAAGAGAGAAAAATCATCTACTGCAACAAGATAAAACCTTTATCCCTGATGATCAGGTACATGACTGGGACCCCAAATATCAATATGGACTAACTCAAAAAGAGAGCTACTGCTTCGACTCTGACGACTCGGGAAAGTGGACCTATGATGCTTTACCAACTGACACGCCTCGCACTGGAAGGACGACCTTGGAGAAATATGTGGCAAAATACGACACATCTTATGAAGAGGTAGATGACTAAAACGGAGATGCCAGGTATATGGAGAGGTTGATCCTGTAGAGTGGAGTGATGCGTCGACATATGGAGTACGGACCAGACGATAGAGACCATTCTACTCACAGCAACCCCCAATCACTTTGCTCGTGAGTATGTTCTGAAAAAAAAGAGACGATGGATCATAAACGGCTCGACAGTTCAAATCCTTCGTAATCTGGCTTATGGACAGTAAATTCATGTTCATAGAGAAATCAGGAGCATATAATGATATAACAAATTCTGTAACCACATGGAGGGCGTCAAAGTAATCTCCCCTTGTCCTGTAATCGGGGAATGTGTCCCATTGGCTATCACCACAGTCCGCCCTGGAGGAACCTCTCTATATGCAGTAAGCTGCTCTTTGTCCCCACATAGGTGATGTGTCGCTCCAGAGTCCATAATCCATTCTGTAATCATAGATCCATCACAAGAAGTGAGAGCATAAGAACTACCTGGCGTACTGGTTGTAGCGGATGTAGTGGCAGAAACAGAGGCTGTCACATCCGATTGGCCTCCTGGAGCTGTATCAGGAGGCATGATGTTCCTCAGTCTAGCAACGAGATCATCGAAACGCTAGTCCAAAGAAGGTGCAGGAGACTCAACTTGTGCTTCTGCCCGAGCCGATGCTGGAAATCCATGTTTAGAGTAGCATGTATCCTCGGAGTGACCAGGATGGTGACAATAAGTGCAGAGCTGACGGATCCGACCCCCACGACCACGGGGACCACGACCACGAAAAGTAGAGGAGCCACCTCTTCCTCTGGAGGCAGCCATCACCGAAGGTGTCTGGCTAGTAGTAGAGCTCGGGACAGTGATTCGACTAAGTCGGCGGAAAGCTTCCTCCATAGGAGGAATAGTGGCGTCAGCAAGAATATGAGAGCGGGCAACATTGTACTCTGGATCAAGTGCATCCAGGTATACACCCACCATGGTAGCATTCCTGTATGCCTTTTGCTACTCAGGAGTTGCCGTCAAAGGCATGAAGCTATGGAGCTTCTCAAACATTCCTCGCAGGGATGTGTACAGTGAGTGGAGAGGACGTCCATTTTGTTTGACTGTAAAAATATCATGCTGCAATTGTAGTATCTTGGTCTCATTCCGCGCCTGTGAATATGTCGCCGCTAGAATATCCCACATTGCCTTCGTGTGGGCTGATGCAGCACGTCGTTGGCGATCTCTATCGTCAACGTCCCAGATAGCCAGACTTTGGCATACGCGTCGTCCGCCTCCCATGTGGCGTGAATCCATGTTTTCTCCATCGGCTCATCCTCGATAAGATATGTTTCTTGTCGTTAGACTTCATGAGGCTCATGAATTGCATAGCCCAGAGCTCATAGTTCGTCCTGTCCATCTTGACAATCGGTGCCGGACCTCTGAAGGCACCTGTTGCGGGTATGTCGACTTTGTTTTCTGACATGATGCCAAATGAAGATCACAGGGTATGTAGACCAATAGAGATTTGTCTATAATGGCATATGTGGATTCGATTGCATATGTAGACCTATGCAATCAAATCCATCACCCGAGTTGCGCAAAGAAGACGGAGAACAGCGACGGAGACCGACGACACTTGAGGCCGACGATCTGGACGGTCTTTAGGGCCCCGCGAGATGCAGCAGGAGACCGCCGAGGCCTGGGCGGGGGAGGCGGAGGCCTGGGCGGAGGCCCGGGCGACGGTGGCGGCACCCGGCAAGGGGTTGGAGAGGCAGGCGGGACCCGGCAAGGGCGGCTGCGGTAGGCCGGTAGGGGGCGGCGGCGCAGGCGGAAGTAGAGAGGGGGCTGGTGGGTGGGGGTCTAGGGTTAAGGTATACAAGCTCCGGTCTAGGACCGCCGCTCTGATACCATGTTGGAAGAAAAATAAGAGTTGATTATTTCTGAGAACCCTAGTCTCTCTTATATAGAGGAGAAACCTATGGGTAAACTACATAAGGCGGAAAAACAGAAATACAAATAAGAAAATGATACATATAGAATATAGAAATACACAGATATCTCTACAGTCTGAAATAATCATATTCAACCAAGTGCTCCCCATCATCCACCAGATGAAGGCCAATGGACATGAGAAAAAGCAGTGATTCATCTCCTTCTCATCACCACAAACTGGGCATGTTTTGTCCAAGACTCCAAGCTAGTGTCCAACTAGCTTTTATAAACCATGGTTGCCACCATGTGTTCAACATGCGAACTCACGGCAAGTCATTGTGCAATAAAAGTTAATGAAGATCACTTCTTAATCTGAAATGAAGAATAACTAATTTGCATAATAGGTCCCTTCATACAATTAGGGTTATGCACAATGGCCATCTTGATATAATACAACTGTTGATCCAAAGGTTAGATCATAGAGGCCGATGCAAGGTTGATATCTAAAGAGCTAATTTAAGGACTCAACCGCACTGTCAAGTGATTATCAATAAAGGATCTCCGTCCTGAGAAAGAGATGGCAATCATTACTCCAAATACTGACATTCGACCAAGCTCTTAATGCATGCCATCTACATAGGAATGGAGATTCGGAGTTGTCGGATAAGTTGAGTCAAAGAGTCGATTTAGCAAGATCGAAATAACTAAAACCTATATCGTATGTTGTCATATATAGGCATGCACAATCTGACCGAAGAAAGATGTGTTACTATATCTGAGTATGTACATTTGGTAATCGACGACCTAATCAAAGTATATACAGTGGTGTATTGAAGTGCATATAATGGCATATGAGTGATACGATCTCTCAAAGGGAGCATACAGGTTCACTATTGAACCGGACGACGTGAACTCGCTATAGATATTGGAAAAAATCAAATTCCATTGATGGTCGTCTTGCTTTGTAAGCAAGACATGATTTGTAGGTATGATGTATGTTTTGGAAAGCATATGATCGATACCAACTTCTAATGATGAAATAAGAAACTTAACAATAAAACCGTGAAGTAAACAGTTCACATTTTTTCGAGAGGAGACCGATCAAATGATATCTGAACTTTATGTTTAATTACGATTTCCAATAATCAAGATGTAAGGGCATCAGGAATACTCGAGGGTGATGTGATCTTAATCGCGTATGTACCATGACACTTCCATTCTGATGAAGTGATAAAATAGGTTTGGATTTTAATGACTATTCTATGTAGACTGGTTATACAATCTTAGTCCAAAGGTTGGACATTGATATAATCGGATTCGGATGTAATGAGAAGATTGGGTATACTGTCTAATATGATCATACATCTCTATGAGATCTTCTGGATCTGGAAATAAGATTAGATGTCATTATCCAAGTCACTATACATGGCATGTACATCCCTGACCTTATCCCCAAGTATCCGCGGAGAAGGCGTACTATCCTTGAGAGAGTTCGAAGATTGTTCCATTAGAGACATAATTTAAGTATTAGAAAATAAAGAAAAATGAGATAATTAAATTAGATTTAATTATTGTAAATAATGTGGATATGATTCACACTATTTAGACATGTGTAGAGATATAACTAAGATAATAAAATTGAATTTGATTAGCTTGGATAAGATTATCGTAGATAGTGTTGTCGACAATAATCATGGATAGTGTAGATGAGATCCACAATATCTTGTTGAGAATTAATTGTAAATAGGATTCATAATTTTAATGTTTGTTGGGAAAAATGAATAGCTTGATTATTCATGAGACCCCATGGCTCTCTTATATAGGAGAAAAACCATGGGTAAATAGCAGGAGGGGTACATAAAGAAATAAAATAAGGAATAACATCAAAGATGTACACAGTACAGTAATCTCAACACTCCCCCTCAAGCTGGAGCATATATGTCTATTATGCTCAGTTTGGAACATCTTTGGAAAGGGCCTCTAGTAAGAGCTTTGGTGAATATATCAGCAGCCTGATCTCTAGTAGAAACATGAGAGGTGGATATGAGACCCTTCTGGATCATGTCTCTGGTATAGTGGCAATCCACCTCTATATGCTTTGTGCGTTCATGGAATGCAGGATTATTTGCAATAAAAAGTGCTGCCCGATTGTCACATAGAAGCTGCATAGGAAGATATACATCAACTGCAAGATCTGTCAAAACCGACCTCACCCACATCATCTATGTGCTTCCCTGAGCCATGGCCCTGTATTCGGACTCTGCACTAGATCTAGCAACCATTGTCTGCTTCTTACTTTTCCACGACACGAGTGAGCTGCCAACAAATATAGCATAGCCAGAAGTAGACTTCATGTCCCTAGGGCATCCCGCACAATCTGTGTCTGCACAGGTTGTTACATCAAGAGGAGTACTTCTGTTGAATATAAGACCACTTCCTGGTAAGACTTCAAATATCTCAAAATCATATAGACAGCATCCATATGAACCTTCCTAGGCTACTCCATAAACTGGCTTACTTTGCTCACGGCAAAGGATATATCTAGCATGGTGATGGTAGCATATAGAAGCTTCCCAACCAGCTCTCGGTATCTCCTCTGATCTACCTCCTCAGTATCACCATCATATAGTCTCATACTTGGATCTATGGGAGTAGTAGCAGGCTTGTACTATGTCATGCTTGTCTCTAGAAGAAGATCAGTAACAGACTTCATCTAGGTCATCACAAGACCACGCTGGTTCCTGGTGAACTCTAATCCAAGGAAGTATCGGAGATTACCAAGGTCCTTGGTCACAAACTGTTGACCTAGGAACTCCTTGGCCACTAGAATGCCTTGATCATCATCACCCGTGACAATAATATCATCAACATAGACGTAGCAACAGTACCTATATGTGTCCTCTGAACAAAAAGTGAGTGATCCGCAGTGGATCGGGCAAATCCCTGATGCTCTATCAATTTTGAAAGCTGATGGTACCAAGCTCTGGGACTCTGCTTTAGGCCGTTGATCGTCTTGTGGAGCCTACACATTTTCTGAGACTCCCCCTCAACAGTAAACCATGGTGGTTGTTGCATATAAACCTCCTCCTGTAGATCTCCATAAAGAAATGCATTATTCACATCAAGTTAGTAAAGAGACCAATCCCGTAAAACAACTGATAGGAGAATGCGTAATGTCGAGGGTTCTGGCCACTGGAGAAAAGGTATCCTGATAATCCACCCCATAAGTTTGGGTGAATCCATGTGCTATAAGCCTTGCCTTGTAGCGATTCCATAGAAGGTCATATCGGCTATATATCGTCGATATATCGGTTTCGACAAGGTAGGAGTTTCGGATATCACCCAGTATATCCTTTTACAAGGATATCGGCGATATATCGCCATATTAGCTCATATCGGTCAAAAATGACTGGATTTAGTACGAAAAATCCCGCATCGATGTTTCGTCGATATCTCTATATATCAATGTTATTATTCATGCAAGATTGATTCCACTGCTTATCTAGCTACACCCAGTATTAAAACACAAATCTAGCTACAACTAGTATTAAAACACGCAGTGGTTTATATATTTTCTGTTTCGGGTCGAGGGTGCTGACCCCGCACCTTCGCACGGGCGGGGGGGCAATCTGAGCTCCCCCAGGCTCGCTGACCGGGCAGCGAGACCCCTGTACTGGTAGGGTATGGTGCGACAGGAGGGTGCATACAATGGTTCTTCAACTTGGTGTATATTTACAAGTTATTTCATGTTGTAAGAACTTGAATGAAATCCATTTCCAATATCTATAAGTCAATTCTTCAAAAAAAAAACAAACAAACAGTAATATCGATATGTTCAAAATGATCAATATATGTGATATAAGCTTCATAGATGATCGATATGTGTAATCTAAGAGTATATTTGTAAGTTATTTAGTGATCTAAGAACTTGGATGAATTAGATTTTCAATATACATTGGTCAACAACTAACAGTACCAGCGATATGTTCGATATGACCGATATGTGCAATATAAGGATCATAGTCTTCACAAATGATCTATGTGTCATCGAAATGTATATTTGTAAGTTATTTAATGTTATAAGAACATGAATGGAATCCATTTCCGATATCTATAGGTCAGGAATAAACATTAACAGTGATATGTTCGATATGACTTATATGTGCGATATATGGGCTATAAATGACCGATATGTGCGATATATGGGCTATAAATGACCGATATGTGTGGCATAAGTGTATATTTGTATATTATTTGTTGTTTTAATATCTTGAATGATCTTAATTTCTGAAAAAATGATAAAAATGACTTTTTTAAGCCATTTCCGACATTTCCACCGATATCGGCGATATATCTCAATATATCCATTTCCGGGCGGACCGAAACGATATCGATAAGGCATTCGTTGAGCGATCCACACGGCCATTTGCTTGTTGCTTCACCGTAAATATCCATTTGCACCCCACAACAGATGCACGTGGAGGAACAGAAACAACACTCTATGTACCACGAGACTGCAAAGCGGCCATCTGCTCTTCCATAACAAGTCGCCAACTACTATCCTGTATGGCCTCCTGATATGTTCGTGGTATAGTAATAGTTGAGAGGCCCATAACAAACCTCTTGTACTCCTCTGAAAGATAGTCCAAGGAAACATGCGCAGCTAGAGGGTACGTAGCACAGTTACGACGGGGATTCCTCAAGGAAATAGGTAAATCAAGGTCATCAGGCTCTCCGTTCTCTGATATCAGCTCAACCTGTGTAGTATCCTATGGATCAAGCATAACACCAGTGACATCAGTAGAAACAATGTGTTCACTACATACTTGGGGCGTGATGAATGACGGAGAAGGCGCAGGAGCAGAGGAGCGAGTAGAGGACCTGCGAATGTAAAATCGAGGTAGGAACTGAGGCAGGGGTGGAGGTGGTGGAGGTGTAGGTGACTGAGACTCAACATGAGGAGTTCTTGGTGGAGATGACGGAGGTGGTGGAACAAACATGTCCTCACCGGAGTCAACATTAGACAACCTGAAACCTGTAAAAGAAAAATACATAATAACTCAAATAATGTGACATCAGCACTCACATAATATTTTCTCCCAACAGGATCAAAACATCTATACCTTTTTTGGGTAAGAGAATAGCCAACGAACACACACTTGACAGCTTTAGGAGAGAGCTTGTCATGACCAGGAGTAAAATTGTGGATAAAAGCAACAGATCCAAAGACTCGGGGGTTAAGTGAGAATAAGTCCTCAGGAAACGTAATCAAGAAAGGAACTTTTTCTCCAAGCATAGTAGACGGCATGTGGTTCACCAAGTAACATGCAGTAAGAACCGCATCGCCCCAGAAAGAATGAGGAGCTCGACTCTGAATCAAAAGAGTCCTCGTGACATCCAAAAGATGGCGGTGTTTGCGTTCAACAACACCATTTTACTGCGAAGCGTAAGCACACGTAGTCTGATGAACAACACCAATAGATATAAGAAAATCAGACAACTGTAAAGTAGAAAACTCCAAGGCATTGTCAGTACGAATAAATTTCATATTAGCAGAAAAAATGTTCTTAATCTCAATAAGAAAAGATTTGATAACAGGACCAGCTTCAAACTTATTCTTCGTTGGGAATACCCAAGATAGTCTTGAGAAATCCTCCATAGCAACTTTATAAAACCGATGTCCTTGATGATCAGGAACACGACTAGGACCCCATATATCAAAGTGAACCAACTCAAACAACTGACCACTTTGACGACTCTGACGACTCGGAAAAGAGGAATGACGGTGCTTCCCAAGCTGACACGCCTCACACTCCAAGGTAGTACGAGTAGAGATCTGCGGGAGGGCATAACACAGCTTCTGCAGAGGAAGGTGTCCAAAGTGAAGATTCCACATGAAAGAAGAAACAGATCCAGAAAGGATAGTAGCAGCACCAGCACATGAAAGCTGGGCAAGTCTGTAAAGTCCTCTCTACTCACGGCCACATCCAATCACCCTGCACGTGAGTATGTCCAGAAACACAAGAGAAGAGGGATCAAATATGGCACGACAATGTAAATCTTTCGTAATCTGGCTAATAGACAAAAGATTCATCTGAAATGCTGGAGCATGTAAGACATTCTGCAGATGCATCGACGGAGCTAAAAACAATCTCCCCCGTCCAACAATGGGTAGATGAACCCCATTGGCGATCATCATTGATCTACCAGGAAGGATAGACCTGTAAGAAGTAAATTGTGCTCGATCACCACTCATATGATGAGATGCTCCAGAGTCCATGATCCAATCAGACAAATCTGAACTGCTACTACTGGTAAGGGCATAAGCAATACCTGACGAGCTCGAAGAGACTCTACCAATGTGTGCGACGTCTGAAGACCCTACAGTCGAAGTAGTAGGAGTAGTCATCATCTCTCACGGTCTAGAAACAATATCATCAAAACGTGCATCATGAGCTGGAGCAGGAGTAGAGGTAGGTTCGATCTGCTCAACAACTCGGGCAGACGCAGGATATCCATGCTTCCGATAACATGTCTCCTAAGAATGATCAAAATGGTGGCAATGTGAACATGGATCTTGTTGACATCCTCCTCGACCACATAGCCCTAGACCACGAAACCATGAAGTATCTCCTCTGCCACGAGAGGCTACCATAAGAGAGGGAGTCTGAACCACTGTAGTAGATGAAGTAGTAATTCTGCTCAGCCTCTTGTACACCTGCTCCATTGGAGGTATCGTCTCTCCAGTAAGTAGATGAGTACGTGATGCATCGTACTCAGAGTCAAGAGATGACAGAAATACTCCTGTCATAGTAGCATTCTGATATGCCTACTATTGCTCGGTGCTAGTGGTAATAAGTATGAAACTATGCAGACGCTCAAACATGCCTCTAAGATGCGAGAAATGTGCATGAAGAGGTCGACCTTTCTGCTTGGTCGAAAAAATACCAAACTGCAACTGTAGAATTTTGCTCTCAATCTTTGCATGCTCATACGTGTCTGTTAAGATGTCCCGCATAGCCTTTGTTGTGGGTTGATTGACAATATCATTGGCAATCTCCGTGGTGAGCGTCCCGGAGAGCCAGATGCGAGCGTAGGCATTATCTTGCTTCCAAGAAGCATTAACGCAGTCATGTCCTCTGACTCTAGATCCGTCAGAATGTGCTCCTTGTTATGGCATTGCATCAGGGTACGGAACTGCATGGACCATAACTCGTAGTTGGTCTCATCCATCTTTACGATGGGAGCTGGGCCCTTGAAGGTACTGGACGAAAAAACATCACCCTTGTTTTCTGACATGGTAGCAAGAACAACGATAGTTGGAACAAAACTGTGTAGACTATTCTGAATGGGTCTGCACAATCACATATAGAGGATTGGTTGGATCTGTAAGCTTATACAACCATCATTATCTCTTGTTGTAGTATAGTAGAGACGAAAGTCGTAATGTATATGTTGAAAATCACGAAAGACCCCTCAAGAACTGACTTCAGAATGCATGTGCGCAAAGCAGTGGTGCGCGTGGATGCAGGTACGCGCTGGCACAGATGCACAGGCGCTTACGGGCACAGATGCACGGTGGCGCACAGATCACGGTTGCACAGGTTCACGGGGGGCTCAGTGCGCAGATGCGCGCAAGCACAATGCGTTGATCACAGGTGCGTGCAGAGTCGTTGTGCGCAGTGGTGCAAGGTGCGCAGACGTGCGAGGGGGCACCTTGCGCGATGCGCGAAGGGCGCAGGCACGATGTACGTAGGGCTTCGCGTGGTGGTGGCTGGCGACGTTGAGAAGGAGGAGCAGCACGCGGGGAGAGAGGGCATGTAAGGTTAGGGTGGGATACATGAAGCCCGATCTAGGATCGTTGCTTCGATACCATGTTGGGAAATTGAATTGAATAGCTTAATTATTCATGAGACCACCGGGCTCTCTTATATAGGAGAAAAGCCCTGGGTAAATAGCAAGAGAGGTACATAAAGAAAATAAAATAAGGAATAACACCAAAGATGTACAGTAACCTCAACAATATTAATATGAATTGGGTTCACGTTATACAATAAAATGTATGGTCATTATTAGTTGTGCCCCTCTGAGATATTGCAATTTCAGTTATGCCCTTCTCTTTTTACGAATATCAGTTGTGCCCCCGACTTCTTATTGTTCTATCACTTGTGTCCCTCGGGTTAGTGGTCGTCCATAACCAACGCTAACGGACGTTAACTTTGAGGACACAGATGGAATTAAATTCAAAATAGAGGACTGAAAAGTCTTCCACATCGTCTTTCCTCCTCCTCCCCATCTTCTTCCTCTTCCTCCCCTTCTCTTCCTCTTCCCTGGCTCATCCCTCCGCCCACAGCCACATGCTCCTCCCCAGCTCTCCTACAACCTCCTCCGCCTCGAGCTCCCCCCTCAACCCCCTGCTCCGCCCCGTACCTCCCCCTGCTCCGCCTCGTACCTCCCCCTCCTTTTTCCCGACCTCCTCCTCCCCCTCCTCCGTCCCTGACCTCCTACCCTTCTCCGCCCCCGACCTCCCCACCCCCCCACCCCATTCGACCCCAGCCTCCTCCTTAGCCCTCAGCCACCTCCTCCTCCTCCTCCGCGCCCCTCAACTTCCAGGCCATCCTCCTCCGTGGCCCCTCCCTCTCTAGGCCCTCCGTTGTCGCTCCTCCCCCTTCAGGACCTCCTCCTCCTCTTCCGCGACCCCTCCCCCTCCAAACCTCCCTCTCCGCCTCGAGGTCATCCCCCTGCCCCATCTCCTCCGACCAGCACCTACACCACTTATATCTCATCATCTTCTCCTTCTACCTCATAGGCCCTAATATCTCCGACCATCAAACTTGTCGAAGCTACAACTTTGATCTCTCTTTCACAACTCCATCACCTCCTCACAAGAAACACATGCTCCGTCTTTACGAAAGATCAAGTTCTGCCTAGTCCCTATCTTCCTCCGTCGTGATATGGATCACAGTTCCATGCATTACCCATAATCAGAAACCCCCAAATCTCAACTCGATCTCTCACCGAGAGGAGTCCTGTCCACCATTTCGTGGATCCAACTACAAGGTCGAGCTTCTATGCTCGAGCTCCATCTTGTTGCTCTATAGGACCCAAATCGAATGAGAGCAACCTTCCTATAGCAGAACTGGTTGCCCCTCCCGTCATCTCCAAGTAGTAGAGCAACTATGTAACCACCTGAGAAGTCGACCTACAACGTGATCGAGTCAGAGACCTTGGGTCATGTGTCGACTTGGAATCGCTCTGTCGCTCCACACTGTGCCATGGATTAGCTCAAACAAAACCCCATCGGAGTTGGGTCTTCAACTCCGACTTCAGCTCCTCTGCACCCGAAGAAGTTGCTTAGCCCATCGAGTAGTTCACAACACGAATAGAGCACCATCTTTACTTCGATTGAGCAGCAGCGACAGTCGGGAAGTCGTCTTCAACCTCAAATTCAGTCGTACTTCTGGAGCATTGAGCGGAGGAGGGGTAGAGTTGGACGGTTATGTCCCTCTTAACCTCACCATGGTTTGAGAAAAAACATGGTTAAGTTCAAATCATTGCCGGCCAAAGTAACAGAGAGGCACAAGTGATAGAACGTGAAGAAGCTGGGGGCACAACTGATATTCCCAAAAAGTAAAATTGATGTTGCAAAATCTCAGAGGGGCCACAAACTGATAAAAACCCTAAAATGTAATTGTGATTTACCATTTATCTTTGGACATAGGGATATGCTTCATAATTGTCCATGGCTTATTTGCAATTGTCACAATTATTTGGTGACAATTCATTTACAAAATAATTCAATAAATAAAAAATTATGTATAATAAAGATTACACAAAATTAGGAATGAAACAAGAGAGATACACTCCTATTAGGAGTGGACAGGCATTGTGGGAGCCACATGATGGTCATCCATCCTAACTGGACAGGCTCTCTCTCCTTTTTCATTTCCTATTTGTTGCGAATCGCGGAAGCATACATGTGTTAGGATTAGAGTCAAATTAGGATTAGGGAATCCTAATGGGATTGGACTCCTAATCCTAATAGTAGTTGAGTTGTATTCTATTTATAATCCTATTGGGAATAGGACTATGGGGTTGTATTTGGGCTATATAAAGAAGGGGGTGGAGGCATTGCCTCACAAACATCACCACAAGAATAATATAACCCCTAGAGAGAAAGGGGGAGGGGAGAGAAGAGAGGAAGAGAGCGAGGGAACGGAGAGAGCTGTACTCGTTCTTCTTTTAGTGATCTTTCTTCTCTGATGGTCGCGAGAAGTGACCGACCATCGTTATGCTTAGTTGTTATTTTCTTCATATGCTTCTGTGATGGTGGTCGATTGCGCATCCGCATCCGTATCTACATCCGCTTCTGTATCTGAAGGCGCATCTGGTATCCGAGAAGAGACGATACCAAGACGTGTTCCGTCAACTGGTATCAGAGCAGAGTTGGTATCGCTTCTATTCCCTACAAGTGGTATCAGAGCCAGCTTCAGTGTTGTTGAAGGGACACGATGCGACGGATCAGAGCGAGGTTCGACGTGGACGAGATGACGCGATGCAGCAGATGTGCAATCCTCAAAAGCCGTGATATGGTGGCCTCTTGGAGAAATCGACCAGAGTTGTCGAAGAATTCTGCTAGCAGGCGGCTGGCAGGAGATCGTGCGAGGTGACACATTGAGGACACCCAACGACGGGTGCATCACCCAGAGGCGGTGAGTTTCTTCTCAGAGACTTGCAGATGACAAAGATGGCCCAGTGCAGACCCAAGACGATGAAGAGATCGTGATGGAATTCAACCCAAGGGGGAATTGTTAGGATTAAAGTCGTATTAGAATTGGAAATCCTAATGGGATTTGACTCCTAATCCTAATAGTAGTTGCGTTGTATTCTATTTATAGTCCTATTGGGAATATGACTATGGGGTTGTATTTGGGCTATATAAAGAGGGGGTTGAGGCATTGCCTCAACACCACCACAACCATGTAGCCCCTAGAGAAAGGGGAGAGAAAAGAGAAAAGAGGAAAAGAGCGAGGGAACAGAGAGAGTTGTACTAGTTCTTCTTTTAGTGATCTTTCTTCTCCGGTGGCGCGAGATGTGACCGACCACCATTATACCTAGTTGTTCTTTTCTTCATGTGTTTCGGTGATGGTAGTCGATTGCGCATCTACATCTGTATCTGTATCTGCTTCCGTATCCAGGGAGGTTTGTATCCCCAACATCCGGTATCCGAGGACGAGACGATACCGGTGGGTCGTGTTCTCGTCAACTGGTATCAAAGCAGAGTTGCTACCGCTTCTGTTCCCAACAATACGCACAAACAAGATCAATCAAGTAAGACACAAACAAACGAATTTACAAGGTTCACCATACCTGGGTTATGTCCTTAGGCAGCGACGATCGATTTTCACTATCTGGTGAAGAAGAAAATACAGAGGATACAAAGAGCCCTAACCCTAGGGGAGTTTATATACTACTCTTGTACAGATGGATCTCTGAGACAAATAAATCCATATACCCTAATACAAATAGAACTGTTAATAAAAAAATTGTTGCGGGTAGACTCCCTTCCCCATAGGCTCGCTGACCAGGCAGCAAGACCTCCGTCTTGTTGGGGTATAGTACGATAGGAGGGGGTGCACTACGACGGTTCTTCAATCTGGGTCAGATGGATAGGATTCAAGGCAATCAACACTATTCATTCTTGATTGATTTTGTATAGAGATTAAATAAGTAAAAAGGAATTGATAATTTATTTTTAGCTCCTGATCCTATTTGTGGTTGGAAAGTTCAAATCTTTCCCATTGATTGGCTTTTAAGATTGCATCATGACAATCTAAAATGCTATAAAAGAGAAGGAACCCTAGCCCTCCTCAGAAGAATTTCCAAGGATGGAAATTACCAAAGTCTTTCTCTCTCAATATACGTGTCTACCCTCTCTCTCCATCTCCCTTGTGGGTGTCCCCTGCCCCAGGGTTGTGCTCCATGATAGTCGTCGCCTCGCCATCGTGATGTCGGATCGACATGATCGATCTCTCATGAAGGTTCTTCTTCGGTGCCTCGTGCTATTGAAGAAAAGGAGGATTTCGTGCAACGAGATTAGGAGCTATGCTACTCGGATCATCTCTTTGGATTGCGGGAGTCATGTGGTTCATCCTTCTGCTCACAAGTGCTTTCTTCGTCATACCAGACTCGTAGATCACAATCACGCTTCAAAAGGTATGTTCTAAACTCGTATGATAACGATAGAATGAATTGCGAATGGTTCCCAACACATATAGTTCCATCGAAAATTCTTTAAATTCTGTTGCTTATCGACTTGTACGACAAGTCTTTTTTATGAGATACGATCCGATCATCATGCTTCTACGATGCACGAGTCCTATACGCCTCCTTTCACCCTCATTACCATGCATACAATCTGACCTTCAATGGTGTATTGGTCCTTCAGGTCATTCAAGGGTCCAATGCAAAATCCCGATCCAATATTTTGAGGTCCCATACCTTCATAACCATGTAAACCTTTAAAATGAAGAAATTGTCATCCTTCCACATCAAAACCTATGCAACCGCACCAACCCCATCCGTGGTTACCACCCCATCTAGCATTGTGATGAGCGAATAAAACCCCATATCTTCTGATCAAATAGCAGCACCGCAAGTGGATGTAACCAAATGCCCATCCTAACATTTTTATCGGTTACAACTACAAAAAACTTGAGAAGGCCTCCTACCAACACCCCTTTCCCGACCAATCATCCGTCTAGAGTATGAACTCCTCTCCATGATCCATCACCTAGTTTGCCATCATAGAAGCGATGTCATCTACCCCTCCACAACACAAAACATTTAGGGGACGTTCGGCTGGGGGGTTACCCCCACTTTGGGTAGGTTACCCCCAAAACCCATATTTCTAACCCACAAGTGGGACCCACTCTCTTTCCATCAAATAAATATATATTATACCATCATATCATCTAAAAATCATAAAATACTCAACTTCTACTCACTATTTCAAACTTCAATACAATCACATCACAACAACTGTCCACATTTTCAAATTTATATAATCATATCATAATAACTACCCACTTTTTCAAATTTCAATACAATCACATCACACAAACCCTCACAACTCTAAACCCCACCAACCAAACACCAAAACACAAAAACGGATTATCCTCCTCCAGATAACCCACGAACCAAACGCACCCTTAGTGTGAAAATCCCAATATGCCTCTAATAGCATGCTTCCAATGCAAAATCTTTATACTTTTTTAATGTATTTGATAGATTAAAAAACCATGCAATTAATAACTACATGTGTTTTTACATATGGGCAGCAAATGGATGCATTCACATTATCGTAGAGCCTGTGCAGTTGCACCATCCATATATTGTATCATGACGGTAGTTCCTCTTTCTAAGCTGAACATTTCTAGCAAATGATCACTTATATGTTAACAATCGTGTTTCATAACATAAACCAGACAATTCGTGCAGGTTAGTAGAACCTTCAAGATCTAAAGTTCTATTGTTAAAATTGTGTAGAGCTAAAGTGATCTTATAAAAGGTGTACTTTGAATGTGGAAGAAGAAACTGCTAGCTTTTAAGCAAGGTATACCTCATAAGAAGCTGACGAGGTGGCAGGCTTTTGATGGGGTCTTTCATGGGTACACTGGAAATCGTGACGGGAGGATCACGGGGTCCCTTGTACCCAGTTTCTAATTCGATCTCCGTTCGACATGACACAGATGCCTTCAATGTCTCTTGAGATGCAATGACTGGTATAATGAATCTCTCATGCTCCATCATCACAACCGTCTTCTCGATAGCAAGGGTTTCGTCTACATCAGAAAATTGAGAGGCTCTTCCATGGCACTTTTTCCTTTAGTGCTTTCAGGAGTCAGAGTTAACTGATCTTTTTTACTTTGCTCCGGACTTGTTTTGGCTGGTTTTGTTTGTACCACACCATTATGTGTCGTCTGTGTTTTCAACTTGAGTTCAGGCAGCATTGCTGCCTTGGATTTGTCTAAATTTATAATAGCAGAAATCTTTTTGATCTGAGGCTCAACAGACATATTCTTCTTTTCAAGGCGTCAATTGTCTGGTTTTTCAGTGAAGCAGCATGAACATTGCTATTGCCTTTAGAAACAGACGGGCTTGCCTTAGAGATTTGAACAGTGCTTGATGGTTTGACAGATGAATGATGAACAGCTCCCACCCCTTGGATCAGACAGTCTTCTAGTCAGAGGAATGCTCTTCTTATCTATTGTTGCACTTCGATTTTCCTTCATCAGTTCTGGTAATGATGAGACTGATCTGCTCAAACCATTTTGCGATAATCTATCAGTGGTTAATTTGCTAATTGCAGTAACTTTCTGAGGAACACCAGATCCGGTGGAAGCTCTCCTAACCGAAATTTTCTGTAAGGGTGAAGCAGAGGTTGGTTCCGTATCACTGAATTTCAATCCTCTGCGCAAATTTGGGGAGAGTTTAGCTGGAACTTGGGGTCTGCTTTGTAGTGAGGTGGTCCCTCGTTGAACAGAAGATGAAGTTCCTCTAGCAGCAATTCTCCTCTGCCGTTCGCGTTTTAGAGCTTCAAGTCGTTTTATCTCCTCCTCCTCCTGAATAATTTGTCATTGTAGATGTAACATTAGATGCAACTACAAACAGATTTCTCATTATTTGCAAATATAAATAGAACTTTTGTGTTGGCCTTATTAGAAATGAAGTAAAGATTAAACAGTAGGCATCTGTCTGTCTTGTTACAAGGATAACTGATGAATAAATCTTCAGGAATCACAGACAATAACTTGATCTCATCTTGGACTCTGAGACCATAAACAGGAATATCTTGTTACCTAACACTCAAGTGTTCAAAATATTTCCATCAATTGCAATTCCAGCAGCTAGCAAGGGCTATTGTATATTCCAGGAGCTGGCGAAGGCTACTGTATATCAGAATGTAATGTCAAAGAGCAGCAGATGCAAGAACTCCAGCTATTTATGGTTTGGAAATATTAAGCCCATTTTTTATCTATTTTAAGCATAATTTCCTTACGTTTTCGTCAGAGGCTGTTTTCACATCTGGAACACAACCTCCAATCAAAGCAAAGCACAAGATACCCCTTAATATACTAAGAATGAAAATTATCTATTAATTTTTGCTTAATAGCTTTTCAGATGCATAGAGAGAAAGTGATAAAAAGAAAGATGAACTGCATAGATAAAACCATCCACACAATGCTTTCACCTGATTTGGGTTTCTTCATAACAATCTAGGTGTCAATTTGTGATTGGAAAAGTGTTACGCTGTTGGTTGTTTGTGTTGTGAATCTAGGATCCGCAGGTTAAAAGGGGACCTACTTAATTTTTATTATATGCTTCCGCGTAGCTACAAGTAAATATCATTTTGTAGCAGAGCCAGGAGTGAACCGACATCGTAACTAACTCAAGTGCTATGGTCAAGTATGAATCAAGGAGTGAAGGAAATTATACCACCTGACCACCTTACTTCAATAGCACCAAATACTCGTAGTAGAAGATGAAGATGGTGGTCTTCCTACAATCAGGTGATTTCAATACATGGTGAAAAAGTATTTCAAACTCATCGAGGAAAAAGAAGGATATACAAATGCGAAGAAGAAGTAAATGACACTAAATTCAAAGGCAGCCAATGTCGTATACTATGCACTCTTTAAAGCTAGGTTCAATAGAGTACATCTTAAAACTACTCATGAGATATGGGAATGTCTCTATATCACTCATGAAGGTATGAGTAGAGTCAAGAAGTCATGATTCCGTATGCATACACGAGTGTTGAAAATAAATAAGCAGAAGCTAAATAATTAATCGGAAAAACAAACATAAACAACTTTGGATTTTACGTGGAACCCTACTCCCAAAGGAGCGGGATGAAACTATGGGAGAATGCCTCAAAAGGCCAGTTCTATTGAAATTTCTTAATGAATACAGGGGGTGTGAGCTCCTTCTATAACCCCACAGACAGAACAAAGTTCCACTTACATACTCCAACAATCCCCCTCATGCTGGAGCTGAGAAAGCTACAACTTGCAACAAAAAGAAAAAGTACATAACTCATCTTCACTCGATACATCTGAGAAGAATATATGCCCATTGATGGTAGAAGACCTCGCTCGATGGCGGGTCTATGACGCTCAGGTCACCGGAACATACCTCTATCGTGCTTGTAGTAGTCACTCCGATACCAGGTCACCAGGATGTACCTCTGTCGTGCCTGGAGAAGATTTGCAGTAGAAAAAAAGTCTAACGTGAAGTAGTTGTCGAGGATAGAGACACCCCGACAAAGTAGTCGATGCTCGGTGAAGGTGGCTGATAGCAATAGAAGTCCAGAGTATTAGTTTGTCAGTAGGAGACGGGCATTAGAAGTCATGTAATACATCTCAAGAAGAAGAATATGCCCTCTCTCACTCCCTCGTTCTCTCATACTTGATAGAATAGGAACATAACTGATCAAGTTGGGAGAATAAAAAAGTAACATGCTTTTTTTCATTGTTTTCATTTTTTTGTGCTCCTCATTTTTTTTCTTCTTTTTTGCATAAATCATTTTTATGTGGTCATTTTTTTGGCTATTCTCTTCTTTTTCTTATACGGCTTCTTTTTTGTACAGTGGCCTTTTAAAAAAATAAAAATTTTTTTTAGCCATCCATTTTTTCTATTCATTTTTTCAACCAAGCTCCCCTTTTTTCAGATCAGCCTCCTTTTTTTGCAAAACAGGCTCTCTTTTTTTCGTGTTGGGCCCTTCTCCTTTTCTCGGACCTCTCTTTTTGTTTAATGCAGCAGCGGCCCATTTAGGCACAAAATAAGAGCCTGGACCCACTTAATATGGGGGGTATCGGGGCTCCCTTGAGATACAGGCATTAGGGTTCCCCGAAGGGGGAAGAACCCAACTTGTCGTCGCCACCGCCAGAATATGCGAGAGGTGCATGTTGCCTGGAGCGAGTAGGGTTGAAGATGGCTAAACCGTCTGGTCTGAAGATGATATGAAGATGGATGAGTAGGAGGAGGCAGCTGCCAGCAGCGAGAGGAGAGGTCCTGGAGTAGTCACATGCTTGGAAGGGGTTGATTGGTGTCACGTGTGTGGAGGGAGAGAATCCATTACCGCCCAGAGATAGGGGCAGCAATGCCTACGCCTCCCAAGGCCTAGAGATCTGAGCCACAACACCAGTATATGCGAGGAGGTGCTAGTGGTGCACCACCTTATTGTCGCCATGGATCCTTCTTCCACATTTTTTTATTTTGGGAGAAGAACCCATTGCATGAGATACTCCGCCCGTGTGGGGACTTTCTTCTGTTGTTGTTGTGCATATGGAGATTTTAATCAAATAAGTATGCTGGAAATTTGGGAAAAAAATCGCACCATCTTGTTGTGTTTGAGCAAAGAGAGAACATAACCCTGAAACTCGATGCATGGGATCCGACGTGAGGAGGGGCTTGCTAGCCCGTATATCCATGTAGAAAAAAATGACAAATTATGCATTGGTGATGATGATAGAGAATTAGGGTTTCATAAATTGCACATGCTCTCAAGACAAAAAATACAGCAGAAACCCTAGAACTCTCTAACCTGAACAAATCTCAAAAAAAAACAAAATAATAAATCTTCAAGAAAATGTAGAATCAAACTAAAATAATCGAACCGCAGAATCGACTGCTCTGATACCATGTTGAAAATAAATAAGTGGAAGCTAAATCAGTAATCAGAAACACAAACATCTAGAGATTTTACGTGGAACCCTACTCCCTGGGAGTGGGATGAAACCATAGGAAAAGGCATCAAAGGGACGGATCTTCTATTGAAGTTTTCAATGAGTACAAGGAGTGTAGGGCTCCTTATATAGCCCCGCAGATAGACCAGGGTCCCACAGATAGTATATGTGGGACTAAACATGAGTGGGTGGTAATTGGATCATGGAGGGATCCAATTACCACTCTTACATACTCCAACAATGAGAATATGAGAAGTTCAAAATAAATAAAGGAAAAGCCATCAAGGACATGAATGTCCCATTAACAACTAATGTGAGCCAGCTCTTGAATCGTTGATGAGCATTTCTACCCAGAGAGCTACCAGCTAAGGTGTTACACCTATTCTCACATGAGTGGGAGCACAATGCTACAAGTATAGAGAAATTCGTTGATTTCAAGACAATAACCCTCAACGATTTATTAGGTAATCTTCTTGATAATGAGACTAAGCTTGATATTAAGGAGGAGGAAGAACATTCGAAGAGAACATTAGCTTTCAAAGCCATTCAATCGAAGGATTCAAAGGATGATTCTGATGAAGAAGAAGTCAATGATAACGCTATGATCACACGGTGATTCAAGCGATATCTCAAAAATAAGAAGATTTGTTTGGCAAACAAGAGAAACGATAAAGAGAAGAATAGTCAAAATCTCTAAGTGCAAGAAGTCGTGACACATCAAAAAGAACTACCCAATGCTGAAGGAGGAGCAGACTTATGAAAAGAAAGGAAAGAAGGCCTTCCGAGCCACTTGGGACGACTCCAGCAACATTGATGATGAAAGCACCCTAGGACTACCCAGCATTATCAATCCAGACAACAAGCACGAACGTATGTCTATAGTTTCACGCGATCTCTTTATAGAAGCCAAGAAAAATGAAAAAAGAAATAGAGAAGTTAAAGAAAATAAATGAAAATTGCTTAAAGAAAATAGTTTTTTTGCAAACTTAGATTTTCTCAAGAAAGAAAATGAGACTTTTAAGAATAATAATTTAGAAATTAAGAATAGTGTTTCTTGTTTAGAAAATGAGATTAAAGAGCATATGATCAAATCTACCTCTCTATTGAAACGTTTCTTCTAGTGCTTCTAGTTCTAAATCTACTGAAAAGAAAAGAAAAGTTCTTTTATTTGAGTACCTACATCTAAATTGTAAGCTAAAGGTCCAAAAATGCAAAGGGTACCAAAGATTACAAGTGCATGTAACATGGCCCACAAAATCAATACGAGTAGAAGATCAAATGACCAAATCTCGTTCAAAGATGGAACTTGCATTACTAAAAGGAACCTCTGATTTACAAAAGACAATGGATGCAACCACAAAGGAGATATGATTGGAGATGTTTGCATCCACTAAGAACATCAAGTGACTTATTAATTTATTTTTAGATAATTCATGCATAATATTGACTATGATCCCTCCATTATATTTTAGGGGAGCGTAAAGTATAAAATCAAGAGTGATCTCCAAAGCAAATGAAAAAAGAGGAGCTCAAAATATTAAATGAAAAGATTTTTTATTTGGTATCAAGATATCTACTAAATAATTTTCAAAATACTTTTGAAATTATAAAATTTATTTTTTAATAATAGTAAATAGGGAAAGAAGTATTCAAAGAACTATTTCCAAAAAAATCTAAGATTTTCCAAAGGGGAGAGTATTTCTAAAAAAGTACTTAGCACATACTTTACTTTTATCTGTTTCCTAAACACTTCATATTAGCTTTATAACCATCAAAAAGGGAGTAGTGACACATATGCACAATTTTAATAATGATAAATATAATTGCTATTATTATATCTTGTGTTCTAGCTGCCAAAGAATGTGACGACAAAAGATGAATTGATGAAACCTCAATCTGAAGCTATCATAAGTAGTGAATATTGACAAAGCTATGAGAAGTTACATGAAGCTTAATGAACAAATCTAAGGATGAAATGTAGACCAACAGAAGATGAAGATCAAAGAGTTCTGAGTTGTATTGAGTTGGATTGTAAATTTCATGCATATGCATTGCATACAACTCCATTTCAATTTCAATTCTCAGAACCAATCAGTCGACTGATCGATATTTCACTCAACTGATTTCTATCTAGCCAATTGATGATTTTGATCCGTCGACTAACCTTATTGAATGACCAATTCAACGGTCAATGACCAATGGCAACATTTGACCAACATACCACCAACTGACTGCTCGTATGGTTCAATGAACTAAAATATTTTCAGTCGACTAATTTTTTCAAATGTACTCATTTTGAATGGGAACGTCTACTTATGCCAACCATCACATCACATCCCTCTGCCAATTTTGATGTATTGTATAAGGAGGCCTAAGGTCATTCATTTCCTACACTCTTTTATACTTTCTCTATAATTTTCCTCTACATCGTAGTGTTGAAAAAAGAGTTTCTTTCATTGATTCCTACCCTATTCTTTATGGCAGAAGAAGAAGAAGACCTTATGCATTTTTGTTTCACTCCATCGACCTTGCCAACATTGATTTGTAAGATTTTTTTTGTTTACCCCATATTGCATTAAATATTATATTGAGGTTGAAGGATTTTAATTTCCTTTATAATTGTACAAGGTGCTCGGTGTGAGAACCCTCTTCCAGTTTGGAAGAGAAGTTTGACTCTAAAGGCTTTCTAGAGTTGCAATGTGTAATTAAGGAGGAAATGACCTTGTTTAAAGCAGCTTGTTAGCGAAAAGGACCAAGAGATTGGATAAAATAGTTGAAATCCCAAATCCAAACGACTTTGGTCGAGGTTTTTACCTGGTTCAAATCCTTAGTCGGGACGACTCTGGCCGAGGTTTTTACCCGATTGAACTCATGAATCGAGAAACAACCACTCACCTAAGTTGAGTGATCAAACCCACAAGTAGGTCTCTCACCTCAGAATGAACCTCCAACAACATTAAAAACTCGATCACTCCCTAGTCTGACAGCTAAGTAAGAACAAAACTAAGGGCATCAACCATCCCCATCTCAATCTCTCCTATAAAAATCCCATCATTCGCCTCCACAATGAAAAATGGTGGGAAACGATCACAAAGCACACCATACCCAGTGCAATCATCGAGCGAGGAACGGAAGCCTCTCCCATCGCCTAGAGCATATCTGAAGAGATGCGAGATCGTGGGAAGCATCGAACAAATACCCCTCAAAAACATCGATGGAGCACGCGACGATCCCTCCTACCAAGATAGATCTGTGAAACACCATATATGCCACGTCGCATCTGTGTCTGTCAAGAAATATGAATTATGTCCCATATTAGGGACACCACGTAAAGATCGGATTCGGAATGGCTGTAGCAGAAATGAAAATGCTAAGATGGATGTGTGGACATACACGTAAAGATCGGATTCGGAATGATGCAATCAGAAAGAAAGTTGGTGTAGCTCCGATCGAGGATAAGATGCGAGAAAACCGCTTAAGATGGTTTGGTCATTTGCAAAGAAGGTCAACTGATGCACCGGTTAGGAGATGCGAGTGTTGGGATGTTGAGCCGGCTAAGAGAGGCGAGGACGGCCCAAGAAGTGTTGGAAAGAGACTATATGAAGGGATCTTAGTTTGCTGGATATAAGTCCGAGATTGACCCAAGATAGATCTGAATGGAGGCGAAGAATCCATGTAGCCGACCCTACTTAATTGTGGGAAAAGGCTTTGTTGTTGTTGTTTGTATTAGGGACACCAAGTTCAAAAAATCGTTTTTAATGACATAACCAAAATACTTGTATGAACTCTTGGATAATCCCATCAGGGCATTGGGCTTTAAGCTTCTTTACATGCATGATGATTTGCTTAACTTCATGTAAGGCCAAAGATGCCACTAAGTCTTTCAGGTTTTTTATATGTGCTATTAATCACCACTTCACAAAGATTCACGGAAGATTAGATTATTAACCGCGATTATACCAACCATGTCATGATAAATAAACGCTTGTTATTCCTTGTGTAGATGAATCGCCGTTATGGGCAATAATTTGCAGTCCATACATGTAGGGTAGGGATAAACATTTTCAAGTCAAAGATGCATAAAGAAAAAGAAATCATTTTCAATGTTTTTTTGAATGATATCACTTTCATTGCTTTACATACGGGCAATAATTTGCAGTCTATACATGTAGGGTAGGGATAAACATTTTCAAGTCAAAGATGTATAAAGAAATCATTTTCAATGTATTTTTGAATGATATCACTTTCATTGCTTTACATACAGATATGGATTCCATTTTGTCTAAGTTCGAAAAAGGCATCTGACAAAAATCCCAATTAAATGCATTTTTTGTTATTTAAAATAAGATCATGGTGCATTCCAAATCATCCAAATTAATAATAAAAAAGAATGTAGTTTACACTGATTATCATTACCAAAATTATTACTATATTTGTGCATATTGTTTGATATCATACGTACGGTAACTTTTATTATTAATACTATTTTCTTGAGGTGAATCCCATCTCGGGATTTCATCCTCTTTCTTCTGAAAAATGTTTTAAGATAATTGACAAAAAAACATTGGACATCTATTGTTCATGTCACGAGGATGACTCGACAGTCTACAGATTTATTTCAACATCTGTATCATATCCATAAATAGCCATAAGCATTTTTTAAGGGTGAGTGTACATGCAGTTAAATTTCTAAAGTAAAAGGGAAACATGAGATAATATGAAAGGAGAGAAGAGAACCTTTTCTTTTTTCGCCTTTTGCAAATCAGATTTAAATGTGCGAAGCTTCTCAGCACGTGCTTGAGCTTCAGCTAGCGGATTCAACTTCGAAGGTTTTCCTCTTCGCACAGTGTCAGGTTTTTTCTTCAGTACACCACTTTGGGAAGCTCGAACCTTCGTTTCTTTATCCAGTTCCATTCCTTTCTTGGTGCCCTGCGACATATCTTCTCGAGTTTCGCTACTTATTACAGTTGTTTTGCTATGGTTCTCCATGTCATAATATATTGTCGGATCGCAACCTATAGGTTCCCTAATTATATCACGGTCAGGTATCAAGTTCAAATCATTTGGCTGATAAGAGGTTTGATTTCGAATTTTATCAGCAGAGACATCCTTTTTATGACTGTTTGCTTGAAAAACTGTATCTGCATAAATAGCACCTCGACTAGTTGTAAATGAATCCCGGGAATGAGATCTGAGAGGAACTACATAGGATTCATCATTGATGTTATGGCGAGGACTTTTATCAGAATGATCATAAACTCCACTTTCAGCAAGAGGATCTAAAGTACTTCTGCCATTTGGCTGCCACTCCCTTCCATAAGTGGTAAAATCATCACGGGTACGCAGCCTATATCTTGTTCCTCTACCCTCCATTTCACCGAACTTTATGTTAGCTTGGTTTGCAACCGGTATCGTCTGCCCATTCGATGAATTTAGATAATCTTCCGGTGCCATCTGCCTGTTTCTTCGAACAATTGTTCCATCAATCGTATCAAATTCCATGATCCTATCATCCGCAATATTATTGGATTCTTGGTCGGGATTAAGGATTGGATCACTGTTGTTTGATCCTCTTTTAACCAAAGCTCCTTTTTCATTGGAAAAAATGATTCTGTCAGAGGCAGAAGTTGCAATATCTTCATTTCTTAGCAAAAAGCTCTGAAAAACTTGCCAGTTCCCAGAATCGGTGTCTTGTTTCCGAATCCCTTCCTCGTTGCATAAATCCACAGGTTCACCCAAACTGGAATGCACTGCTTTACTTCTTGAGGATTCCTTTCCATGCCTATGAGAAACATCAATTTCCTCTTCCATTTCAGAGCTGGAATCTGATTCTTGCTCACTTCCAGATGCATTGTGATTCTTTGATGCAATGTAATTTATGTTCCGTATAACAACTACACCAGACCGTTTTTTGCCTGATCTAGAAGTCTTTTTATGTTGTGCTTTCTCTTCAGAAACTCCGGTTTCTGATTCATTGGGTGATCTTGTGCTGGAAACCCCATCTCCAGCATCAGAATCATCACTGCTCTTTTCGCTGTCCATTGAATGTTTTTTCTTTTTTAGTCTCCGAGAGTTAGATCTAGGATCCTCCATTTGGTCATATGGAGAGTGGAAAAAGGAACCACCACCTGGGTAATTTGGATAATAAGGCATTCCCTGGAGGGGATATGATTGAAAAACTGCAGCACCAGGTGGGGAATGGATAGGCCATCGAGGAAACATGGAATTCTGAAATTGACCTTGCGGATAACCATGTGGACCCAACATAAACTGTGGATTTCCTGGAGGCCCTTTATCTGGCAATAACGGACATCAATTTAAATATTAGTAAACATTTCTTCCATCTACAATGCAACCATCCAAAATGGTACTACAAATACCAGCTAGAGAAAAGCACAGACCACAGCAAGATATCTGGAAGAACTTAAAGGGTATTGCACTCGCTGCTATGCTTAAGCATACAAGTGATCCCACGGAAGGTTATGGAATATAATGGAAGGAAACAAGAATAGCTGGGGGGGAGGGGGTGACATGGATCTATCCAGAGCAATCTGTGGGTGCAAATGCTCCCAAAATATGTCATGCATGCCATTTCTAAATAAAGAGATTGCATTCCGGACAGGTAAAAAAAGTATTATCTACAGCGACAACAAAAACTCTAGATTATAGTTTACCACCATTACTGTCTTTGCCGTTGGGCTCTACACTTTTTTCACCGTTAGATCCAGAAATGACAATTCCAGAGACATTTAAAGGGGGAAAATCGAATCTCATTGGCAGTGCTTCTGTAGCTTCAATTTCAGACCACTGGCCAGTTTCATGTTTTCCTTTCCATAGCTCTATAAACTTCATACAGGCTACGCTGTTAAAATGGAATAGAAAAAACAAAAATATAACCACTATGTAGAGATGAAATAGAAATGGCCAGAAAACATCAGTAGAGTAAGACATGTTTCTTACAGCAACCTAGCTGCACCAAAACACTCGGAAAATGAGACTAAATGGACCATGTGATCCATGTCAAAACCAGCAGCTAAAGCTCGAGCAAAGGCCATTTCCTGTTCTTTCCGTAAAACAGTTCTCCTGGTCTCCAGGACTCTCATAAGCTGGACTCTGTGTGGTAACATAAGCAGACAAAATCAGACATTGGGAAAATTATAAGCACCAGATAAAGAGAAGTTCTCTAAAAATAACTCAACAGGACAATCATTGGAGATATTCATTTATTTAAAGAACGTATACCACTTTAAGGCCAAAACCACAACATGATTTTAACAAAGTAATGCCAGATCAACTTCTAGTAGGTGATAGAATTTGATGGCCTTGTAGATAAACCAACTAAAAACAAGCATTTTCCCACATTTAGAAAATAGGAAGCTTTTGTATTTCGATGTGCGTACATAATATATACAAAGGGAAAGAAAGAGAGAGAGAGAGAGAGAGAGAGAGAGAGAGAATCTGTGTCATCTTGGAATGCCACTACATTAACAAATAAATTTAGAAAAAAATTATCAGTGTCAGAAGGGGTCATACTTAGAATTTTCTGTCTCCACAATCGAACCGTTTGTTTGAGGTGGATCAGCGCCTGGCTGCTATGCAACAATAACCACCACAGTGAGACTAGCTCAGAGAATATATGCAGGAAGCTTTTTCATTGTATAATACCTTGTATACAACAATTGCCTTTTCAGAATCATTGCTTCCTCCTGGCTTGCCTCCTATCAAAAAAATCCATGAATGAATATGCTATAAAAGGATAAGGAAAAACCATTGAATCATGTAAGCATAAACATTCTCAAAGTATGAAATGCCTAGGCGGAGGTAATTAGCTAGTTCCTATGTGCTCAAAATAAAATATTTAAGTGGCATGGCATCATTATTTTTTTACAAATGATAATAGGACACATAAGCAGTCAATATAATAGCCCAAAAACTCCAATCAACTAAGCCCGTTAAGACATCAACTGAGTTAAGAGTAACCAAACCACATACTATCATTCTACTTCCTTTCTTAATAAACTCCGTTCGGTATTATACTCAAGTGGATAATTTTTTTAGCCCATTACACTGTTTTTTAAATCAAGAACACATTTCTTTTAGTATGTATTTTGGAGAGATAATTGAGAATTGTAGAATGAGCAAACACTACAAATAGCAAGAACATGCACCATGAAGACAAGGATATACGTGGAAACCCTCCTCAACTGGAGGGTGAAAGCGATGGGGCAAGGCTTCCCTATTGCTCACAGCAATAGGGCTCATGTTTTTCTTCTCTATATATGAAATAACCAAGGGTTGGTGATGAGTTGCATAAGAGTAACTGAGTGGGTAAATGGATCCTCACCCATGATCCATTTACCCATAAGACAAACAACTAACACTCTTCCTCAAGTTGGGCATAGAGATTGTACATGCCCAACTTGCCCACATTCTTCTCAAAACTAGTAATGAAAAACCCCTTGAAAGACATCAACTACTTGATCTTCAGTCTCTATGTACGGCAGAACAAGCTCTTTAGTGTCAATTCTTTCTCTAATAAAGTGACAATCAATCTCCACATGCTTGGTTCTACCATGAATGGACGGGATTGTTGGGAAGATGTATAGCATCTTTGTTGTCACAGAATAGCTTCATAAGCAGCTCAGGATTTATTTTAATGTCTGTCAAAATAGTATTAAGCCACAACATCTTAGCAATGTCCATAACAACAGTCCTATATTTAGTTTTTGCACTAGACCTAGCACAAGTTGATTGTTGTTTGATCCTCCAGGTCACCAAGATGTTGCCCATAAATATGCGATACACTGTAGTAAATCTCCTTGTGTCAGTGCACCCAGCCCAATCAGCAACATTATCCTTTTATCTCTATTTTTGCATTTTTGGTAATGATAAATCCTTCTTCAAGGTCCTTTTTTACATAGTAGAGGATACGCTCCAATGCCTTCATGGGAATATGAGTAGGTACGTGCATGAATTGACTCACGACATTCACAACATAAGTAATGTCCGGTCCAGTTAAAGTAAGATAAATCAATTTACCCACAAGTCTTTGATACTGACTCTTGAAGTCTTTGATACCGACTCTTGAAGTCTTCATCAAGTTGCTTTTCATCCTTGATGCTTGTTAGAAAATGAGAAATGTGGAAGCAAAATAGATAAACAGAGCATGAACTACATAGAGATAAACATGAACACGCGGAATTTTACGTGGAACCCTACTCCCTAATGAGCGGGATGAAACCACGGGAGAACGCCTCAAAAGGTTGATGTGTCTATTGCACTTTCTCATCTGATACAGGAAGTCTGGGGCTTCTTATATAGCCTCCACAGACCCTCCAAGTCCCACCACTGGTAGATGTGGGACTAAACACTGGATGTGGTACCATCATCTACCACATAAGTGACACACAACACATATACTCCAACACTCCACCTCAAGCTGGAGCATGCAATGCTCAGCTTGGACAAACAGAAAGAAAACACTCAAACTCACAATACAAGACACTACAGAGTCCGGACAATATCAACTCAATGCAAACACAAATGTCGACTGATGTCGAGGGCGTTGCTTCTCATGTCGTGCAGGTAAGGAGGAACAAATGGGTTGGAGAGTGAGTCAAACTGAGTCTCCTTGTCGGAGAGCATGTGCTATGTACTGCACCTGTCAGAGTCACCGCAACTGAAAATGAGTATCCACCTGGAGAACTATGGTCGCCACATCATGTGGACAACTGCTCCATCTTTGAAAGGGCCAAACTGAAAAAGCCATGGAGACATCCTCGTCGGAGTCCACGATTGTTGAAGAATGGAGTCTGAAAAGTCTCCTCGTCAGAGAACTAGGTCTCTCCCATACTGGCTCAGAGAATGGGATCTCTACTATGGAATCCCTATGAGACCACATTAAAACCCTAGCCCACATGGCATAGGGAATGAGATCTCTATTCTTGAGTTCCTATGGATCATATGAAAACTCTGAGACCAAAAACAAAAGATGGGGACCACACAAATAATGATCGCACACATGTGTGTCTGAAAAGGAGTCTCTCTAGAGAACTCGAAGAAATTACGTCACTCAAATATGGAGTGCATCAAATTTGGACTATGAACCAATCCGCAGAGTCTGAAATTGAACTGTAAAGCCTGAAAACTGGCATGGAGTCTGAATTAGAGAATCTGGAGTCAGACCTGTAAAACTCTACACAATACCCCCCTTCTCCCATACTTGTTGGAACACAATAACATCGACAAAGTTGGGAGAAGACATGAAGATGAGGAGGACAAAAAAATCAATAAGCCGTCACAATTTTCTCGACTTTTCTTTTCATTTTTTTTAAATCGATTTTCTCAAACAAATCGTTCTTCATTTTTTCTTTCGATTTTTCCTCTCTTTTTCTTGCGTACGATTTTTCTTTTGTACGCACATTTTTATAAACAGTTTTTTTTTGCAAATATAGCCGCATATTTTTGGCTTTTCATTTCTTCATTTTAAAAAAAATAGTCCGCCTTTTTTCAAAGCAGGCCACCCTCTTTTTTTCTTATGGTCTCTCTTTTTTAAAAAAATCAGTCCACTTGGGCCCTTACAACAACAGCCCATACGGGTTTTTTTATTTAGGGTTCCCACTTAAGAACCTCCTTTGAAAGACCCCAACCCCGATAGGGGACTCTTGCCCCCGCCTGGGCTGGGTGCCGATGTTGGAGGTGCGGTATTCGTCGCCTCCGCTTGCTGGATATTGGAGCGTAACCTCGAGGTCGCTAAGGAGAGAGGCGATGGAGGGAGTGCCGCCCGTGGGTGCGCAGCGAAGGGGGCTTTGCTACCTGGGGATTTGCTGGCGAAGGAGATGGCGACTCGCGCGGGAGGTAGAGCGTTGCCTGGAGGTGGTGGGTTCGAGGACGAGGCCTTCGCCTGGAGAATAGCGCAACACGAGCTGCCTTCGCCTGGGGCTTGAAGGCAGGTGCCACCTGAGCAATGCCTGAGGAGGACATGACGATGCCTCGAAAAGATGAGGGCTTCGCCTTGACAATTGCGCCTTCACCTAGAGATAGAGAGGTATGAAGGGGATCGCCACCTGGAAGAAGCGTCGTGTGGAAGCGCACAAAGGGGAGTTGGTGCGGCACACGCGACGGTGCCTGAAGCATCGAGAAGGTCGGTTGCACCCCGATTGAAGATGGAGGAAGTTCTGCCCAGAGCTTCATGGAGGATGAGCCTTTGGCTGAAGATGTTCCATTGTTCGCCTATCAAGGCTAGATCTCTGGATGCTCGATGCCAAATCCGAGATGCAAGGATGCAACCCTAATCATGCTTTGATTTCCGCATTCTAGCTTTCAACGTGATGTTGTTGGGTTTCCTCACGAAACTCGAGATTTGATTGGTGAAATCTGCCATCCAGACGGTGTTTCAAAAGAAACCCTAGAAATCAAACTACATGACTCTCCTTGGGTCTAATCTTCACGAACAAATCTTCAATAACAATCAAGAATCGACTCTTGAACAAATCATGAAAATAAACCTCGAGAATCGAACCTGCTCTGATACCATATTAGAAAATGAGAAATACGGAAGCGGAATAGATAAACAGAGCAAGAACTATAGAGAGATAAACATGAACGCATGGATTTTTACGTGGAACCCTACTCCTTAAGGAGCGGGAAGAAACCACGGGAGAACGCATCAAAGGGTTGATGTGTCTATTGCACTTTCTCATCTGATATAGGAGGTCTGGGACTTCTTATATAGCCTCCACAGACCTTCCAAGTCCAACCACTGGTAGATGTGGGACTAAACGTAAGTGACGCACAGGCACAACACATATACTCCAATAATGCTCAACTTGTGACTCCCCTTAATTAGTGTAGGAGCATATTTACATCCCAACTTGTTAGTTTCCTTAAACAGATCCAGAGCATATTTTCTACGACAAATAACAAGATTTTCATTTGACCTTGCCAACTCAATACCTAGAAAATACTTGAAGTTCCCAAGATCCTCTAGGTCAAAGACTGCAGCAAGCTCTACTATTTCGCCCCAATCTTTCTTCGCCACTTCCATTCCGATCAAACCCCCAAATCGACCCTCCCATGCCGATCACCTCTCCTTCCATCATACCTCCTCGCCCACAATCCTTTTCGAGCTTCTCAAATGCTCGAACCTAATCCATAGGTCCCCCACAATCTCCAGACTTCGTCAAGGACCCCCATTTTCTGTTTTTAAATGTGTTATCTCCTCTTCATCATCCTCTATGATAATCATGTCATCAACATAAACAAGAAGAAGAGTCATTTTATTTCCACCTCTCTTAACAAATAGAGTGTGATCACCATTGACTTGGTGATATCCTAAATTGATCATCACCACTCTAGGCCTCTCGAACCACGCTCTAAACGATTGTTTTAGTATGTATAAGATTTCTTCATTTTGTAGCATTTTTCTATCTTCTCATGACCAGGTGGTATATGCATATAGACATCTCCATGAAGATCGCCATTCAAGAAGCCATTCTTAGCATCTATTTGATGAAGCTACCATTCTTTGAGAACGTAAGAGAGAATAATCCGCATTGTATTCATTTTTACTACATAGGCAAAAGTCTCCACGTAGTCACCACCGTATTTTTTTACTGAAACCTCTCGCAATAAGTCCAGGCTTGTATCTTTCTACTTCTCCATTTGTCTTGTACTTTATGGTATAGACCCATTTTGAATGCATCAAATGCACCTCACATGGAATATCTACAATATTTTAGGTACAATTTTTCTCAAGAGCTTCCATTTCCTCATGCATAGGCCAAACCCATCTAGGATCAGAACCAGCTTCAACAATATTTTTAGGGATCATAAAAGAGAAAGTAAAGATATAAAGCATTTATAATATTTGCTAAGTTTAGAGTAGCCAACGTATCTGTTAATAGGGTACCTGATATACTCTGCATATCTCGAAGGAGGCTTTATCTTCTTTCGTCCATGTATGACAGAATCCTCTTCAAGGATGATCAACCCATTTATATCCTCATCTTCAACACTATCATTGACTTCCTTTTCCATGGCACTTTCCATATTAGAGATTGAATCATCAATGGTAATGAAGGAACTTGGATTATTCAGGGATTGTATAGAATCCAGTTTAGGTCCTCTAGTTTGCATTAAGGTCCCTTGTTGATCTTTCTTGTTGTAAACTTTTTTGTGCCAATAAGGAGACTGAGACTTCCAACCCTCTGTTTTTGTGTCATTCTGAATGGAATTATCCAAACAACTTATAGAGTCATCATAAGCATCCTAGAGAAGAATACCATGCGCATTCCCTTCATTATTATCCATTCTCCCTCTAAAGGGAATGCTCAATGTAGTAACATTCATGCTCAATAAATGTGATATCTTTAGCCATGCATTTCTCCATATTTAGGATGTAAGCATTTATAACCTTTCAAAGTAGGAGAATATCCTAAAAAAAATATCTTTGATTGCTCGAGCATCAAGTTCTTTACATAAGATGCAAAATTGTGAAAGTAGTAAACACAACCAAAAACCTTCAAAGAAAGCACAAATGGTTTGCTCTCTGGATGAAAATTAGAAAAAGAAGTAGCCATGTTCAATCATCTTTAGGGCATCATGTTTATAAAGAAGGCTTTAGTGAGAACAACCTCTCCCAGAATCTTCTTTGAAGGTTTCTTTGAAATAAAAAATCTCTACTAACTTCAAGAAGATATATGTTCTTTTGCTTTGCCACACGATTTTGTCGAGGAGTATGGCTACAAAAGGTCTCGTGAATAGTTTCTTTAGCACTAAACAATTCATGTAGTTCTTTTATTCTTTAAATAAATATTCATGAGCATTATCAGATTTAAAATGTTTAATTACTTTCCCATATTGTGTCTCAATAAAGGTGAGAAGCTATTTCACAATGCTACCAACTTCGCCACGGTCACGAAGCAAACAAACAAATGTGCTTTAATAGCCATTAAGAGTAGGAACATTAGAGGGACCCCAAACATCATAGTGAATTAACTCAAAAAGGTTTCGTGTCTTGCTTTCAGAGATAGAGTAAATCTCTCTAGTGTACTTTGCTTTTAAACAAACGTGACAAATCAGGTCTGCAGAGCTCAAACCTTTGAATAATAAAAGAAAGATCACTTTGAGATAACTTAACGGAAGATGGCCAAGATGCTCGTACTATTACATGACCAATCCATTACAATCCTTTTTATTTTTCCTTTCTCGAATTGCAACAGTTAATGCACTTGCCACTTTAATTGGTAGGTGATACAGACCTTCAGGCTCTAAACTAATTCCAATTCTCCTCCATGTCTCCATGTCTTGCAACATACAACGATCGGAGGAAAAACAATTTCACAATTCGATTCTTTTATTAGCTTGCTAACAGAAAGGAGGTTAAATGGCATGTCTGGAACATGAATCGCATTGTAATAAAAATGGATATACTTACTTTTCCTGCCACTGAAACATGAGATCCATCAGCAAGGACAACGTGGTCCTTGTCAGAGGCTAATTTATAAGTACTAAATAGTTTTGGGTCACCTGTCATGTGGTCAGTGGCACCACTATAATTATGCATTTTTTGTTCTCATCTGTATGCAAATCATGGCGATTCTTCTGAGCTGCAATGACAAAAGCAGTATTAGTAGGAAAAGCTTTGTCAAAAGTTTCCTCTTGAGTGTTTCTCATGCTCTGATATGAATAAATTTCATGAATTTGATCATAAGTAGGTTGACTGACTATATTTAGATGTCCTTCATTTCAGACTCTCTAATTTGGATCAGAGCACCAAAAGTACTAGAAAAATAGGGAATAAAGAAAACATTATTGAACTTGAAGTTGGGGTGAGGTGAGCGTCCCCTTTTTCCCTTTATAAGGGAAGATTGTTGTATGCTACTTACCATGGACTAACCTGATACAATGTACTAGGGGCTTTTCTCCACATAGGTAAGTGGAAGCTCCAGAATCAGGTATCAACCAATCGATCGATTTTTGCAGAAAAATATCGAAATTGATATAGATACTTGAGTTGAGGATGGCTTGTTAGAAAAAAGGAAGCGGAAGCAGAATGATAAACAGAGCATAAGAACAAAAAGAATAAACATGGAACACCATGATTTTCACGTGGAACCCTACTCCCTAAGGAGCGGGATGAAATCACGGGAGAAGCCCTCAAAGGGGCATATCTTGCATTGCACTTTCTCTTCTAATACAGGAGGTCAGGGGCTCCTTATATAGCCTCCACGGAGCCTCCAAGTCCCACAACTGATAGATGTGGGACTAACTCTTGCATGGGGTAAATGGATCATGGAGGTATCCATTTACCCATCTACAACTCAATATGCGCATAACCAAATACTCCAGCACTCCCCCTCAAGCTGGAGCATACAATGCTCAGCTTGGACAAACAGAAAGAAACTCAACTCACGCTACAGGACACTACAGACAATATCAACTCAACGCGCACAATTGTCGGTTGTTGTCGAGGACATTGCTTCTTCTCATGATGTGTAAGTGAGGATGACAAACGGGCTGGAGTGTGAGTCTGTCGAATCTCCTCGTCGGAGAGCATGTGCTGTGAACTGCATCTGTCAGAGTCACTGCAACTGGAATGAGTCTCCTCGTTGGAGTACTCGGGCCCACCACAACATATGGACAACTGCTCCATCTCTGAAAAAGGGCCAAACTGAAAAGGGCAGTGGGAGTGCAATCCTCGTCGTAGTCCACGGTCGCTGGAGAATGGAGTCTGAAAAGTCCCCTCGTCGGAGAACTGGGTCTCTCCCATCTGGCACAGAGAATGGTACACTACTCTGGAGTACCTATGATACCACATGAAAAACTATGGCTGACAAAACAAGAAAAGATTGGGACCACAACAAAATATGGCAAACATGTACACATCTGAATATGACCGCATCCATGCGCGTGTCTGAAACTAACTCGGAATCTGACGTCGAGTCTGAACAATTGATCATCCATAGAGTCTGGAAATTCCTTGCCTCTGAGTATGGAGAATCTGACATTTGGAGAGACCTGTGACTCTACACAATACTCCCCCTTTCTCCCATACTTGTCGGAAAACATGAACGTCGACAAAGTTGGGAGAAGACAAAATTTTGGGGGAAAACAAAACAAAATAAGCCGTCAAATTTTTCTCGGCTTTTCTTGCAATGAAAAATTTTCTTCATTTCTTTTTTTCGGTTATTTTCATTTTTTTCTTTTTTTGTAAATAACTGTCCAATCATTTTTATGAAACATTTTTTAAGCCGTTAATATTTTTTTCTGGCCTTTTTTTTTGCAATTTGCGTATAGCTTTTTTTATACGCGCCTTTTTTTATTTTTTTAACAAAAGCTCTCGACCTAACTGGCCCAACTCTTCTTTTCCTTTTTAAAAAAAAACACCCTCTCCTTTTTTTACACAGCAGGCTCCTCCTCTCCTTTTTTTAATTCATTGCCCCCTCTTTTTTTTAACCGTGGGCCCCGCCTTAGGGTTCCCCTAATGGGAACCCTCTTCTCAATAATGTCGTTGTCCCAAGGGGATTCCCTTCTCGTCGCCTCGTGGAGAGCTTCAAGTACGATGCTTCGGTATGGGTGGCACCATCTGGAGATTCCGGGGGGGCAGGGGGTGAGGCTTCGCACATGAGGAGGAGAGACGCGTCGGGCGGGAGTCCTTCTGCTGGAGATGGCAGCACAGCTGCCGCTTGGAGATCGCACGAGCCAAAGGAGACTGGATGCGCACCGCCATGCTGGAGGTTCCCTCGTGCCGCCTGCGCGAGGGTTGATGGCGACGGAAGTGATTGTGGCGCCCCGCGCTGAGTGGTGCGCTCGCTGGCGTGAGGTTGTGTGAGGGAGGCGCGAGGTCGTGCGAGGGATATCACGTCGCCTCCTGAAAACCTTCCATCTTCTTCGACGTGGCGGTGGCGCCACCACCTGTGTTGTCTTGAAGAACTGATGTTGTCACCTGGATTATACGAGTATGACCTGGACTGCTATCTGGAGGAGTTTGCGAAACCTCCGCCTCAAGTAATGGGGAGCGAGGCGGCGATGGGGTTGCGTCTGGAGATGTGATGCCGCCGGGATTTTTTATATAAGAAAACCCTTAAAGATCATGATCAGCCGCCTGGAAAGGTGATGGGATGCGTCGCCTTGGAAATTCGTGGCATCGGGAGCATGTCGCCAGATGCACACAAGGGACTGGCGAAGGAGATGGCGGCCTGGAGCGTGCTGCTTGCTGCTTGCGATAGGGCTGGCGCATGAGTGCCGCCATTGCATGCAGCCGAAAAGAAACTATAGCCCATGAGCACCGCCACTGTATGCGGCACAAGATCATGACAAATCTAGGGTTCTACAGAACCCTAAAAAATTCTCGAACAGAACATGAACTTGAACAGAACAATGGTCTCCACAAACACATCTTTAATATCAACATTGAATCTCAAAAAATAAACACGAAATCCTCGAGAATCGACCCGCTCTGATACCATGTTAGAAAAACGGAAGCGGAAGCGGAATGATAAACAGAACATAAGAACAGAAAGAATAAACATGGAACACCATGATTTTTACGTGGAACCCTACTCCCTAAGGAGCGGGATGAAACCACGGGAGAAGCCCTCAAAGGGGCATATCTTGCATTGCACTTTCTCTTCTGATACAGGAGGTTAGGGGCTCCTTATATAGCCTCCACAGAGCCTCCAAGTCCCACCACTGGTAGATGTGGGACTAAACTCTAGGATGGGGTAAATGGATCCTGGAGGTATCCATTTACCCATCTACAACTCAATAGGCGCATAACCAAATACTCCAACATGGCTTAGGGACTATCACCAGATTGGATGTCACTTTCAGTAGTGACGGCTCGAGCAACAGGTGGATACTCATTTTTACTTCAGCAAACGGCCTCCTTATGACCAAATTTTCCAAAGAATGTGCATTACTTTTGGTGTGTCCTCTTTCTATCATGGCACAACCACAACCATGGCCCCTATATGTACCCACTTCCTCGTCCAAAGGGAGCAGCACAGGTATTGGTCTATCCATGGACATCTAGAGTGGTGATGTTGTGAGTGATTGTGAGACGACTAAGAGTGTTATATGCTTCTTCAATTGTTGGTGGTGTGTCTGATGTGATCATTTGATTTCGGACAGCAGCATAACCCATGTCAAGCTTTGCAAGTGATACCATAATCACCATGTGTTGGAGGTATACCTTTTAATTTGGATAGGTGCATCTTGTAATACAAGCATTATATCTTTCAAACAGTGATATCAATTGAGAGAGGTAGTCAGCAAAAGGGTGTTCCATGTTCGGCTTGCTTCAGGTTCATCACATCAAAATAAGTTTGAAACATCCTGCCCGAGTTCTTCTCCTACCCATATGTGGCTTTCAAGGAAGTCCACATATCATGTGCATTCTCATAGAATATCAATTCATCAACACATCTCATAATAACGTTAACCATAATCAAGGAGTATACCATCCACCATCTTTGTTCCAGGTGGTTCTTTAGACTGTTTTGACTGAAGGTTTTAGCTCAAGAAAAATGTGCTCATGGTTGCACCCTCATACGATCACATCCTCAACCATTTGGGATAATTTGTCTCCTCCAATTTTGGGATCAAAACAGATGAGAATAGTCGTTCAATCCCTCCATCATATCAATGGGATGATACCTATGAACCTACTTCCAAATAAAAATTGACATTATTTGTTTACTAGATCATACTGCGAAAGATGTGATGCGTCAAGAAGCGATTAGGTTTCTCGAAACAATCAGTCTGTGATTATGGCATCCAATGATTGTTGGCATATAGCTATGGGGGTGATGTTGGTGACGACGAGTGACAAAAGCTCAAGGGGATGGTAGACGACACTAGAACGAAGCTCAGGGGCTGGTGAAAACATCAAAGCTCGTGGGGGTTGGCAACGGCCAAATGAAGCCCGTGGAGCAAGCTATGGTGGCAGAAAAGGGGCGATATAGTGGAGAGAGGAGGGGGACAGAGGTGGGAGATAGGGAGAGGGGCAGGGTGGCTGCATTTGATACCAAGTTGATAGGAGCAAGAGAATGATTTGATAGAATATACTACCACATGGCTTCTTATATAGGTAGAGTCCTAAGGTTAGAATTACATAAGAAAGACACCATGCATAGAAAAGACTATTGTACCTATGAGAAGATGGAATGCAAAATATCTCAACAATTTTCTAATCAGTGTACCCTACCCTGCATCAGACCTTCTGCCTGTACACCTCATTGTCGAAAAGGAAAGTTGGAAATTTCGCCATCTCTTAGACATAGCTCGTAGTCCTCTTATTCAAATAAAGATCCATTAAACCTTTATGGGAGATGCCATTCTTATTGTCACTTACCTAAATAGCAAGGTACCGTCGTTTGTCCTTGATGGGGTAACCCTATTGTCTATTCTTTTTGAAGGTGGGGAATCTTTTCTATTCTCTCTCCATGTTTTGGGTTGCACTGTATTTGTCCGTAATTTTCACACTCATGTGCAATCAAGTGCGTGTTTTTAGATTGTCTCGAACCCAAAAGGGATACATGTATTATCACCCAACTGAACGTTGATATTATATTTCTGCAGATGTCATGTTCTCGAACGAATTAACTTCTTCTATGTTCATATTAGTGACATTCTTGATGAACTTTCTTCAAATAACTGTCGCATTATAGATTCGGATGATCTCACCTCCTCTACAGAACTTCTCATTACTCCGAGGAAGCCCAAAAGGGAATGCATTATACATCCAATGTCACATAATACTTCTCTGATGAATTATCCAATTGTGACCAAGCTTGTAAAGAACGACCGACTAACCCGTTTAGTCGGCTCGTTTAGTCTATAAGGTGAGATGGCATCTTCGATCAAGGCTAGTCGACCATTAGTCGGCCAACCAACGAAAATGCATGTTTAGTCAACTGACTAGGTCCATCAGTCGGCCATTTTTCCAGGGACTGTTTTTTTGTTTTTTTACAAACATAATCTAAGATGCTTAATGTTTGATTGGAATTCTGTTGTTTCTTTTATTTCATTACGATAGTATAAAAAATGTATAAATCTAAGTAAATATATAAGAATATGTTTATACAAAATTATTTATACAACAATAACAAAGTCTTTTCCTACAATTAAGTAGGGTCGGCTACATGGATTCATCACCTCCATTCAGATCTATCTTGGGTCAATCTCGAGCTTATATAAAATTATTTATATATTTCAAATAATTAAAAAAATCAAAATTGACTAAAGTTCAACTAAATCCATTTAGTCGCCTGACTGTCGATCAATCCTTAGTCAGTAACCCGACCAACCGACTATAGACTATCAACTTTTGCAGCTTTGACTGTAACAGGACTTTTACGTATGCTCTTATGGCGATACCACTTCGATGTGATCATCATACAGCTCTTTAAGATCTAGGTGGACGAAGGCTATGGATGAGGAGATGAATGCACTTATTTCGAAGCGCACTTGGGATCTTCTATCATGTTTCGCGGGTATTGCTCTTGTTGCTTGCACATAGGTCTTTACAACTTTTGCCACTTTGACTGTAACAGGACTTTTACATATGCTCTTATAGTGATACCACTTCGATGTGATCATCATACAGGTCTTTAAGATCTAGCGTGGATGAAGGCTATGGATGAGGAGATGAATGCACTTATTTCAAAGTGCACTTGGGATCTTCTATCATGTTTCACGGGTGTTGCTCTTGTTGCTTGCACATAGGTCTTTACAACCAAACATACTCTACATGGATCAGTTGATAGACTAGAGGCCAGATTAGTATTCAATGACTTCACCTAGACTTATGGTGTGGACTCTCTGGTGGCCAAGATGGGATCTACTCGTACTATTATCTCTGTTGATGCCAATGAAAGCTGAAAGATTCTTCCATTAGATGTCAAGAATGACTTCCTCTATAATGATCAGTGTTGACTGGTGGACCAAATAGACAGGCCGAACTATGAGGTGCGTGATAAGTGGGTGACTACTGAATAATAAATCTACTGGTCCGGCCAAATATTCCATTCAACTACTTAGCCGGCTATTAGTTGAATACTGAAAAATATTTTTTTTATTTAACAGGCAAATATCACAAAAATGCCAAAACTCCATCTCAGCCTCCCTATGATCTTTTTAAAAAAATAGCTTCAGCTACCATGATTAAATAGATTGTATGATGTATGGCCTCTTTTTTTATTGACAACAAAACGATAATCAAATGAATCTCTATTGACAACAAAACGATAATCAAATTGGCTAATAAGTCATCCAACATGATTACACTAAACATGTTGAAACGGGTTGCCACATATACAAGAATAAGTCGATGCCATTCAATTATACAAGCCTTTCATCAAATGTCTTTCATGAGATAAAAATACCATTTGACTATAATTTTCACTAAGGACCTTTCCACTATACAACATGAACTGAATGTGAACATATTGAGAATGATTAATACCCACACTCAGCTCAAGGAGTGTTGAGAATTGTACTTGGGTATATAGATCTTGGGTGTGGGTCCGTTTAAGCATCTACCATATAAATATTGTAACACCCCTCCGTTGATGATTAAGATGAATAGCAGAAAAAGTAATCGCCTATTTACATTGGATGCTAGGTCGTCCCCTCCCATGTGTTTTCCATTCCATTGAAAAGGGCTTCCGTGTAAATCATATGTCACGTGTATTTCCTTGTTTGTCTATTTTTCCCTTAATAAACATGCATGATTTACATAAAAAGTTCATGTATTGTGGATTTTGAGCACAAAGAAAAAAAATCAAACATGCATAAACATGTCGATTTACAAGGTACACCCGTGATTAAGCTACATTCTTGGGCAACGGGGCCAACCATATCAGATGCTTAACTCCAATAAAATAAAATACAATCAAATTAATTCATGGATCTCTTATTTGGTCATTTTCTTGTTTGACTACTTTTCCCTAATCAGCAAGCATGATATACATAACAAGTCCATGTATTGTGGATATTGAGCACAAAGAAAAACAAAAAACACGCATAAACACATAGATTTACTAGGTACCGATGGCAGATCATTCTTCATTGTATGGAAAGATGAGAACAAACAACTGTGATAATAGCCACAAGGACTCCAACCCTCTTATATATTCATGGCCAAGACAACCATATCAGATGCTTAACTCCAAATCAAAAATAATTCATGGATCTCTTATTTGGCTTCGAACCCCCCCCCACCCGGCTTGTTCAAACATGTGCCTAGATCAAATGGGTGACACCAAGATTAATTGAGGCAGCTATGCCCATAAAGCTTTCAAGAACATGTAATTGCACCACCTAATGGCCATCGGAGACAGCCAAACAGGGATTCATCAATTGGATATTCTATTATAAATTTCATTTGGAATAAAAGCCCAGATGAGAATTTGCAGAAGAAAATAGATTGGAGACGCAAGTTAGGAGGTGACACTGATGCGATAGTTTGTCAAAGAAAGCAGTTTCCCTGTGACTTTCCCCAAGTACGAGGACTGTGAATGAGGGGTGATGCTTGAATGGGACTGTGAGACATCCAACATGATGGAAACCAGATCCTGGTCCTCATCTTTTATCTCTGACTTCTTCATTAAAAATCACATCAATCATTACTTTGTAGAAGCAACATAACTGAAGAACCTCAACCCGTTAAGATGCTGAAAATCTAATTTGAGACTTCTATGTTTACCTTCCACGTAGTCAACTGATTGCTTTCGATGAACTTCAACCTGTGGAAGAGTATATAATAGATAAGTCAGCGACGGCTATCAGCAAGAGCAACAGATTTCTACTCAATACGTACAGTAGTCAATCCAAGACTTTCATTGCCTTGAATAGCTATTGCCTCCTCGATCTGTAGAATCTCAGATTCAATGGTATTTACTCTCTCCAATATTTCGGGTGTACTCACAAAACGGACAAACCTATTACACGATAACATTCAACTCGAAATCAGGAGGTAAAAAGAAGAGCGGAATGCAGAAGAGAACTAGACGCATTAAGAATCAAATAACATTGATGTGGAAAAAATAACCTTTCAACGGTGCCTTTGGTAAACCATGGTGCATCCTTATCAGGATCAGGTTGCAGCGTAATAGAATATCCTCCTTTGTCAATCTGATCCTGTGCTGATTTCAAATGCGCAAGGAAAGGGCTGAACAAACCGGAAGCGATTTTCTCTGTCTTCCCGTTCGATATAATTACTAAATCACACCTGAAACAAAAGAAAGTGCGAAAATAAGAAGAACAAACAAGCATACGCAGCTTCTTACATCGCAAAATCCGGAAAGATTATAGCTTTCTAGTAGTTCGGGCCCCAGATACACCGACTTGAGTATTTTGGACCAAAAAGGACATCCTTCACGAGATTTAACATCAGAGAATACTCGAAACCCTCGGTTCTGAGAGGCAAAAAGCGATATTTGTTCCCCTTTTCCGCCATAGATCAACCAAAACCAGGCACGCACTTGCAAACAGCTAATCAAAATTGCTCGAAAGACCACAGTCAACCAAAGCAAGCTGATTTAATGAAATACGTCCACGGAGCCTAAACCCCAAGACACAGACCACCTCTTCTTCCTCCTCAAACTCAAAAAGGGGGAGAAGCTTAGAAATCTCAGGAGAGTAACCTCGTTCTCGTGGGAGTGAGCTGGAAGACGGCGGAATCGAGACTCTTCGTGGGCTTCATTGCGACGGACGGATTGGAGATTCTGCTCTACCTCGGATTGAAGAACACGATATCAACACCGCTGGAATCGAAGATCGGGGAATCGGATGTGCCCTTGATCGACTCTACATCTCCCTCTCTCTCTCTAAAACATACGCACAGACACCCTCTCTCTCTCTGATGGGAAGAAGAGGGAGAATACGTATGTGGGGGCTTTAGTCAATAAATGAGGGGAAGAGAGAGAGAGATGTAGACTGTAGAATGTAGACACTGAATAGTGTGTGTGTGTGTGTGTGATGAGCTCAGGCACAGAGCGGATGTGCCGTGCCCTAAACCGGAATCTTCGGAATTCCAGATGCCTAAATATCTTCGGAATTCCAGATGCCTAAATTTACGCGGGCCTTTTTACGTGCATATCCCTTTATAGTATTTTGTTATATCTTAATTGCCTGGTCAAATTGTGAGGGTTGATCTATTGTCATTTGAAAATTACCAGGCGTCTGCAAGATGATTATTATGAAAATTATAAGTCTGTTGTATGGATTGTGTTCATTTGAATTGGTCTAATGAGGAGTACTTTCGCGTGTGGCATCATTGGTATTCTTTTCTTAATGGTAAATGATTTCAATAATAATCCAGGAAAATGTACAACGGAAAATCAATGGTAGGGGCTACCCCAAGTCAAAAAAAACCGACAGCGGATGAGAGTGTGATTAAGAATAAATCAAAAACATGAGATTGCTCTAAATCAGTTCAGGAGAATCGACATGTCCTCTAAGATGCTTCTAATAAGCACTCGGTCTGGCGCGCTTGATATTTTAGACAATCACAAGTTTCATTCTCCCCAGATTCGTCAGATAGTAACAGCGAAGGCGGTCCTAAGCCTTCCTCCCTTTTGTGTGTCAAATGCGTGAAGCCTTTTTATTCGAGTAAAGGAGTTCAAGATGCACCCATCTATACTCGGAAAGGAGAAGTGAAAGCATTGCACATGCTCCTTCCCAAACGTCAATAGAGTAAGGACAATCCCAAACATCATTGGTATTCGAGAGGGAGGACTTCGGTTTAAACTGGGAAAGAGTGTGGAAAAGATAAGGGCCTCTTGGTCAATATAAAGAATGGCAGACCAAAACAGCCATTGACATTTCTTAATTTACCCTTTCTCCCATGCTTTTTTAGGATCTTTCCCATTTTAAATTAAGTCCACAAAAGTTGCCATATTGTAGGGGATATTTACACTCACAATACTTCTTTATATTTACATGTTGGTCCTTTTTTATTTGTATATGCATCTGAACTCATGTATAGTTACTAACCATTACATTATTTTCCATTTTGTTATCTCCCATCAACTCTTCTTTGTTAGCATTTTACGAATATTGAGAATTTTACCCCTCTATGTCCATCATAGTTGCAAATGGTATTGCTCCTCCTTCCTGTTATTGCCATCCTCCCTACCATGTCACCCCTTCATCTTCCTCCCACATCTCCTGCCTCATTACTACCACACCTCCTCCTCCCTCTTCCCAATGCTACTCAACATACATAGCACGAGCACCTCGTTCTCCTACTCTCCAACTTAGATGTACCTCCACCACCTCCGTGAACCGCCACACCTTCAACATAGGTGTGTCTCTATGACCGTGCAACAAGATCATCTACTCATTTCCACCTCTACATCCTCCCACCCAACCTTCACCTCTCCCTCCCTCCCTCACATCGATGAGGATGAGATTAATCTCCTATATAGTATTAGTAGAGCGATGTGAGGCATCATTGTGGTTGGATGAGGTCATCCCCCCTATCACTTTGATTACGAACCTCAAACTAATTGGGCCCTCATGGTCTTCGGCTTCAACAAAGTATGAATCCCTTCGCCCTCTCACCTCATTGTTAGAGCTCACTACTCTCAACTATGCGCTTTCCAACATCTATCACCCTTTACATTGAAAAATTTTGATGTAGGAGAAGGGGGAGAGGAAGCAAGGAGAGATAAAATATAAAAAACATCAATCATTGCATTTATGTCTAGTAATTTAAATGAATAGGGGATTAGGTCAAAGGGGTAAAGTAGAGGGAGGAACTATAATGTAAGATGGGTAACTATGGGTGTAAATACAAGTTACAATGGTTCAACGTGTAAATATAAAATTATGCATGGGGTATGAATGTAAACATCTTTTAATTTAATATTCTCTTAATTATGATATAAAGGTTTATTTAAAAAATCATACATTTATGTTTTTTGAGAATGTAACATGATGGGATATAATACGTTTAAAAGTGAGTGGATGACAATCCTGAAAAGAGTGAAAGAACCACATGTTAACTAATCGAGTGTAATAGCATCGCTTGTGGTAACGACTATGTATTAAGCATGTGCTATAGTACATTTCGATGTGCATCATCGATTGATTAGAAAGAAAACTCTAGACAAACTTAAATATCATATGGGCGGGCAATATATTTACTATTAGAAAACGGCCAAGCATTATGATTACTATTGCCTTAAAAAGGAAATTTTCAGTATGATAATAATTTGAGAGAATATTAACTTTCTAGTTTTAGAAGCGCCACGATGATGGTGATTTGTTATAGCACATTCGGCGCATGAAACTATATAAGGTATTGACGCTTATCGTTTGATGTGTGAAACTATATATACAATTTCAAGGTATTAACGCTAATGGTTGAAGGTCCAAACAGCTACTAATGTTGGAAAAAAAGAACCTCGTATTTCCAAATATAGTGAGAACAACAAATTTAGGTGGTGACATTCCCCTCCTCCCCTGTTGGCACGAATTCTATCAATGATGCAGAAGATCAAAGAGCAAAATTATGCACAACTACACACACAATAATTTTTAGTGGTTTGTCAAGATGCATACCCCACTTATTGATACCAAAATTCTCTCTTTGTATTCTTTTAATATATTTTGGAATATGATGAGCAACTTTCCAAAAATATAGAGGTTAGGATCATGATTATAGGGGTGCATGTGAAATTGCCAAAATTCCCTGGTACATGGAAATTCTATTCACACATTAAAATCCAATAATCTCCCACTTCAAGGTTGATTTATAGTAGAGACTACATAATGACTTCATGCTTTGATTGTCATCAATTGTGTTGGTGTGGGCTTTTCCTTATCTTCTCTATGTGAAGACCAATAGACGTTCAACATACATTCAGCTTTTCCACTGTAACAAACATGGAGAACACATCCATGTGATTTTCTAATGTATGGGCCTTCTTGAAGTCAAGCTGTCTATCTTTAAATCACATCTAAATGAATTTTTACTCAACATCTGTGTGCTTGGTCTTCGATGAAAGATGAAATGCTTTATAAGATATTTTACTTTGTCCATTGATGAAATTGATATTATCCACTTTCCTTTTCAGTTCTTTCATCACACCATTCAACGACATATCACGTCTTTGCATGTTTTCGTGATTGCCATCGTGATTGAGATTATCATTGTTTTTTGAAATCTAAATATTCAACCGACAACTCCACTCCCAATTAGAGACAACATCATTGTGCTTTTCCCACCATTGGTATATCCTGCAAAATATAAGTCCATGGATTAGTATTTACATAAGCAAAATGTTATGTTGGAGATACCTCTCAGATATAATATAATCCACTTCTCAACTTCCCCATGTCCCTTGCTATAGTTTGCCATGAATCAACTCACAACTCTCACGACATGGGAAATATCTAGTATGGTGCAGACCATTCCGTATATCAGACCATCAATGACACATTACTAAGGTAATTTACTCTCCTGATCCATAGCAGCTTCTTTCCTTTTTCAAATTCCTGAAACGACTCCTTAAGGGAGAGAGGATGGTTAGGCTTTGCATTTTCAACATGGAACCTTTTGAGTACCTTCTCGATGCACTCCAAAGCTTCCTGCTCACCCTATCGTTGCTAAGTTGCATTTTAGTGATGTTATTAACATGACCCAAGTCTTTTTATAACAAACTCTTTTGACAATACTACCTTGAGATTTGTTATATCTTCCATTTTAGAGCCTACAATGGACATATCATCTGCATATAGTAGTATACCAATGCAAGACAAGCCAAGCTTGCTGAAATAGGAACAATTGCCTAGATGATATTTAAAATTTGGTAGTTGTCATGAAATCAAACTTCTTATACCACTAGTTATGTTTATACTTCAAGTCCTAAACGTTTTTTTAAGAATGCAGAAAATGTCATCCTTTTAAGTAACTTTACATCCCTAGGGTTGTTTCATATAGATGTCGCCATCAAGATCTTCATGGAAAATGTTGTCTTGACATTTAACTTCTGTAGTTGAATGTCACCAACTTAAACAATGCTCGGATTTGTTATAATGATGGATGATTTCACAACAAGTGCAGTGATCTCTATGAAACCAACTCATACTTTCAATTGAAAGACCTTTTTAATTAAGAAGTAATTACACCATGACACCCTTTATCTTACTCTGCTCAAAAGTAAAAAATATTACATAGAGATTGATAGGATACAGACAACAAGCTGCGCCGCGAATCCCTTCTGGATGGCAAATCCAATTCTTCGAAACACAATATCCATAGACCTAGAAGCCATAACATTGATATGCATAATTTTTGAACCCTCTTGAGGATCTCTACCAATTTAGTTACTAAGAACCCAAAGGTATCAACATTAAAAGGGATGAAAGCATGTTGGCTGTCAATACAAGCCTTTTCATGCTTAGCAACTTTAGCTGAGCTAACTTTCTGCACAGCATATCCCGCAATAAAGGCGCTCCTTATCGGATCCACCAATGAAGACACTTCAGTCAAATCAACACATGCATGTTTCCCTCATGCCCATCCAAATATTAAAATATCTGTTGGTCTGATCATCGATCTTCCTTCTTGTGGATCAATCAGAAAAATCACAGGTGCTTCTTTCTTTGAAGCAACTCCAGCATGTCTGAGTACATCATAAATGATTACTCTGACAAAATCATGTTTATATTTAAAACCTGGGAGTTCACGATAATGAACTTTATGCTTCCTGAAAGCGTCTAGGCAAGATTTGTGGCATATTAGACAAGCTTCACTTGTTGGTAATGGAGGAATCATGTAACACCCCAACCCCAAACATAGTGCCATACCTAAAACTCACGAAGTGTAGGTGTGGTTTATAAGTGATGGGGATTACTACTTGTCAACTTGGGCTTAAGCATTTTGGGTGGTTGTCAACGGGTCCATTTGGGTCCGAACCCAACATGTTGTCAGGGTCAGTTTTCCTCGATAACGGACCGGGGACCTAAGCCCGGGACGTTACAAATGGTATCAGAGCGGGTTCCCTCTGATAATGGAAAGAGCTACTCGAAGGGAACTAAGCCGGGAGCGTGCAGCCGCCACTGTCACTGGGAATAAGTGAATGGGCCATGTCGCAATGAGGACGTTGCGAATATAAGTGGGGGAGGTTGTAACATCCCAACCCCAAACATAGTACCATACCTAAAACTCACGAAGTATGGGTGTGGTTTATAAGTGCTGGGGATTACTACTTGACAACTTGGACTTAAGCATTTTGGGTGGTTGTCAACGGATCCATTTGGGCCCGTACCCAACAAGTTGTCAGGGCCAGTTTTCCTCGATAACGAACCGGGGACCTAAGCCCGGGACGTTACAAATGGTATCAGAGCCGAACGCCCTCTGATAGTGGAAAGGGCTACCCGAGAGGTGGAGCCGCCCCTACAAAGAGGTTGGAGGAAATGGCTACCCGGAGCGTGCAGCCGCCACTGTCACAGGGAAGAAGTGATGTGCCATGTCGCAACGAGGACGTTGCGAATTTAATTGGGGGAGGTTGTAACACCCCCAAAAAGATAGTCCCATACCGTGGAACATGAAAAGTTCCGGGTGGGATAAATAGCGAGGACGTTACTACCGAACAACCCGGCTTAAGCATTTTGGGGGTGGTTAATCGGGTTCGTATGGGCTCGATCCCAAGAGGTTGTCAGGGCCAGTAATGCTCCGATAACGGACCGTGGACCTAAGCTCGGGACGTTACAAATGGTATCAGAGCGGGTTCCCTCTGATAGTGGAAAGGGCTACCCGAAGGGAACTAAGCCGGGAACGTGCAGCCGCCACTGTCACTGGGAATAAGTGAATGGGCCATGTCGCAATGAGGACGTTGCGAATATAAGTGGGGGAGGTTGTAACATCCCAACCCCAAACATAGTACCATACCTAAAACTCACGAAGTATGGGTGTGGTTTATAAGTGCTGGGGATTACTACTTGACAACTTGGACTTAAGCATTTTGGGTGGTTGTCAACGGATCCATTTGGGCTCGTACCCAACAAGTTGTCAGGGCCAGTTTTCCTCGATAACGAACCGGAGACCTAAGCCCGGGACGTTACAAATGGTATCAGAGCCAAATTCTCTCTGATAGTGGAAAGGGCTACCCGAGAGGTGGAGCCGCCCCTACAAGAGGTTGGAGGAAATGGCTACCCGGAGCGTGCAGCCGCCACTATCACTGAGAGTAAGTGATGGGCCATGTCGCAACGAGGACGTTGCGAGTATAAGTAGGGGAGGTTGTAACACCCCAACTCCAAACATAGTGCCATACCTAAAACTCACGAAGTGTGGGTGTGGTTTATAAGTGATGGGGATTACTACTTGTCAACTTGGGCTTAAGCATTTTGGGTGGTTGTCAACGGGTCCATTTGGGCCCGAACCCAACATGTTGTCAGGGCCAGTTTTCCTCGATAACGGACCGGGGACCTAAGCCCGGGACGTTACAAATGGTATCAGAGCGGGTTCCCTCTGATAGTGGAAAGGGCTACCCGAAGGGAACTAAGCCGGGAGCGTGCAGCCGCCACTGTCACTGGGAATAAGTGAATGGGCCATGTCGCAATGAGGACGTTGCGAATATAAGTGGGGGAGGTTGTAACATCCCAACCCCAAACATAGTACCATACCTAAAACTCACGAAGTATGGGTGTGGTTTATAAGTGCTGGGGATTACTACTTGACAACTTGGACTTAAGCATTTTGGGTGGTTGTCAACGGATCCATTTGGGCCCGTACCCAACAAGTTGTCAGGGCCAGTTTTCCTCGATAACGAACCGGTGACCTAAGCCCGGGACGCTACAAATCATTACGTGATACTTGAGAATAGTACGATATTCAATGGGTAACATATGCATTCCAAGGCCCTCAATAGGAATGGCAAGAAGCAAATCTTGAACATGGTCAGTTTGTAAATAACGGGAATTTGCTTTTTGTCTGGCAGTCACGTCAAATTCCACTTCCATTTCGTTAACAATTTTGCTAAAAAGGGAACTCGTCAAAGCATTCTGCGCTTTAGGGGAGAAGGTATCCTTGTTAGCAAAACATGTAAGATCGAAAGATGAAAGTGTGACATGTAGGCCCTCTAAAACATTTAGAAAATCAGACTCCGTGTCATGTACCTGCTTTCTCGTAAAATATGATATTTGAGCACCCAAGATTGAGCTCTAGAGGCCACGAAAGCATTTTAAGAAGCTTCAATAGCAGAGTGTGGACCTAAGCCACCGAGTCTGATGGGTAGTGAAGACACCTTCCATTGAAGATCACCAAAGAAAGGTCCTCCACAAACTACAATATCCTCAATAGCTCCACTTAGTCATTTGTCAAATCACGTAGCAGCTCGTTCCATGTATGCGGATCGACATGTCTTTAAGCCAAACATGAGCTTGGTGGTACCCATACAAGATCGTAATAAAAGAAACTTAGTTTGTGGATCATCCAACCGAAGAAGTAAATGCATTAAGTCAACAGCTTTGGTGGCTCTCATCATAGCCAACTCTTCAACAAAGTCTTTGTCCCTACTCACTGCTCTTACAAGTAACCTCACACCTAGCACTGTCCTTGCAATATCCACGGGAAACAAACCTTTGCGAATCTTCCGACCATCACACGAAGGCCACAAAAGCTTTGTTTTTATATTAAGAATAAGTCCCATCTCTGGACCCCTGCATTGTATAATGTCAAGTGCCTTGGCGACATCCAATGTGTCCCCAATGATAGTCCCATCATCAAGATACTAAGCATGGAGAAAGAGTTTGCAACTGTCTCTGATCTCGAATAAGTGGATGCAATGAAAGAGAAAAATGAAGTGAACCTAAAGGATCACCTTGATGCATTCTTGTGGTTGACCATATGTGGTTGTCTCCAATGTACAATCCAGCGGCTTGAGTATATATAAATTCCACCCATGAAGAGATAGATTGGCATATCTGTTAGCAATGTGAGCCCGAGGTGAACCATTCCTGCAATAAATGTTATTGTAATAAATGATTTATCAACAAAAGTTATTAATTATGTTTGTTTCACTCCCTTTCTGATATTGAATGAATGAATGCACTATAAGGTCCCTCTGTAAATAAGGGTTATGTACCATGGACAACTTGATAATCATACAGCTGTTGATTCATTGATTGAATCATAGAGGCTGATGCTTGGATGAATATCTAAGGAGCTAGATAGAGGACTTATCAAGCATCATCAAATGATTGGCAAGTGATGATCTTCAGCCTGAGTAGGAGATGGCAATCCTATCTCATTAGGCTGATATCTGATCGACGTCTTGATGCAGGTCCTCTGCATGGGAATAGTGATTCAGAGGTATCAGATTAGTTGAGTCAATAGGTTGACTTAACGAGATCGAGATAACCAAAAGACCTATGATGAATACTGTCATATCATAGGCACACATCCTCTGACCAGAGACAGATGTGTTGCTATATGTCTGAGTGTGTACATTTGGCAGACCATTAGGTTGATGACCTAACCAAGGTCTATACACCGGCAAGCTAGTGTGCATGTAAGGGCATATGAGTAATATGATCTCTCAAAGGGATCATACAGGTTCACTTGTGAACCGGGAGACATGAGCTCACTCATGAGGTATTGGGACTGATCAAATTCCATGCATGGCCGTCATGCTTTAGAAGCATGACATGAATTTGAAGGTAAGATATATGCTTTGTGAAAGCATATGATCTGTACTAATTCCCAAGGACCAAGATTGAGAAACTTAGTGATCAAACCATGAAGATGACAGTATAAAAGTGATCTATATCTTCAGGATGGTCATGAGTCTTCCAGTATGCAGGATGTACATGTATTGGGAATACCTGCGGGTGATTTGATCATAAACGATTGTATAACCATGACGCTTCCATTCTGAGGGAGTGATGACACAAGTCTGGATTTTAGTGACTCCTCTCATTAGAGAAGTGACCTAATCTTAGTCCATGTACTGGACATTGATCTGAATGAGATTCACATGCAATGAGAAGATTAGGTTTACGGTCTTGATTTAACCAAGCATCTATGAGAGGTCCATGGAATCTGGATTTGAGATGTGATCTCAATATCCAAGTCACCATATGTGGAACAATACAATTGCCCTGTCCTTATCTCCAAGTATCTGAGGAGAAATAGCATTGTTCTTGAATGGTTCAAGAATAATTCCATAAGATCTAAGCATTGAGAAATTGATAATTAAATGTGATTTAATTATCATTATGTATGAGGAATTATCCAATATAATTAAATGTGATTTAATTATTATGGATAAGAATAATGTGGATAGAAATATCCAATTATTCATAATATATTATAAATGTGATTTATAATGTATTAGAGAGAACTAATTATAATTTATACTTGTTGATTAATTATTAATGTGTATTGGATACACATTGTCTAATTAATTGAAAATGTAAATTATATTTTGTTTTGGGTTGTGAATGTGATTCACAATTTTCCAATGTCAAGATTACAATATTCTCAAAATTAATTGTGAATTATTTTTGGTGAATAAATCCCAACAAAAGTTGTTGGAATAAATAATAGAGAAATTCAAGGAGATATGCAATCTCATGGAAATCTATGAGATTGCCCCGACTTGGAAGGTGGTGGGCAGCACCCAATTCCTATATGGAATTGGTGGCCGTCCACCCTATTCCTTGGGGAGGCTTGATCTCCTTTGCAATCTTCTCCTTATTTGATTGATTTAACTTTAGGATTGATGAAATTTGATTTATCAAATATATTTAATCTAAATTAAATCATAAGTTGTTGGTTTATACCAACAACAATCTTGATCATTGGATTGACATAAATCACTCTCATCCATTGATTTTATATGTCCCATGGATTGAGATCCATGGATCATAAAAATCTATAAATAGAGAGGCATGCTATGCTCTCTATTACATGTTATTGGTAGCACATATCTCTCTCTCTCTCTCTCTCTTCTCCTCACACGCCAACCCTCTTCCTCTCTCTCTTGGTGGCCGACCACCAATACCTTAGGGGAGGATTTCATCATCGCCTACGCCACCGCGCCGCCGCTTCGACGCTCTGCGGTTCTCTGTCTTCTTGGAGTGCTACGCTCACGAAGGAGACGTTCGATCTCGTACGACGAAATCAGGAGTTCACCGTGCTTGTATCAACTCGTTGGATTGCGAGGACAACGCGACTCATCCCCGTGCTCGCAAGCCGCTTCTCCGACGATCGAACTTGAGACAGGAGGTCTCTTTTCGTAGAGACTCAATCAACCACGCTTCAAGAGGTATTGCACTATACTTGTTGTGGTTATAGATGAAACGATCTGAGAATTGTTCTCGGATCATGTGGTTTCATCGCATAATTTTTTTTTAAATTCTACTGCACCGAACAACTAGTACGACTAGTCGTTCTCCGTCGTATCCGATACGACGCTCACGCTCCGTGATGCGCTTGAGGATTTTTCTATATCCTTCAAGTTGTATCAGAGCCTTAGGTCGAAGGTTTTGGATACGATCCACAAACCTAAGACGACTTGGGTTCGTGGAAGTTGCGAAAGTTTTTATCGCATTTGATTTTCGCACTTCTGTTTAGTGAATAAATTGGACACTATTTAAATTGTTTAAACACGAATTAAACACTTGGATTTTGTTCTCCATTAAATAAGGAAACCATAGGATCTGAGTTTACGTAATTTCGATTCTGTTTGCTCGAGATATGGTTGTTTTAATGAACATGTATGCACTGTTGCGGGAACTGCAAATCTTAACATTATTAAAGAGTTAATTACTGTTTAGACTTATCTCGAAATGCATGAAATATCACTTGTATTCTGTCCTAAATCAAATTAGCAATCTATGAAAATTTATTTTGTCTAATTTGGATTTAATATGATTGAGATATGTTAAATTTAGTAAGTAGGGGTCACTGCTGAAATTACAGTCCTAATCAAGAACCATGTGATTGTTAATTAATGAAATTAATTGTTAATTTCAAGAAATAATTATGGAAAATATTTGAGAAATATTAGAAGATGATTATTTCCTTAATTGACTTGGCCTCAACCAATTAATTGATTAGATTTGATCTCGATAAAAAATTGGAAACGCAATCATCAAACTCCTTGCTTGAATGGGATTGAGAATTTGTCTAGCAAATTTCCTTATAATCAAAAATGTTTTGATTATTACTATATGGTATAATTTCGGTTGAAGAACCAATGATCATCTCAAGTACAAATTGATCTATTTGGCATTATCCTTTTCCGAGGCGGATATGGTGTCTAGTCGGAGATCGCTGGGGTAGCGGGTTGCAACGTATGTGGTCCGTCCCACTCTCGCTGGTACTGTCCATGACAACAGATAGGGTCTTGATAATACCGAAGAAATGAAGATGTATTTTCTAATTATTAAAATACGAATTAATACGTACTTTGAGAATAATACCATATATATTCAAGTAAAACAATCAAGTTTGATTGATTGAATTGGATTGGTAATTAATTGAATATGATTGAATTAGTTGTATCCAATTAAAATACTCTATTATGAATAGAGTTGATAATTCCCTTGGAAGAATTAATTATATAAATGTGATTCATGATAATTAATTAAATTTGAATAAGAGGTGGAGGATCACATAAGTGGCATCCATGGTCTCCCGCCAAGGCGAAGGGTTTCCGTCGTCAGGGATTGTATATAGGAGACGTCTGTACGAAGTGACAGCTCCTATATGCAAGCGCATCTGGATCAGACTCTTTGCTTCTTGAAAGAGTAAGACTGTATGTGTAGTGACTCCAATATCGGATCCTCATATTATTGGGGTGATATTGGATTGCGCATAACGAGTTCTATTCTTGTTGACAGTTGGTTCAATTAATGACGGGTCAACATCACCTTAGGAGTGGTGGGCCCGGGTATTAAAGACCGAATTGGGAAATGCAAGTTGGACTTGCAAGGCGGAATGTATTCCCGCTTCTCTTTATTAGAGTTGCAGTTTCTCATATTATTGGGATGTAACAAAGATAAAGAGAAGATCTCAATTCTTGCTTGAGATATAGCGGTAAATATATCTCTTACTTTGAAAGTGATTAAGGGAGTGAACTTTCAAAGTTGACAATGCAAGAATAATTTATTTTAAAAACCTTAATCAAATATCATAAATTTGAATATATGATTATATGGTATAATATAGTGCATTCTCAATTTTAGAAAATGAAGTCCATGAACCCACTAAGCAGGCTTCTGGAGGTCAACCAGTTGACCAGATCGAATTACCCGGATTGGATCCGTAATTTGGAGCTTGTACTCTCGGCTGAGCGCATAAGTTATGTGCTCTCAGAAGATAAGCATGAAAATCCTAAATCGAAGGAAGAAAAAGCATATAATGACAAGTATGATGAAGATCATGTCTTGGCTAGATGCTACATCTTGGGTTCTCTCTCAGTTCTTCAGAAATAACATGTGGAGATGAGTACTTGCCAGGAGATTATGCAGAATTTGAAAGATATGTTTGGTGACATTAACCGCACCCAGCGGTACAACGTTATGAAAGAACTCATTCGCTGCAAGATGTAGGAAGGGACTTCGATCTGTGAACATGTACTCAAAATGTTTGGGTACTTATCAGAGCTGGAGACTCTGGGGGCAACCATGGATGCAGACATGCAATCTGATTTCATTCTGCTATCATTGCCCAAGTCTTTCAATAACTTTGTGGTGTCATTCCACATGAACAAGCTGGAGTTGACAAATGCTGGGCTTCTTGTTGCATTAAAGTCTGCAGAAGACGTAATGAAGAAAGATGGTCCCGCTGGCAGTGCAGTGGTTGCACAGGTCAGAGGGAAGCGCGGTCGGAAGCACGGTTCTCGGAAGGGCCCGGCCCAGAAGAGAAAGAAGAAGGGACAAAGTGTTGTCTCATCTTCCAATGCATCCACTCTAATGGCGTCTAAGAAAACCGACGTCTGTCACCACTGCAAAAAGCCGGGGTACTGGAGGCATAATTGCCCGGATTACCTAAAGTTGGTCGACAAAGGTAAAGCCCCAGCATGTATGAAATCTACTTTTATCATTGAAACCAGCTTTCTCGTCGGACGAGAAGGAAGTTGGATTGTTGATTCTGGTGCTTCTATTCATGTATGCAATTTGTTGCATTTGTTTCAGGAAACTAGAAAACTTGAAGAAGGGGAGATAGTCATCCAGATGGGATCTGATGCAAGTGTTGCAGCAGTCGTCGTCGGGACTTGTCGGCTATCATTATCTAGTGGTAGAGTCCTAGTACTTAAAGAGTGTCTTTATGTATCTGAAGTCAGAAGGAATTTAATATCTATATCTAAGCTATTTATAAGTGGATATTCGTTCCTATTCTGTAATAAATTAGTCATAAATCGTTATGATAAATATATTGCAGATGGCATTTTGACTTCTGGAGGACTCTATGAATTGTGCATTGATAAATGTGTTATGAATGTTACAACCACTAATAAAAACCCTAAAGATCCAGGGAGGATGAAAATCTTTCGAATGAGATTTGGCATCAAAGGCTTGATCATTTGTCTGTTGATAAGGTCAATAGATTGATAAAGGATGGACCTTTAGATTTTCTGCAGGTTCAATCTTTACCTACTTGCAAGAATTGCATTCAAGGAAAAATAACTAGGATGCCTTTCCGTAACAAGGTTACTAAATGCGAAGGTATTATTGACTTAATACATACCGGTGTATGTGTCCCTTCAGTACCACGACTCGAAATGGATATCGATATTATTTGACGTTTATTGATGACCATTCGCGAGACGGGTTTGTCTTCCTATTACGTCATAAATCTGAAACCTTTGAAAAGTTCAAAGAATTCAAGGCTTTGGTTGAGAACCAAACCGATAGGAAGATTAAACGAATTCGATCTGATCGAGGTGGCGAGTACCTCTCGGATGAATTCAGGGAATACCTTAAAGAGAATGGAATTGTTTCCAATCTCACTCTTCCTGGAACTCCCCAACTTAATGGTGTTGCTGAAAGACGCAACATGACCATCATGGATATGGTTCATTCAATGATGAGCAAAGCACATTTACCACTTAGTTTCTGAAGATATGCAATAGAGACTGCAATATATATCCTGAATAAGATTCCTAGCAAATCTATACCTAAGACTCCTCATGAGCTCTGGTATGGAACCAAACCTAGTGTTAATCACTTGAGGGTTTGGGGTTGCTTGGTCCATGCGAAGAACGTGGACGCAAGTAAGCTAGAATCTCGCTCTCGCGACTGTTACTTCATAGGGTATGTTAGAAATGGTATTGGATACCAACTCTATGACCCTAAGACTCAAAAGGTTTTTGTTTCTAGAGATGTGAAATTTCTGGAGAATGATTTCCTTAAAAGTCAAGATAAATATGAAGTAAAGGAACTCATTGAATCCCCTGAGGATTCTGAGCTTCCTGAGCCAGAAACTGAAGAGATAAATAAAGATGAAACACCCATATCTCTTCGAAGGAGTTCGAGGGTGGTTGCACCACCTGAAAGGTATGGATTCCATGTGTCAAGTGAAACTGACAATGATCCTACTTCATTTGATGAAGCACTCGCGGATCATGACATGGATAGATGGATGCTAGCAATGAAGTCAGAAATTTGACTCCATGCATAAGAATGGTGTATGGACCCTAGAGGATCCACCTAAAGGGGTAAAACCCATTGGGTGCAAATGGATCTTCAAGAGAAAGAGGGGACCTGATGGGAAAGTAGAGACTTTCAAGGCACGGCTCGTAGCCAAGGGCTACACACAGAGAGAAGGCATCGACTACGATGAGACATTCTCTCCTGTAGCTATGCTTAAATCCATCAGGACATTGCTAGCTATAGCTGCATATCTTGACTACGACATCTGGCAGATGGGCGTCAAGATGGCTTTCCTCAATGGATACCTCGAGGAGGATATCTACATGGAGCAGCCCTAGGGCTTCATGACTGAGGATGACAAAGTATGCAAGCTGAAGAAATCCATCTATGGGCTTAAGCAAGCTTCTCGTAGCTGGAACATCAGATCTGACGAAACCATAAAGAGTTATGATTTTGTGCAGAATCCTGATGAACCTTGTGTGTACAAGAAGCTTAGTGGGAGCCCCATTGTGTTCATCGTACTTTATGTAGATGGCATCCTTATAATTGGGAATGATACATGGATGATGACCAGTGTGAATATTTGGCTGTCCCATACCTTTGAGATGAAAGATCTTGGAGAAGCCTCTTACATTTTAGGTCTAAAGTTGTTCAGAAACCGAGAGAAGAGGATATTGGGATTGTCACAACATGGATACATTAAGAAGATTCTTGAACGATTCTGTATGGATAGTTCCAAGAAAGGATTCCTACCCTTAAAACATGGTATCCACCTGTCTAAAGGAATGGCTCCTCAAACTGTTGAGGAAAAGAAAGTCATGGCTGGATGCCCTTATGCATCAGCTGTAGGAAGCTTAATGTATGCCATGATGTGTACTAGGCCAGATATCTGCCATGCAGTGGGAGTGGTAAGTCGTTACCAATCCTGCTATGGAGAACAACACTGGAATGCAGTAAAGAACATATTTAAATATCTAAGACGGACGCAAGATTACATCTTGGTCTATGGAGATGGTGATCTCTAAGTCTTGGGATATACAGATTCTGACTTCCAATCGGATATTGATGATCGAAAGTCGACATCAGGGTTTGTGTTCCTTTTGAATGGTGGTGCTGAGAGCTGGAGAAGCAAGAAGCAGGACACTACATCAGATTCAACAACAGAAGCCGAATACATTGCCGCATCGGATGCTGCAAAGGAGGCAGTGTGGTTGCACAAGTTCGTGTTGGAGCTTGGCGTAGTTTCCTCTAATACTCCCATCCCGCTACTCTGTGATAACACGAGAGCCATTTCCCAGGCGAAGGAACCCAAATGGCATCAAAAGAGCAAGTACGTAGAAAGGAAATACCACATCATTCGGGAGATTCAAAAGCGTGGTGACATAATCATCACCAAGGTGGTCTCTGCCGACAACGTTGCTGATCCTCTTACCAAACCTTTTGACACAGAAGGTTCTCGACCAGCATGTAATGAGTATGGGTTTAAGGATTGTTCCCGAATGGTTCTGAGGGCTAGTGGGAGATTGTTAGCAATGTGAGCCCGAGGCGAACCATTCCTGCAATAAATGTTATTGTAATAAATGATTTATCAATAAAAGTTATTGATTATGTTTGTTTCACTCCCTTTCTGATATTGAATGAATGAATGCACTATAAGGTCCCTCTATACAATAAGGGTTATGTACCATGGCTAACTTGATAATCATAGAGGCTGATGCTTGGATGAATATCTAAGGAGTTAGATAGAGGACTTATCAAGCATCATCAAATGATTGACAAGTAATGATCTTCAGCGTGAGTAGGAGATGGCAATCCCATCTCATTAGGCTGATATCTGATCGACCTCTTGATGCAGGTCCTCTGCATGGGAATAGTGATTCGAAGGTATCAGATTAGTTGAGTCAATGGGTTGACTTAACGAGATCGAGATAACCAAAAGACCTATGATGAATACTGTCACATCATAGGCACACATCCTCTGACCAGAGACAGATGTGTTGCTATATGTCTGAGTGTGTACATTTGGCGGACCATTAGGTTGATGACCTAACCAAGGTCTATATACCGGCGAGCTGGTGTGCATGTAAGGGCATATGAATAATACGATCTCTCAAAGGGATCATACAGGTTCACTTGTGAACCGGGAGACATGAGTCACTCATGAGGTATTGGGACTGATCAAATTCCATGCATGGTCGTCATGCTTTAGAAGCATGACATGAATTTGAAGGTAAGATATATGCTTTGTGAAAGCATATGATCTGTACCAAATCCCAAGGACCAAGACTGAGAAACTTAGTGATCAAACCATGAAGATGACAGTATAAAAGTGATCTATATCTTCAGGATGATCATGAGTCTTCCAGTATGCAGGATGTACAGGTATTGGGAATACCTGAGGGTGATTTGATCATAAACGATTGTATAACCATGACGCTTCCATTCCGAGGGAGTGATGACACAGGTATGGATTTTAGTGACTCCTCTCATTAGAGAAGTGACCTAATCTTATTCCATGTACTGGACATTGATCTGAATGAGATTCATATGCAATGAGAAGATTAAGTTTACGGTCTTGATTTAATTAAGCATCTATGAGAGGTCCATGGGATCTGGATTTGAGATGTGATCTCAAAATTCAAGTCACTATACGTGGAACAATACAATCGCCCTGTCCTTATCTCCAAGTATCTGAGGAGAAATAGCATTGTTCTTGAATGGTTTAAGAATAATTCCATAAGATCTAAGCATTGAGAAATTGATAATTAAATGTGATTTAATTATCATGATGTATGAGGAATTATCCAATATAATTAAATGTGATTTAATTATTATGGATAAGAATAATGTGGATAGAAATATCCAATTATTCATAATATATTATAAATGTGATTTATAATGTATTAGAGAGAGCTAATTATAATTTATATTTGTTGATTAATTATTAATGTGTATTGGATACACATTGTCTAATTAATTAAAAAAGGAAATTATATTTTGTTTTGGGTTGTAAATGTGATTCACAATTTTCCAATGTCAAGATTGCAATATTCCCAAAATTAATTGTGAATTATTTTTGGTGAATAAATCCAAACAAAAGTTGTTGGAATAAATAATAGAGAAATTGAAGGAGTTATGCAATCTCATAGAAATCCATGAGATTGCCCCCAGTTGGAAGGTGGTGGGCGGCACCCAATTCCTATATGGAATTGGTGGCCGTCCACCCTATTCCTTGGGGAGGCTTGATCTCCTTTGTAATCTTCTCCTTATTTGATTGATTTAATTTTAGGATTGATGTATATTTGATTTATCAAATATATTTAATCAAAATTAAATCATAAGTTGTTGGTTTTTACCAACAACAATCTTGACCATTGGATTGACATAAATCAATCTCATCCATTGATTTTATATGTCCCATGGATTGAGATCCATGGATCCTAAAATCCTATAAATAGAGAGGAATGATATGCTCTCTATTACATGCTATTGGTAGCACATCTCCCTCTCTCTCTTTTCTCCTCACACGCCAACCCTCTCCCTCTCTCTCTTGGTGGCCGACCACCAATACCCTAGGGGAGGATTTCGTCGTCGCCTACGCCACCGCGCCGCCGCTTTGACGCTCTGCGGTTCTCCATCTTGTTGGAGTGCTACGCTCACGAAGGAGACGTTCGATCTCGTACGACGAGATCAGGAGTTCACTATGCTTGGATCAACTCGTTGGATTGCGAGGACAACGTGACTCATCCCCGCGCTCGCAAGACGCTTCTCCGACAATCGGACTTGAGATAGGAGGTCTCTTTTCGTAGAGACTCGATCAACCACGCTTCAAGAGGTAATGCATTATACTTGTTGTGGTTATAGATGAAACGATCCGAGAATCATTCTTGGATCATGTGGTTTCATCGCATAAAATATTTTTAAATTCTGCTGCACCGAACAACTAGTACGACTAGTCGTTCTCCGTCGTATCCGATACGACGCTCACACTTCCGTGATGCGCTTGAGGATTTTCCCATATCCTTCAATATCCTCCTAACTTCACAGAGTATCAAAGATCTATCTATCATGTTAATAGCATTAGAAAAATCTACTATAAGCATAGACAGAGATCCGTCACTGTGCAACTTGCTCAAAAGTCGGCTGGTGATGTGTATTATGGCTTCCGCTCCTCCAGATACACCAACCCCAAATTAAAATTCACTTAGATACTTAAACGTCTCTTTGCCCACCATTATCATAGCAACTTTGAATACAAGACACCTCCAGATAGTGCCTACAACAATAAGACGTATGCCGTTGTCAGGGTTGAGCAGTAGAGTAAGAGGTGTGGAGGCTACAAACTCAGCTAAACTCAAGGAGCATCTCCCACCTAGTCATAAATTAACCATCAAGGAGATAGCATGTAGGAGATCAGTGGCAACCGTCGAGCCCTCCCCATAAAGGGCATCTAAAATATGTCGAGCTCTCAGGCCATCTCAGCCACATGATGTCTCTTTAGGAAAAGATTTGATAGCCTGTAAAATAGCATTTGTATCAATTACAAGAGGAGTCTCTGAAACCAAGATATCTGGTATGGAAGGAGGTGTATTATAAGGATGTTTAACCTCCAAGGCCTTCATGGTGTCTTCATTGTAAGGGGCCACTTTGAAGAGCACAAAACCTTTATGGATGTTGTAAAGTGTCCATCTGACACTTCGCGAAGACACTGTCTGATGTTGGAGCTTTGATATTTATCCTCCTCCAAGGGATTGTTCTGACTAAAACATGAAGTCGCATGTATACCACTCTTCAAAATATCACCAACCCACTCTGTGAAACTGTTTGTACTTCCCCACATAGTAAGTGAGCTTAGGGTAACTTGTTGTTGCAAGGACTTTGTATTGCCAGTTCTTCTATCCCTCCTGTTGATGAATCTGTGATTCATGACTCTAAAAGTTGAAAATAGAGCTTTGTTCCCGAGTAAATAGCTGCATATTTCCCCTTATCTTGCATAATTAGCATTCATGCATGCAAGCATAACATCTGCATTTTAGCATTCGTATTTGCAAAAAATAAGAAGCCAAATTCACTTGTAAATATTCACCTGTATATTAGCTAAAATACCTTATTTGTATGTATTTTATACTAACTCCGAATCCAATAAAATCAGCTCTATTATTTATATATGACTAACACTAATTAAAGAAAAATGTCAAAAAAAATACTAACTTGTAAAATTACCCAATAAAACCCCAAACCCAATTGGAGACCTTAGACCTTAAAACACACATATCTCTCTCATACAACCTACTAATAAGGTCTACTCACAAAGTAATATACATTCAAAGACCTTCGAAACAAGACCAATTTCACTAAAATCAGAGCTCGTATGCAAAACTTGAGTTTTGGGCCCCTTTTGTACATTGTACAAAATGACCGTTTTACCCCTGTATTTTACCATTTCATTTTCCTAATTATTAAAAATCCAAAAAAAAATTAGATTAAGTTGTAAATATTATTCTCATATTTTCTTTATTTTTATTTTGATTTTTCTCTCTTTTAAAAATGACAAAAAATTACAAAAGATAAAATGCGGTATTTTATATATATAAGGTACCACCCAAAAATATATTTTATACATATGATTTCAATTGATTTTCAGCTCTTCACTAAAGTTGTAGATCTCGTCGAGACGAGCAACTTTTGTATTGACCACTTTTTGATTTAATCTCTTTTGTTATTTCTTTTTGATTTTTTTACATTTAATCTTTGACTTTTCTGGGAGCGACATGTGGCAGCTCCTGGAGCCGCCACATGTCTCCCCCTTTTTTATTATTACTTTCGAATTTAGTTTATTATTTTCGGATTTATTATTATTATTATTATTTTATTTTTATTATTTTAATTATTTTTAATAGCCTACTACTTTATTTTATTACTTTATTTATTTAATCTCCCTTTTACCTCTTCCCTTACTTGCCTTCCACTTCAAGTCACCACTCTTCCCACTACTCCATTCTCCCCACTTCTTCTCCAACTTCCCTCTCCTCTCTCCCTTTTTATTCCCATCATCCTCCACCATTGTTCTCCATCCACCATTTCTGAGAGAAGTGAGGTCGAGCCCCTTTAACCTTTAGGTGACAGCTGTAGGAGACGAGTCGAGCGACGACAACCTCAAGGCGAGATCCACGGTTAATCTCCACGTAGTGGGCTGTCAGCCAAGCTCACGGAGCTTCTCCGATTTTCGATCGCCAAATCGGATCGAGGCCACGACGACGGAAGCTGCACGACGCGGCTCCATTTTCGGCGAAGCGTAGGTAAGTCATCCCTCAACTTTTCCTTGTCATTTTTTAATCTAAAATTTTCCTTGTTGTTTCATCCACAAATCACCATTATAATCACCATCATCATAGTGCTTACATTCATCAAACATCACAACCAACACACACACACACACACTTCATTTCCATTCATTTCACTATTTATGTAACTGTTTGAAAAAAACTACAAAAAATTGCAAACAAAAAAAAACAAAAAAATGATTGCAGGTGCACGGCTTGGCCAGCGCCATCCTCCTCCATCTCAGTCGCGGCAACCTCACCGTCAGCCCCTGTGGCCGCACGCGCCGCCCCTGTGCCCGCGACTCCGTCCCGCACGCCGGTGCTCCAGCCCAGCAGTGCCCGGCGCCGCCTCCTCCTAGTCGCCAGTAGCCTCCGCCCCAGTCAAGGCCGCTCGCCACCAACCATGCTTCCCTCCTCCGCCAACCAAGCACCTGCCGCAGGCGCGCTCCGCGTTTCCCAACCCTCCAGCAGCGACACCAGGGGTGCACCGCCCAGCACCACCACCGACGCCACGCCTCCAGCCCAACCGCTCCCTCCGCCAACGCCTTCAGCACAACGCCTTGATGAAACCCAATTTCATCATCTTTATTTTCCATAATTAACCCCCTTGCTTAAAGTTTTGTCAATAAACCCCAGATAATGATATGTAATTAACAGAGTCTCAGATAAATTAAAAACCACAAAAAATGGCAAAAACTAAAATCCGTGGTATTTTTAGCCTTAAAAATACCCTCAAAAATATTTCGAGCCTTCATTTGATCTCATCTCCAGTTTTGGTCAACATGAAACTTGTAGCTCTCATCGAGATCTACAACTTTCATGTTTTGAGTTTTCTCAAATTCGGCCATCTTGACCTTCATATTTCAATTTTACCCTCTGAATAATCTGATTGGGCCACGTGGCCCAATCTGGGTGAGCCACGTGGCCCGCCTCTCTTGTCTCTTCCGCCTCCTCTTCCAGCCGTCGGATCGCCTTCTTTATCCAACGGCCAGAGTACTTCCACGCCTGCTATTTTCTTCAGCCGCTCGATCAACCCCAGTCTCTCATCTGCACCGCACGTCAGCGCCGAACGCACATCCTGCCACGTGGCGCCTTGAGATCCATTCGATCGCGCCTTCAATTTTCCATCGCAACCGCTGCATCCATATTGATTCTCGACCCTTCGATCAAAAGCCTCTTCGCATCGCGTCCGCTCGTTCGCGCTGAGCCTCCAGAGCGACACGTGGCATCATCTTGGGCCCTCCGATCGTGCCGCCTCCAATCTAATCCTAACCGTTCCTACGCGCCCTCACCAGGACCGTTGGATCTCACGATCCAATGGTCCAGACGTCGTCTTCCTCCTCCCGCAAGCTTCGCCCGAGCCCCACGCCTCGCAGACTGCCTCCGCCCTTCTATTTTTAGCCGCTTCACCTTGCCTCTTCTCCTCTCCCTAACCACCCCACGTCCGAACCCATTCCTCCATGATTCTCGCGCACACCCCACAAACTCCGTCCACCTTTCCAGTCGTCCCACATCTCCTTGAAAAACTCGGCTCCCCACCACCTGGACCGCCTAACCTCGTCTTTAAATACCTCGCCTCCCCCATCGATCCACGTTGTCCATCAACCAAGGGGCAGTGGCCCAGCCCTCCAGCTCCTCCCTGTGACAGGGGGAGGAGCTCGGATCGAGCGACGACGACCTTCTTCCCCGATGAGACCCGCCGACCTCCAGGCGGCGTTGCGGTGGCCTAGAGCCCCGCCCGAGCTCGCTGGCACGGCCGGCCAGTACGTGCGACGACCCTGGCTTCTTCTCCGACGCCCATCCCAGGCCATGACCTCCATCTCCGGCCAGGTAAGCCCTCTGATCTTCTCTGAATTTTCTTCTTATTTTGCATAATTTTCTAAGCCTCTACGAACACTACCTCGCTCCACTGTCCACTCCTTTAGCTTCGCCATCAAACCACCTTCCACGCGCACATCTCCGATCACCCTCCTGCTCAACCACAACCTCCTTCATCCCAGACATTCTCCTCCACCGGAGGCGGAGGAGAACATACCAAGGGCTCCACTTCTCCGCCCCTTAGGCCCGTCGCGCACCTCAGCTCACACGCACACACCGCTAACCCCTTTTTGCAGGTCTACCAACGTCATTGGCCGGACCTCGGGCGGAGCTGAGTTCTAGAGCTCCGCCTCCGGCGACCAAGTGTCGATCGAGCATCCCAGGTGCTCCCGCGTCTTCTCCGACCTCGGACCTCTATCGCCCGACCTTCAGCGATCTTCCACGAGCTTCACCGAGTATGGCGAGGCGCGGCGGAGCTCCAGGCCTTACGCCGGAGCTCCAATAGCGCCGCCAGCCATCGAGGAGGAAGGAGGAGCAGCCACCGTTGGATCTCGCCCCACGACGGAGATCCAACGGCCCTGGAGCGGCCACGTCGACTATTCCGGAGCGTGGAGGCTCGGTGGGACCGAGCCTTGCCCGAGGCGCCCTCGAGCCACCACGTGGCCTGAGCCACCTGCTACGGCCACCCGAAGCAGCGCCGAACCTCGCCCCCGCCCGAGCCTGAGCTCACGTGCCTCACACACGTGGGTCCTGGGCCTTTTGCATCGGCGCCCTCGCACCTTCCGCATATTACATCCAGGTCCTGATACCACGTGGCAGTCCCTGAGCCCACGCCGAGCCTCATCGTCACCAGGCCTGGAGGTTCGTGTACCCCGAGCCAAGCCGAAGCAACGCCGAGCCTCTGCCGAGCCCGAGCCACCCTCCGAGCCTGGATGGCGCGTGCATAGAACGTGCCATCTGGGTAATTTACACAGAAGCCCCGCCGACTTCTCCAAATAGCAAACGGGTCCAGATCACGTGCAGCCCAGACGCCCAGTGGGAATTTCGCACTTTGACCCTCGCGGGTTTTAGTATTTGCACAAATACCCTTGTGCGCGAGGGTAATTTACAGGGAAGGCGCTCTTCTTATTTTTATTACATTTTAGTCCCTCCTAGGGACCAGTTTGCAATTTTATTTCATGTTTTCTTTCAGTTTTGCCCCTATCTTCTTTATTGTATATCTTGAGCCTCGTATGTCCGATTGAAATGATTTCAGTTTCATTTTGAAGCTCTTTTCGTCATCTTTATTATGGCATGCTTAGATTTCCACTTTGACACTATGATATGTAATGCTCTATTTGGTTAACTAAGTGTCCTGATTTCCTTGCTTCTCATGCATACTTGCTATATGAATGAAAATTGCTTCATTAATTGATTCTGTTCAACTTGTATAATTTATGGCTTAAGTAATGATCATTTCGGGCATATTATTTGCTTTGTATTGCCTTGCATATATCTGCATAGTCCAAAACTTAAAAAAATGCATGTTCCATTTTAACGCATTGTTGTGTCTCCTTGTCCTTCAGCATTCATAATTTGACCTATATTGACTTCAACTCCACGCTTAAGTAGATAGATAAAAATCTGACTAACACGAGAAAAGCGCGTGTCCCTGAGTTCGACCTTGGTTTCTTGCCAAGTAAAAAAAATATACGACCATCTCATTTTGATATATTCATATCTAAATGAGATGGTCTTTGACAAGTCCATCTCGGCCCGACTGCGATGACATTATCAAGTGCTAAAAACACTTTCTTAAAGGGCCGATTTTGCGACTCGTCAAATGGCGCCATTGCCGGGGACGCGGCTCATTTCTCATATTATTTGGAATTTTGTTTATTTTATTAAGTGTTCTTTTTATAGGTCGAAGTGTTCATCTAATTTTCATTATAAAATCTTATTTTCTTTTTTTATTTGATCTCTAACCATTGTCTTTGTGGCAGGGCCCTTGATGGTTCAAGGAGGCGAGGAGTAGGACGCTTCTCGTTGCGAGGAGCCGCAAAACATACATGGAGCAAATAAGGAAGAAAAAAAATGTCTCGCATTTTATGTTTGCATGACTTGTAATAATTCGTCTTTTACAACGGTCTTCGATTGAAGACTCGCGAGTGTAATCGAACAAATGTGGTTGTGTGGGGATCGTACCCACTTGAGTGTCGACCTAGGACTAGGCACACGGCTCTTTGAGCTCATTTTATTTTTCATATTTTTATGTGCTTGATCGTAGGTAGGACACACTTTAAATTTAGACGCACATAATCTCGCATCACTTAGCTAAAATTAATGAAAATCAATCACCGCTAATAGATGCATGATTAGGTGCGGTTTTTCGACTTGCATACATGTTGAATTTGGTTTTCAAAACGGCCCCAGTTTTTCACGGATTTATCGTCAAATCACTGCATGGTTTATCGCTTAGCTTAGATCGCGGTTTTTTATCGAATACATGTTTTTCTCGGCTTTCTTTTCCTAGCTTGATCACCTAGGATTAATGGAAAATGGGAATGAACGGTAGACGATGATTGCTTGATTTTGAGCTAACCACAATTCAGTGATAACTTTAAATAAAATCGGGACTGTTAATTGCAAGTCAATCAAAAATGGAGTAAAATTCGATTTTGGGAGAGCAATACCCTCGCTTACGCAATGATTTTCACTTCACATCTTTTCCTTGCGTAAAAATCTAAAGTTTTATCACCAATAATAAACCAACCTTGGTTGGTTTCATGAGTGAGTTGGTGAAACTAAGGGTTTGCTTGATTGATTGAGCTATGTTTGCTTCGATACACACCCTAAAACCTTAGTCACTCCATTTCATCTCCGTAGATTCAACCGCTCACTTGTAGATCCATTCCTCTTCTTCGTTCACCTTGGGTCCCTCCCAACATCAATTCCCATCTTTATACTTAGGCTAATCTCAGCCTAAGTATAGGGGGGACCCGAGTCCCTGTGATTTCTCTACTCTTCTTTTCTTGCCTTTATACTTAGGTTATTTCTAACCTAAGAATAGGGGGAGCCCCTCTTAGCTCCCGTATATTCCTATATATTTAAATGGACCTATGTACTTGTAACATCTAGTGCTATGAGGACATAGCAAAGTTTAAGTATAGGGGGGTATACCGTATATATCGTATATTTACTTTAGCTACAAACTGAAAAATTTGAAAAAATTTAAAACTTTTTGGCTAAGGTAAAAATCTTTGGACTAAGAGAACTCAAATGATTTCACGGCTTTTCGATATTATGTTACGCTATCTTTTATAAAAATATTTTCGAAAATGATTTTTCCTTATTTGAAAAATTCTTTTGAAAATGTTTTGAAAAACTTTTTATTTGTGTGACATGGTTTTGAAAAAATCGCCATCTCTTTTCAAGGGAAGTTGAGTCTAACTTGTGTGTTAACTCTCAAATTAAAATCCATAAAAATCAGAAAAACCCAAAACCCTTTAAGAGTCATTGGTGACTACTAAACCCAATTAAGTAAGCCGCATTCAGTGAGGGTTCACCCTTAGCAGATTGGATGGTTTAGAGGACATCGCGCAAGGCCTCGTCCTCAAGCAACGGGCTTCGACCTGTACTTACATCCATACTGGCTGAATTGTAGATGCTCAATTGAGTTTAGGGAGTTCTAATAGCTCTTGAAGTTCAAAAAAAATGTCTTGTTTTTGAATGAAGAAGTTGGATTAATCACTCTACACTTACACTTTCACCAAGGATCTGAAATGATCAAGGAGACTTAGCTTTCTGAGGTCTTTGAGATTTTAGGTTAACCAGCCTTAGCCATCAGGGTCATAGACTTAATTGTCCACATTCCCCTAGGTTTCTAGATTTGCATGCTATATTCCATGCCTAGTCTCAGATAAAAAGAATATGATCAGCACATCACATGCATGACTGTGGTTTTGATGAGATGAGTTGATTTTTCACTCGAGGAATTGGGATGAGGAAGTCAAGTTTGGATTTGATCTAATGATGCTCGAGGATGGGATAAAATCTTTGGAGGCTTCACGAAACCTGAGTGTCAGCAATATTAGCTAGTATGAGAACTTGATTCTTATACTAATCTCTTGAAATTGACCTAAGTGCCAGGGTGTGAATAAATAAAAAAATGTTGATCAGTGTGCGCCAACTCTTGGTAAAAGCAGTGAAGCTAGCCAAAAATTATACAAGTCAATGAAATTCAAAGAAACTCTCTCATTCCACCAAAGTCAAATATCAAAGAGCTTCCACCAAAGGCGAGCGCTCCCAAACTTTTCAAAGTGTCCACTTGGACCACCGCTATTAGGACCAGGAGTCGGGCTTGCACCAAAAAAGGGCTCTGCATCGTAAATGCTACAAGTCTGGGTGTCGAAGGTACGATAGGTACTCAAAAGAGACACACCCCGGTGTATTCCCAGGAAAACAAGTGCAGACGGCTCCAACTTCTTTTGACGGACGCACTGATCAACACCAAAAAAATGTGTTGCGTAAATGGCACTAGAGAGAATCCTTGTTCCAATGAGAGGGAGAGAAGAAATGACACAATCCCATGCCCACCATTACTGGCCTACCACCTACATTTTCTAAGTCTGACAACTAAAGAGACGGTGGACTGAATGCAAGATTTGATTTATTCCCTTGTGTTGAGGATTGGGTCCTTAGTAGATTTTCTCGGACCAAGACTTTGGGTGAAGATTTGACTCTACTCTCAGAATCGCAGTCAACACTAAAATGTCATATCCTTTAGATTATATGTACATCAGAGAGAGTCTGGAGAAGTAGAGGAATTGGATGCCTCTTGATTAAGGCTGGGTTGAACTCTCAAATTTTGGATCTCTAAAAGTCGAGTCAACTTGATCGGATTGGATCATGTATTCACATGCACAAGGGGGTTAATCCAACTTATTCATTCTTTGGTGCTCGAGGACGAGCACAGTGCTCGAGGACGAGCACAGTGCTCGAGGACGAGCACAGTGCTCGAGGACGAGCATCGCTTAAGTATAGGGGGGTGATGAAACCCAATTTCATCATCTTTATTTTCCGTAATTAACCCCCTTGCTTAAAGTTTTGTTAATAAACCCCAGATAATGTCCCGTAATTAATAGAGTCTCAGATAAATTAAAAACCACAAAAAATGGTAAAAACTAAAATCCGTGGTATTTTTAGCCTTAAAAATACCCTCAAAAATATTTCGAGCCTTCATTTGATCTCATCTCCAGTTTTGGTCAACATGAAACTTGTAGATCTCATCGAGATCTACAACTTTTATGTTTTGAGTTTTCTCAAATTCGGCCATCTTGACTTTCATATTTCAATTTTACCCTCTGAATAATCTGATTGGGCCACGTGGCCCAATCTGGGTGAGCCACGTGGCCCGCCTCTTTTGTCTCTTTCGCCTCCTCTTCCAGCCGTCGGATCGCCTTCTTTATCCAACGGCCAGAGTACTTCGATATACATGTTACGTGGAAATTGATTCTTATTTCTACCATGTTACATATGTATATGCGGATTTCTCAACATTAATATCCACAAGCAATCTAACATGCGATACATCTGTGTTGCAAAGCAAGGGGTTTCCAAAACTTAGTACTCTCTAAATCCTCTAACCAGAGAGGAAAATAGGAAAGGAATGTAGCGGTTCAATGGTATACCATAAACCCTAGTTGACATTGGATAAGTTATTTCCTTGCGAGCACTCCGAATTCTAGGTCCTAAGCCTTAAATTTACGTGGACATACTCGACACTTCCTCCCATACTCGATTCGTCAATACACCAGTCATCATATCGAACCCCTCTTCAAATGCCGCAAATTCTAGAGTGATTTAATCTTAGCCGTCCATCTCGGACAGAGGAACTGAAATCCTAGGGAGGCCTATCTCATTCTACTATATTCTCTCCACATAAGATGCAAATATGACTTGGTCACCTTCCTTTAGCGAGTCCTAGCGCTCTGGGAGGCCCAGAGAGCGAGGACTACAGGTCTTTTTTTGACAAGGCTTCCTCTTGGGAATATATGTACTTTTTTCTCGTTCCCTTCAATAGCAGTACAAATGTAACATCATAGACTGAGGAGTCAGAATTCCAAATGGATTGAAATCTTCGTTAAAATCCACATCGCGTCTGTAAACATAGTGAAACTGTGTCCCTGTCTGCTGTGTGGATTGAATTTCTAGACTAGGCTTGCACTAGTGGCTTCTTGAGCCAATCTAGGATTTGTTTGTGCTCGTAATTTTTTTAGGACCACACATCACGTAGAAGATGCACTTAGACCGTAGATCTAGTCAAATCAACCTGTTCTTCACTCGCTAATAGAACTGCCTGTCTAGGTGCGACTTTTCATCGCTTGCATATCATTTAGTGTAAAATTTCAATTCAGTCTTGCATCCCGCATTGCAGAGAGCTGGAGGCACTGTAAGTATTCTTACTCAAGCATTAATCATCATTTTCTCGATTGCATCGGCTTTTTCCGATTCTCTCTCTCACGGTTTTCTAAACCTAGGATAAGGGAATTGGGACTGAACGGTAGACGTGATTGCTTGTGTGGATTAATATCAGTGACAACTAATCTTTAAAATTGGGACTGCTAATTGAATTGGACCAAAAAATTGACTAAAATTAACCCTTGTTTGCGGGAGATTAATCCCGACCTTGTTTTCAGGCTGAGTGAGGGTACTTGAGTTGTGTGGAAACCTTAAGGTAGAGCCCAAATCCCCCGCCTTCCATATCACGTTCCAACTAATCCTTGCAAATATCATAAGTTGAATTTATTAAGGTTCACTGACTAGTACCAAGTAGCCTCTGCCTGTCTCAGGTAGATAGGGGCGAAATTGCGGTACTTCACGATAAGTTGCCAGTAACCCCCCAGGGTGAAGTTTCGGCCTTATCAGCCTCCGCCTGCTTGCAGGTAGATAGGGGCAGGTCGTTGAATCCATCAACTTGGGATAGGAGTGAAGAAAGGAAGGACCGACGGTATCTTAGGCGACAGGTTAAACAGGAAAGATGCATTCGACTTTGAGTTGACTTCCCTATAGGCCGCGTAACCTTTGCTATCTTGTCTGAACAATCACACTTAAAAAATCAACCAGACTAATCAGACTCGGTTTCGGGTCCTTCATCGTGTTGAGTGTGAACTCGGGGTTTGTTCTTGTGTTTGTTTTTATGTTTGTCTGTGTGTGTTATCCTGTGTAATTGCACATTTTCTACTTCAACCTGCTTACTCTTCAAGATGTCGGGATATTGGTCCCCATACCCTGTGATCTCTGGTCAATCCTCCTCGATCATATACTATTCATCTTCGCCTTCTCCTTTTTCTATGTACCTTCCGCCATCCACGGGAGACCCTTACCTGTGGTCGGTTCCACCTCGACCCGATTACGAAGTCAGAACTTCGACTGACTTCTCCACTTCTTCGCATTTCTCACCAAATAGATATTCCAACACTCCGGATCCACTTCCACCTTGGGTTGATTGTCCTTACTCTCGAGAGCTTGCAGGAATCAAAGAATCAAATGAAGAGCAAGCCACTGCTGAGACAGATGATTGGCAAAATTATATGCCCCCACATACTTCATTTTCACCTCAAGTAGGGACCATGCAACAATTTACATAAACACATCCCGACTTGATCTTAGGGCATAACTTGGTCAATCAAACAACCCGAATAGAGAGGCCTGAACATCATAATTTCCCAGACTTGATTGACTTTAGTGATCAAGCTTCCATTAACCAGCCGTCATTTGGAGAGCCTATACATTCACAAGATTGGACTCATGAGCTAGACTTATCGGTCCCCGTTTCATCATATGAGGCTCCGACCAGTATTTGCCATTTGGATGGTCCATACTCGACCCAGCATTACATGCCGGAGTCTAGGTATGTTGAGTATGAGACCCCGGTATCTCAGCAATATCCTCCAATTGAGCAGAACTCTCCCATGATTTGTCATGAGAAAATTTTGGAGGATGACATTTCTCGATTTATCTCGAAAAATGAAACATTAGGTAACAACTTGAGAAACATCATGGAAATATTGAACTCAATTTCTGCCAGCTTGGGAATGAAAGTGGAAAAGGACATGAGTAGTTTTGAGGTTGAAAACAGAGCAAACATTAGGGAACCCACACATCATGTACAGCTGGAGTCCATTCTATCTCCCTCTTCTACTAACCCCTTGCCTTCCAATCCAGAGTCTGATCATTCATCCATCCAAAACACCAAAAAATAGAAAAACTAAAAAATCACATAAAAATTGAAAATGAAGAAGATCTAAAAAATTGGATCCTACCCTAAGGGAAGCATTCGATGAAGAATTGATTTTAATCTTCCCTTAATAAAGGCCATAGATCACTTTCCCGACCTCAAACGATTTGTGAGAAGTAAATTGATGCCCAAGAGGTTGGGTAATAAGAGGACAAGGACTGAAAGACACATAATGTCTATGGCCACCTCCTTGGTGATGGGGAGAAAGACCAAAAGTCGCAGAGTGAAGCGGTTGCCCCGAGTTGAATGTGAAATCAAAGACACTATCTTCACCCATGCAAGAATCGATGATGACTCCCCGATAAATATCCTCCCGACCTCTGTGTTTGACAAGCTCAAACTCAGGCCAATCAGAAAGTCTAGAGAGATCGTTCAGCTGGCTGATCGATCCATCAAACGGTCGAGAGGAAACATTTCAGTCATCGTTACTTTCCAAGGTGCTCTACTCCAGGTGGACTTCACGATCATTGATATCGAGCACCGAGGGGAGTTTACCCAGTCTCCGATTATTTTCGAGAAGCCGTTCTTAGACTTGGCTAAGGCGACTATAGATTGCGAGACTCGAGAGATCGATTTTTCAGCATTGGGAGCGCTTCGACCTCACCCATTCTTTGATACACATTACTCTAAGGTGACCCACACATCCGCTGACAGTCGTGACAATCGAGAGGTAGATGAGTCCCACCTCTCTGCTACACCTGAGAGACCGACTGTCCGGACGACCGTTGGTTCTGAGACTCCCTACACCTCCACTTCATCAACTGCTTGCACCACCACAATGACAGCTTCTAAGAGGACTCACGACCAGAAGCTGACATTGAGTCGGACATGATTTTTGCTGATTGTCTTGACCATTTTGATGATCCGACACAAGAGCCCAATAATGGCAAGCCAACTGAGATCACTAGCACCTTTCCGAGACGTGTGCTGATCCTTAAGGAATATTCTAATCTATATGGTGGCTCATCTGATGAAGAACCCATGGTCAGCACCACACCTGGACCGTTAAATGAAACAACCATGACTGAATTGACTTCACATCAAAACACGGTTTCTCCTCTTCTGGTTCAGCTATTTAATGAGAGGAAGTCCGAGAATTGATTCCGTTAGGTTGTTCTCCCGAACCTCTCAAGGTGCGTCGCTCTCATCTCCCTCTTAATGATTCAGGTTCTAGAAAACCGACCAAGAAAATTTCCTTCAACATTCCGAAGAAGGAATTTTCAGAGGAATCCTCATCGGGTCCGGATAAGGTGATTTATATGAGTGAGCTCAGTTTGGCAGTTCTCAAGCCTTGTCTAAGCAAGCAGCCATGTGTCGACCCTCGTTGGACAATCCCTACACCTCACTATTATTCATATGAGGACGATTCCGACAGCGACACATATGTATATTATCCACCTCCTCGATCCCGTAAGAAGGTTTGTCACAACCTTCTTGATCCATGTATATTCTCAATTCTCCTTGTATATATTTCCCCTCCCCCCAGTGATTCGAATCACTCGCCCCGGCTCCATATCATTTCATTTTATGGCTATACTTAGGATGATCAGATCCTAAGTATAGGGGGGTGAGCGACCTGAGTCTCTTCACCATTCGTTGTATATTCTCTAGATCTCATCTCGATTTTCACACTCATTCATGTCCTATACTTAGGCTGACCAGAGCCTAAGTATAGGGGGGACCGATGCCCGCCGTGTATATACTCCTAAATTTCCCCTCTTAACCTCGCCCGCCCCATTTTTGATCTTCTTCTACACTTAGGCTGCCAGAGCCTAAGTATAGGGGGGCACGACGACTTCTATACTTTTTGTTATATTAACTCTCCTACGCTTAGCACGAGCTGTGTCTTTTTCCTCGCTTTTCGTGCTCTGAGGACATAGCACATGCTAAGTATAGGGGGGTGTGTATATATTGCATATATACTTTACCCATAGCTCGCACTTTCACGTATTTTCATGTACTTTTTGTATATATTTTGCAATAATTACGGGTGGATAAAAAATGAAAAAAAATTATACTTGTTGTATAATACTTGTAAAACTTTTGTAAAAATTGAAAAAATGTATACTTGTATGTTGTATAACACTTGTATAATCTGTATAATACTTATAAACTCTTGTAAATTGTTGTAACATAGGAGGTATAACAAAGTTTTGAAAAAAAATAGGCTTCTTATTTACTCTTGCACATCATCTTGCATTCAAAAAAAAGTCTTGCATTTCATTTATCTACATAGCATGTCATCTGCACCTCATCTGCATATCTTGCATATGCAAAGTGAAAAGCTAGTGGGTTCTGAACCAAGTTATGAGTAGATATTGAGGATGGACCTGATTTGACCTTAATCCACCTAATTTCAGAGGAACCTTATAAGAGCTGGAGTTAAGATTTCTCAGGTCAAGTGACTTATTTCTTTGAGTCCGCAAGTCTATGTTCACATGTCATCTTAATTAGTCTAAGTAGAATATCTCGTGCACATGCATGATTCTTTTAGATAATGACCTAACTTGGACAAGCACCATGCACGTATCTTCATTGATGAGGTTGTGAGGAGGTAGAATCCTTTAGCTTGGAGTAGCACACGGGTGGAAACATCCTTCCTCCTCTAGGGAGGGTAGTGCATCTCAACCTAGTCTGGTGGTGTTGACATCTAAGGACGGGATGCTGCGGGTTGCAATAATGCTTCAAAAGAGGGATAGTCTATTGGCTCAAGAGGAAAAATTCATGATGTACATGTTGCACCTTGTATATAGTTCAAAAAAAAAGAAAAGGAAAAAAATGCAAGAACTCCAAAAAAATCAGACAGGTCCAAAAAAAACCTGTTGGAGTATGTATATTAGCAAAGAAAATACAGCTGGATGACTTAGCTACACTGATCAGGCATCCCGGGATAGGTAGCTACACTGGCTACCATCCATTCTTTTCTCTACCCCCTCCTCTTGAGCTGGTCGCACTTGAACTTAGAAGGGAATACCCCGCTCCTCGAGGAAAGAGTTACTGGACCGGGTTATTTGAGTTACCTTTTTAGAGGAGGCTGTTTCCGAGCCATTTCTGATGTGGAGAGCTATTTTACACTTACACAGTACAAGTAAGAATCATAGTCATCAGAAATTTGCGTTTGAGGATTTGTTCTGACCTGACTGTTAAGGCATTTTGAATAGAAGACTTATGGAACTTGAAGTCTGTTAGGTCTTAAGTTCAGATCCCAATAAGGTTCTGCCACATAATTAATCCAAAGGTCGAGTCAAGCTCCTTTTTCAACTTTTGTTCATGACCTTTTTATGGAACCCAAAATCATTTCACTCTTGCATTTCATTTTAGTTGCTCGGGGACGAGCAAGGTTTAAGTATAGGGGGGTGATGAATCTGTGATTCATGACTCTAAAAGTTGAAAATAGAGCTTTGTTCTCGAGTAAATAGCTGCATATTTCCCCTTATCTTGCATAATTAGCATTCATGCATGCAAGCATAACATCTGCATTTTAGCATTCATATTTGCATAAAATAAGAAGCCAAATTCACTTGTAAATATTCACATGTATATTAGCTAAAATACCTTATTTGTATGTATTTTATACTAACTCCGAATCCAATAAAATCAGCTCTACTATTTATATATGACTAACACTAATTAAAGAAAAATGTCAAAAAATACTAACTTGTAAAATTACCCAATAAAACCCCAAACTCAATTGGAGACCTTAGACCTTAAAACACACATATCTCTCTCATACAACCTCCGAATAAGGTCTACTCACTTTTAAAGTAATATACATTCAAAGATCTTCGAAACAAGACCAATTTCACTAAAATCGGAGCTCGTATGCAAAACTTGGGTTTTGGGCCCCTTTTGTACATTGTACAAAATGACCGTTTTACCCCCGTATTTTACCATTTCATTTTCTTAATTATTAAAAATCCAAAGAAATTAGATTAAGTTGTAAATATTCTTCTCATATTTTCTTTATTTTTATTTTCATGACAAAAAAATTACAAAAGATAAAATGCGGTATATAAGGTACCACCCAAAAATATATTTTGTACATATGATTTCATTTGATTTTCGGCCCTTCATGAAAGTTGTAGATCTCGTCGAGACGAACAACTTTTGTATTGACCACTTTTTGATTTAATCTCTTTTGTTATTTCTTTTTGATTTTTTTTACATTTAATCTTTGACTTTTCTAGGAGCGACATGTGGCAGCTCCTGGAGCCACCACATGTCTCCCCCTTTTATTATTATTATTTTCGAATTTATTTTATTATTTTCGGATTTATTAATATTATTATTTTATTTTTATTATTTTAATTATTTTTAATAGCCTACTATTTTATTTTATTACTTTATTTATTTAATCTCCCTTTTACCTCTTCCCTTACTTGCCTTCCACTTCAAGTCACCACTCTCCCCACTACTCCATTCTCCCCACTTTTTCTCCAACTTCCCTCTCCTCTCCCTTTTTATTCCCATCATCCTCCACCATTGTTCTCCATCCGCCGTTTCCGAGAGAAGTGAGGTCGAGCCCCTTTAACCTTCAGGTGACAGCTGTAGGAGACGAGTCGAGCGACGACAACCTCAAGGCGAGATCCGCGATTAATCTCCGCGTAGTGAGCTGTCAGCCAAGCTCACGGAGCTTCTCCGATTTTCGATCGCCAAATCGGACCGAGGCCATGACAACGGAAGCCGCACGACGCGACTCCATTTTCAGCGAAGTGCAGGTAAGTCATCCCTCAACTTTTCCTTGTCATTTTTTTAATCTAAGATTTTCCTTGTTATTTCATCCACAAATCACCATTATAATCACCATCATCATAGTGCTTACATTCATCAAACATCACAACCAACACACACACTTCATTTCCATTCATTTCACTATTTATTTAACTGTTTGAAAAAAAACTACAAAAAATTGCAAACAAAAAAAACAAAAAAAGATTGCAGGTGCACGGCTTGGCCAGCACCATCCTCCTCCATCGCAGCCACGACAACCTCACCGTCAGCCCCTGTGGCCGCACGCGCCGCCCCTGTGCCCGCGACTCCGTCCCGCGCGTCGATGCTCCAGCCCAGCAGTGCCCGGCATCGCCTCCTCCTAGTCGCTAGTAGTCTCCGCCCCAGTCAAGGCCGCTCGCCACCAATCGTGCGTCCCTCCTCTGCCAACCAAGCACCTGCCGCAGGCGCGCTCCGCGTTTCCCAGCCCTCCAGCAGCGGCACCGGCGGTGCGCTGCCCAGCACCACCACCGGCGCCGCGCCTCCAGCCCAGCCGCTCCCTCCGCCAACACCTTCAGCACGGCGCCCGCCTACCTCCTGGCAGCGCGCAGCGACAGGGCACCGCCCTACCTCCTGCGGTCGGCTTCTGCGCCACCCCATACGTCGACGGTTGCCGCAGTCCACTTCCCCAACATCGTCAGCCCCTGGCGGCCGCCGTTCGTGCCGCTCTTGCTGCACCTACAGGCCGGCCCTTGTTCAGCACCGCGCCCCGCGGCACGCACCACCTCTCCCAGCCGTGCGCGCGCCCAGCGCGTCGTGCTTCTGCCTGCACCATCCCCGCCGCGCTCCTCGCCGCGTCGCGCGACCTCCATCAGCCACAACCGCCTCCACGCGGGCCGCTCACGAGCGTGGCGACACGTGGCCACCGACCTCCATCGCCTGCCTATGCGCCTGACGCATGGCACATTTTGAGCACTGCGATCACGCACTCAGCCCTTCCATCTGAGCCGCTCGCTCCACAATCATCTCAACCGCCCGATCGAACGCCAATCTCTGATCTGGACCGTTGGCTGGCGCCTCGCCTTTGATGCGCCATGTGGCGCCATCACATCCCTTGATCGTTGCACCTCAGATCAAATCCAAGATGCTTGATAGTGCCTCACTCTAGACCGTTGGATCACAAGATCCAACGGTGGTGAACTCGTCTTCCACCTCCGACGCCCCCTCTTTCCCACAATCTCAGCCTTGTGCGAGGGGCTCGCCCTTTCTATTTTTGCTTCCACTCCTGCCACCCTCGCCGACCACCAACACCGCCACGACCTTCACCACTCTCCCCTCATCCTCGCCAGCTACCTCACTCCTCACGACTCCCACTAGAGTCACTCCACGACGACCTCAAACTCCACCTTCCAGCGACTCAACCCATCGACTTCATCCTATAAATACTCGATCACTGGCCACCGTCATGCCTATCCGCCACCCCAGAGAGGTTCCTTGAGCTCAGAGCATCCGTTTGGTGACAGCGGTCGAGTGATTCTTCGAGCGACGACAGGTTTCTTCTCCGGCGAGATCCACGGCGAACTCTGCCGTGTCGCAGCCTCCCTCCGTGAGCTGCTTGAGCTCGGGACCCTACCGACCCCTTGAGCGAAGACCTGGAGCTCAAATCTGAGCTCCAATCCCCAGGTAACCTCCTCCATCCTCCTTTGATCTTCTTCTTAATTTTTCCTTTGATTTCTCTCAATTTATTCGCCTTCCACCATGATCTTCTCGCTCCACCTTCACCTCGCCGAGCTCCGCGACGGAGCTCCGATCTTTGCGATACATTTATCTCCCTCCGAAAACGCACTTCACCTTTCATCAACTCCAGCTCCGCCACTTGGGCAGAGCACCATCGCCGGACCACCCTTGCACCGCCATAGGCCTCACCGTTCGCTTCCCACATCTCCATGCACAGCCCACGTGCTTCGGCTATACCCCTAAACCCTTGCAGGTGCTCCTTCCTTCACTGGCCGGAAGCTCATCAGAGCTCCCCTCGAGCTTCATCGCCATCGAGCTCCAGCGCGCCTCCTTCACTCCTAGGACCATCGGACGCTTCGCCACTTCACCCCGCGTCTTCCGAGCTACTTCAGAGCCTCCGGAGAGCTTCATCGACGCCTAGAGACCGAGGCGGAGCAAACCCCCCTTCGCCGGAGCCCCACCTTCTCCTCCGCAGGTGGCGGAGGACCGTTGAAGATGAAGTACAGCCACCGTTCGATCATCTTGATCGAACGGTTCATAGCCAGCCACGTGTCCAAGCGTCGGAGCAGCAGAGAGCCGTTGGATCTCTCTCTTTGATCCCACGGTCACAGTCGCACCACGTAGTCATCTTTGGAGGAAGCCCATCACCGTTGGATCGATCAGTGATCCTATGGTCCGCAGCCAGCCACGTCGCCATCTTCAGCTAGCGTCAACCACCGTTGGATCAGCTTCGATCTGACGGTTGGTGATCAACCACGTCGACATCAGTCGTAGCCAACAGCGACCGTCGATCTTCACCAAGATCGCACGGTCGTGATCGCGCCACGTCGTCCCGATCCGAGCCTCTTCCCTGACCTCTAGGCTCGGATCCCCAAAGCTTCTCCGAGCCCCAGCCGAACCTCCAGAGCGCCCGAGCCTCGTCCCGAGCTGCTGACGCCACCCGAGCTTAGGTCGCCCCACGTGAGGAGCATGTGCGGCCTGGGTAAATTTCACTGAGGCCCTGGGAAGTTTGTGAAATTGTAATCCAATCCCTGTGAAGCACCCCCACGTGAGGAGCACGTGCGGCAGTGGAGAAATTGCATTACACCCCCTGCATTCTAGGTAATTGCATTAAGGTCCCTGTCAGCATATTTATTTTTAAGTAATTTTAAATTTCTGTATTGCAGTTACACCCCTGTCTTGGCACGCATATTTAGGTGTCCATATTTCATCATTTTTGAATTCCAAAAATTGCATGTTATAGTGTAACTTGTCCTTTATCTTATGTGACACTTGGCACATTTTTGTGATATCAATAGAATTTTTAATTAATTAATTGGTTTATTCCAGTGATATTTTGCCTAATTGGACCTTTAAATTAATAGAAATTTTTCTGTAACTCCAAAAATTCCCAAAAAATCACATTAGCTCTAGGATAATTAACTTAACATTGCATAAAAATTTCATCTCATTGGCACACATTTCGAGGCTAAATAAATTAATTGGTTATTCCTTGATTCATTTTTAATAGGTTCATTTTTCATTAAAATTAAGGTCTGACAATTTCCCTGGATTCTTCATCATTAGATCTATCTAGGATAATTTTACTTCCCCAAAATACTGTGATTTGATATTTATTAGAATTAAATTAGTGAAAATCACCCTACATTCATTTTAAATTCATAGTTAATTCATTTAGTGTTCAAAAATTCCAAAAAAATTAGGGTAGCTTAATTTCACCATATTTCATCATTTGGCCAATTTTTATTATTTTTGGACTCCATTTGAACATATTTCTGATTTAACTTCTAAATTGGCTTGATTCTTGCATGTTTCTTGCATATAAAATAGAAAAAGACCAAAAAAAATTCCTCGAAAATCGAACACTGGAACCTCACTAAAAATCAACCTAAGGAGACAGATGCCTCCCTGAGTTCGACCTTGAACTTCACCAAGTAAAAAAAATTGCCACTCGAAATTGACTTGATTAAATTAAAAGTGGTTTTTGATTGGCCCTCTCGTTATCCGACTGCAACGAACATTAATATTAATTTAGACATTAATCTGCCTAAATTAACAAGGGTAGCGGGAGGCTATATCACCTGTTCAAAGGCCTAACAACCTGTAAGGTGCAACGAGGAAGAAGAAGCAATCTCACCCAAGCATGTATGGATCTCGACCCGAAGATAACTTGATATAGAGATGTTTTCAAAGCATGAGAGAAAGCAAGATGACAACAGGGAGGAATACTCTTAACTGTGGTGATCGATTCTTTAAAAATATGATGAAGGAGCGTAGCATCGATAAACAACCCATCTATGGCATCTGGTACAACAGGAAGAATGGGTCTCAAAATGCTGATAATGTGCCCTTGAACCACCCTCGCATCATATGTTTACAACAATATCATTAACATATTGATCCCCTCACTTATTATGCAAAGGCCAAATAACCTTAGGGTAGTTGGACTAGATTCCATGTCATATTGCTTGTGAAGGAGTCCATCTCATCCTCATTGACTAACTTGGTGAATCTCTGATTTATCATTTCTATACTCCATTATTATCCTCGAAATACAAGAACTTCATTGTGAATCTTCATTAGTTCCGCTTCTTTAACAATAAAGCCTCTTCCTATAATTAACCCTAATTATTATATATAAATTAATCCTTATATTTTTATTTTTCTTTATTTTATTTCTTATTAAAAATCCTTAAAAATTAGAGTAATTATTCTGTATATTTATTTTGACTTTAAAAATAAATTAAGAATGCAAAAAATATCAAAGTAATTAAAGCAATGGTTTTTATCTATTAAAAATACTTACCTAAAATATTTTTTTTGTTTTTTTGTCTTTTGACTTTTTGATCAACATGAAATTTGTAGACCTCATCGAGATTTACAACTTTCATGTTTTATGTGTTCTGCTAATTTTGCTTCCTTTTATTTGTTTTTGAATTTCTCCTTACTTTCTCATTTTTTTAATAATCTAACTGAGACACGTGATGCCCTCTGGGCTGCCCACGTGGCTCCTTCTCTGCTAGCGACCGGCCTGCTCCTTGGCCCTTGGATCCACCTTTCCTCGCCTCCATCTCATCCGTTCACCTCTGCCTAATTCTCAAACAGTCGATCAGATCCCAAGATATGATCTCAGCCGCCTCCTTCCGCTCTAATCTCAACCACAAGGCCATCACTCATCCAACGTCCTATCTCCTTCCACATCATCTGCTACTCCCTAGCCGTAGGATGAAGCCCATCAAATTATCCAAACCGTTCGCATCAGCTCGCCTCTCCACTGTTGGATTAAATCCATTGATTTGATCTAGACTGACCACCCGTGCCCACTTCTTGGCCGTTGGACCGCATGATCCAATGGTCAATACTTCATATTCCAACCCCCAACTCACCCCTATCAGACTTTACACCTCACAAACCTCTCTCCCCCTTACAATTTTAGCCACCACATAAACCTTCTCCTTAGCTCCCTAACGACCGTCCCACATAGCCTAACTGTTACCACTCTCATGTAACCAATAATGGCCGCAAAGCATGCCTCCATCATCTCCGTCCAGCCATCGCAAGCACCCCCTGCACCTTCCATAATGATCCACCTCCTTCCCTATTTAAACCCCTGCTCCACCTCCGTTCTAGTCATCCACAATTCTATGGAGATTCTCCTAGCTCTTCTTCCCCTCCTCGTGATAGGAGGAAGGGGAATTGAGGGGCCATCATGGCCATCATCACTAGGAGCGATCCTTGGCCACCATAGGCAAGTCATGGTGGCTCCGCCGCCATTGAGCCCCATGCTCAGGCTGAGCATGTAGAGCGAAGACCCGAGGTCCTCAAGACCTCAGCATAGGCCACTTCCACCGCTAGGTATTCGTCTCCGATCAGGTAACTCCCTCCTACTTATTTTCCTTTGATTTTTAGTATTCACGCAAACATGCACCCTCTCCGATCATTGACCACTTCATGAGCTCATTTGTTCATCCTTTATTCACACTGACCACCTCGTCCATATTCTCTTCCCGTCGCACCCTTCCCATACCAGGCATCTTCCTCCACCAAAGGTAGAGGAAGACCCACTCCGGGCACCCGTTTCTCCACCCTGATGCCCTCCGCTCCACCTCACTTCACTAACAAAACATGCTTTGGCTATCATATAACATCTTCTAGATCCACATCCTCAATGTCAGAGCCTCCTTCCTTGCTCCATTCTAGAGCATCCACGCAGCGAGCATGTGTCACTCAGTTCCTTTAGGTATCTTCGCAGAATCCTCAAGTGATCATCAGCTTCGTCGGTCCTCATGTGAGCTCCTCGATCATCTGCGCATCTGCACGAAGCCTCAAGAGTCTCGACAGAACCCCGCCTTCACCACTATGCATGGAGAAAAAGTTGTGGCCCTCATTTCGTGCGTGCCTCGGTCCTGCACCAGGAGGCTCGGTGGAGCCAGAGCTAGGAATGAAGCGCGGAGGCCACGCCACGTGGCCTCTGAACCTGCAGCCGACCGCATCTTGTTCCGAGCCTCCATCCACATGCTATCCACGTGTATGCTCAGGAAAATTGCATCTACACCCCACTAGATTTCGATATTTGCAAAAAGGTCCTCCCCCCAAGCACGTGCTCCTCACACGCTTGCTTGGGTATTTTGCAAAGATACACTGCCAGCTTCCCCTTATTACATAAATGCTCCTCCCTAGGGCCTTTATGCCTATTTATCCTTTTATTTCTATAATTTTTACTACATTTATGACCTTGCACTTTTTCTTCATAACTTGAGCATACAAACTCCGATTGATTTCAGTTTCATTTTAATACTTGTGTAATGATTTAAAGTATGCCATTATTTATTTGGTGATTTAAAACTTAATTAAACATGCTAGTTTATGAGAAATAATGTGTCAATTTCTCTTTATTTCATCATGCCATTAATTCATTTTAATGCACTATTTGTCCCTGAAATCAACTTATATTTTATTGCTCATTTATCTGATAATTTTTAGGGCATATTTGTAATTGCATCAACATCCCATCTTGCATCATTTTTATTATAAAAATCAAACAAAAAATGCATCATATTTCGTGTATCATTTCCGTGCCATTTTGTTTGCATTGTATTTGGTGCATTATTGTGTTGTGCATTGTAAATGCATTTGAAGACCTAGATAACTGAATGTAATCACTTGAATTAAATCAATAGTTTCCGATAAATAAAGAAGACACCCGTGTCCCTGTGCTCGACCTTCGTAGACTTGCTAAGTAAAAATTCTCCACAAAATTCAAAAATTGTGGTTTTTGTTGAATTATTTTCACCACCTATACTACAATGAAATGCGACTATTAACACGGTGAAAATGTGATTCATCATAACTCTCACTACCTTTCAATCTTATCATTTAATGCCTCATCAAAGCATTCAAACTCATCATTATTATTTAACAATAAATAATTCAAGGAAAGTGAATCCTTGAAGTGGGTTTGTTGATTCAGTAGGCTTCCTCAAAGCTGGAGTTTGCAGGTTATTTTTTGCAATTTGTCAGTAATAAATTGCGAGTACATTGCAAGTATTTGCCCTCGATAGGTTCATTTCAAGGACATTGCGAGGAAGGTACTCTCTCTATGTTCTTATCATTCGATTTGCGGATTGATGTAGAAAATGATGCCGCTAGATTATATTTCAAGGAAATCGACGAGGCCATTACGAGGACTTACTTGTCCTCACAATTTTTTTGACATAATTGTGGTCAGTCCCTTTTTTTTCTATTTTCCTCACCTATCTTCCTCTTCTCTTCACCAACTGCCTACCTCTCCGGTCACCATGCTCACTTCATTGCCTCCCTTCACATCGTTGAGTTTGTATGCCATCCTCGTTGTTTGTAAAGGGTTCCTATATACATGTAAAAGGGCCCCTTGTCTATGCTAAACATATATGTCAACTCACTCGGCATCAAACCTATTCATTAATTAGTTATAATAGAGAAAAAAGTATTCTACCAATCGAGACTTCTCTCTGAGCTCTACATCTCGATGTGTTTCAAGCTTCACCGTTAGTTCTTCACTTTGATTGTTTAGTTTGCTCCGCAACTCTTGTTCATGTTTTGGAAGCTTAAGTTCGATAGCTATATTTTATTTTTATCATTGACTAAGAGTCATTATGTTTGAAGACCTTTCTTACTAAACATTGAAGGATATGGGAGAATCCTTAAGCGCATCACGGAAGCGTGAGGATAACATCATATACGATCGAGAGCGACTAGTCGCACTAGTTGCTTGGTGCAGCGAAATTTAAAATTTTCATTGATGAAACCACATGATCCAAGAAAAATTATTGGATCGTTTCATCTAACCACATAATAAATAAAGGAATACCTCATGTAGCATGGTTGTGATCGAGCCTCTGAGAGAGGAGACCTCCTGTCTCAAGTCCGATCCGTGAGAGGAGATGCTTGCGAGCGCGGAGATGAGTCGTATGCTTCTCGCAATCCAAGTTGTTAATCCAAGCAATGGATCTCCTGATCTCGTTTCACGAGATCAAACACCTTCTTCATGAGCGAGACTCACCAAAGAAGACGGAGACCCAAGAGTCGTCGAAGCGTCGGCACAAAGGCGATACGACAACGGAGGAGACCTTCTCTCAAGAGAGGAGTTGATGACCACTCAAGGAGACAGAGAAGGTCTTGGCATGATAATAATAGAGTGAGAGAGAGAGTCGTTGTCAAAGTTGTCATTCGATGAGCAAGGGGTGCCTCTTTTTATATAGGGTTTTGGGAGTCCATGGATCTCAATCCATGGACAACACAAAATCAATGTATGAGATTGATTTACGTTAATTTCAATGCCATGATTTTGTTATCAAAAAACACAACAACAATAATTTAATTTAATTTAACATACATCGATAAATCAATATAATTAATTTCAAAATTAAATCATTAAAAAATAATCTTAGAGATAATGGAGAAAGAGATTGCCCCATCCCTAAAAGGTGGGGGGATAGTCACCAAGTCCCTTTAGGACAATGTGACCGTCCACCCTCTTGACTTGGAATGAGTCAATCTCTTTCCAAGTCATGATATTACATTATCTCATGAAATTTCCAAGATTATCTCACAAAAATAATTCATAATTGTCTCATGCCATTGGAATTACGTGAATCGCATTCACAAACCAAAAATAAAATGTAATTATATTTTCAATTAATCATACAATGTGAATCCAATTCAGATCAATAATAAATCAACAAATATAAATCACAATTAGTCTTTATCCAATATATTATAAATCACATTTATAACATATATGAATAATTGGATAGTGTTATCCACATTTTTCATATCCATAATAATTCAATCACATTTAATTATATTGGATTATTATCCTCATGCATTCAAATAATATGAATCAAATTCATATTATTCATGATAATTAAATCACATTTATTTATCCATTTCTCAATGCTTAGATATAATTCAATAGTAGAATTATTTATAATTCAATAGTAGAATTATTCATGAACTCTTTCAAGAATAATGCGCTTTCTCTACAGATACTTAGAGATAAAGGCATGGCGAGTGTACGTTCCACATATAGTGACTTGCATATTTAGATCATATCTCGAATCCAGATCTCACGGACCTCTCATAGATGCTTGATTTAATCAAGGCCGTAAATCTAATCTTCTCATTGCATCTGAATCTCATTCAGATCAATGTCCAACACTTGGATCAAGATCAGATTACTTATCTTTTGAGAGGAGTTATTAAAATCCAGACCTGTTTCATCACTCCCTCGGAATGGAAGCGTCATGGTTATACAATCATTTATGATCACATCACCCTCAGGTATTCCTAATACTTGTACATCCAGCATACTTGAAGACTTATGATAAACCCGAAGATATAGATCAATTTCACACTGTCATCTTTAGGGTGTCATCATCAAGTTTCTCATTCTCTTTGGGAGTTGGTATCGATCATATGCTTTCCAAAAGCATATATCATACCTTTCAAATTCTTGTCATGCTTCCAAAGCACGACAACCATGCATAGAATTTGATCGGTCCCAATACCTCATCAGTGAGCTCATGCCTTCCAGTTCACAAGTGAACATGTATGATCCCTTTGAGAGATCATATTACTCATATGCCCTCATATGCACGCCAGCTCGTCAGTATATAGACCTTGGCTAGGTCATCAACCTATTGGTTTGCCAAATGTACATACTTAGACATATAGTAACACATATGTCTCGAGTCAAAGGATGTGTGCCTATATCGTGATAGTTTATGACATAGGACTTTAGTTATCTCAATCTCGTTAAGTCAACTCTTTGACCTAACTAATCTGACACCTCCGAATCTCTATTCCTATGTTGAGGACCTGCATCAAGAAGTCGGTCAGATATCAGCCTAATGAGAAATGATTGCCATCTCCTACTTAGGATGGAGATCATCTCTCAACAATTATTTGACAGTGCTTGATAAGTCCACAATCTAACTCCTTAGATATTCATCCAAGCACCATCCTCTATGATTCAATTATTGAATCAACAGATGTATGATTATTAAGATGGCCATGGTACATAACCCTAATTGTACAGAGAGACCTTATAGTGCTTTCATTCATTCAATCTCAAAAAGGGAGTAAAAGAATCAATAACTTTTTTTGATAAATCAAATATTACAATAACATTTATCGTAAGAATGGCTCGCCTCAGGCACACATGGCTAACAATCTCCCACTAGCCCTCAGAACCATTCAGGTACAATCCTTAAACCCATACTCATTACATGCTGGTCGAAAACCTTCTATATCAGAGGTTTGGTAAAATGATCAACAACGTTGTCAGCAGAGGCCACTTTGGTGATGATGATGTCACCATGCTTTTGAATCTCCCAAATGATGTGGTATTTCCTTTATGCATGCTTACTCTTTTGATGCCATCTGGATTCCTTCGCTTGGGAAATGACTCCCGTGTTATTGTAGAGTAACGAGATGGGAGTATCAAAGGAAACTATGTCGAGTTTCATGATGAACTTGCGTAACCACACCGCCTCCTTTACAGCACCTGATGCAGCAATGTATTCAGCTTCTGTTGTTGAATATGCTGTAGTGTCATGCTTCTTGCTTCTCCGATCACAGCACCACCGTTCAACAGGAACACAAACCCTGATGTCGACTTTCGATAATCTATATCCGACTGGAAGTCTGAATCTGTGTATCCCAAGACTTGGATATCACCATCTCCATAGACCAAGATGTAATCTTGTGTCCGTCTTAGATACTTGAAAATGTTCTTCACTGCATTCCAATGTTGTTCTCCCTAGCAGGATTGGTAACGACTTACCACTCCCACTGCATGGTAGACATCTGGCCAAGTACACATCATGACGTACATTAAGCTTCCTACATCTAATGCATATGGGCATCCAACCATGGCCTTCTTTTCCTCAACAGTTCGAGGAGCCATCCCTTTAGACAGGTGGATATCATGTCTTAAGGGGAGGAAACCTTTTCTGGAACTATCCATACAGAAACGTTCAAGATTTTTCTTTATGTTCCCATGTTGTGACAATCCCAATATCCTATTTTCTCGGTTTCTGAATAGCTTCAGACCCACGATATAAGAGGCTTCTCCAAGATCTTTCATCTCGAAGGTATGGGATAACCAAATCTTAACACTGGTCATCATTCCTATATCATTCCCAATGACAAGGATGTCATCTACATAAAGAATGATGAATACAATGACGCTCCCACTAAGCTTCTTGTACACACAAGGTTCATCAAGATTCTGCACAAAATCATAACTCTTTATGGTTACGTCAAATCTGATGTTCCGGCTACGAGAAGCTTGTTTGAGCCCATAGATGGATTTCTTTAGCTTGCATATTTTACTATTTCGATTATGAAGCCCTGTGGTTGCTCCATATAGATATCCTCCTTGAGGTATTCATTGAGGAAAGCTGTCTTGACATCCATCAACCAGATGTCGTAGTTAAGAGATGAAGCTAACTAGCAATGTCCTGATGGACTTGAGCATAACCACTGGACAGAACGTCTCATCGCAGTCAGTGCCTTCTCTCTGTGTGTAGCCCTTGGCCACGAGCCGTGCCTTGAAAGTCTCTACTTTCTCATCAGGTCCCCTCTTTCCTTGAAGATCCATTTACACCCTATGGGGTTTACCCCTTCAAGTGGATCCTATAGGGTCCATACACGATTCTTATGCATGAAGTCAATCTCTGACTTCATTGCTAGCATCCATCTACCCATGTCATGATTCGTAGGCGCTCCATCAAATGAAGTAGGATCATTGTCATTTTCACCCGACACAGAATTCATACCTTTCAGGTGGTGCAACCACCCTCAAACTACTTCGAAGATGTATGGGTGTTTCATCTTTATTTATATCTTCAGTTTCTGGTTCAGGAAGCTCAGAATCATCATGGGACTCAATGAGTTCCTCTACTTCATTTTTGTCTTGCCATTTAAGGAAGTCACCCTCCAGAAATCTCACATCTCTAGATACAAAAACCTTCTGGGCCTCAGGGTCATGAAGCTGATATCCAATACCATCCTTAACATACCCAATGAAGTAGCACTCTAGAGTGTGAGACTCCATCTTACTTGCATCAGTGTTCTTCACATGGACCAAGCAACCCCAAACCCTCAAGTGATTAACACTAGATTTGGTTCCATACCGGAGCTCATGAGGAGTCTTAGGTATGGACTTGCTAGGAATCTTGTTCAGAATATATATTGCAATCTCTACCACATATCCTCAGAAACTAAGAGGTAAATGTGCTTTGCTCATCATTGAAAGGACCATATTCATGATGGTCATGTTGCGTCTTTCAGCAGCACCATTAAGTTGGGGGGTTCCAGAAGGAGTGAGATTCGATTTAATTCCATTTTTTTAAGTATTCATTGAATTCATCTGAGAGGTACTCGCCACCTTGGTCAGATTGAATCTGTTTAATCTTCATATTGATTTGGTTCTCAACCAAAGCCTTGAACTCTTTGAGCTTTTCAAAAGTTTCAGATTTATGACGTAGTAGGAAGATAAACCCGTATCACAAAAGGTCATCAATAAATGTCAAATAATATCGATATCCATTTCGAGTCATGGCACTGAAGGGACCATATACATCGGTATGTATTAGGTCAAGAATACCTTTGCATCCTGTAACTTTGTTACGAAAAGGCGTCCTAGTAATTTTACCTTGAATATAATATTCACATGTAGGCAAAGGATTGAACTTGTAGAAAATCTAAGGGCCCGTCCTTTATCAATCCATTGTTCCTATCAACAGATAAATGACCAAGCCTTTGATGTTAAATCATGTTTGAATGATTTCCATCTTCCCTGGATCTTTTAGGATTTTTATTAGTGGCAGTAACATTCATGACATGTTCATCAATGTACAATTCATATAGTCCACTAGAAGTCAAAACATCATCCACAATATGCTTATCATAATGATTTATGACTAGTTTATTTCAGAGAAGGAATGAATATCCACTTCTAACAAGCTTAGATACATATATTAAATTCCTTCTGACTTCAGGTACATAAAGACACTATTTAAGTATTAGGACTACTCCACTAGATAATGATAGTCGGTAGATCCCAACGGCAACTACTGCAGCACTTGCATCAGATCCCATCTGGATGACTATCTCCCCTTCATCAAGACTCTTAGTTTCCTAAAATAGATGCAACAAATTGCATACATGAATAGAAAGCACTAGAATCAACAACCCAACTTCCTTCTCGTCTAACGAGAAAACTAGTTTCAATGATGAAAGTAGATTTCATACCTGTAGGAGCTTTACCTTTGTCGACAGACTTTAGGTAATCCAGACAATTACGCTTCCAGTGTCCCGACTTCCTGCAGTAATGACAGACATTGATTTTCTTCGATGCTATCAAAGTGGATGCATTATAAGATGAGCCAACATCTTGACTCTTATTCTTTCTCTTCTGGACCGGGCCCTTCCGAGAACCTTGCTTCCGATCGTGCTTTCCCTTGACTTGCGCAACCATTGAACTGCTAGAGGGGCCATCCTTCTTCATTATGTCTTCAGCGGACTTTAATGCAGCCAATAGCCTAACGTTAATATAATCAACTTTACTCATGTGGAACGTGACCACAAAGTTGTTGAAATACTTAGGGAGCGACAGCAGAATGAAGTCAACATGCATATCTGCATCCATGTCAGCTCCTAAGGTTTCCAGCTCAGAAAGGTACACGAACATTTTGAGTACATGTTCTCTGACAGAGGTCCCCTCCTACATCTTGCAGCGAATAAGTTCTTTCATTATATTATAACGATGTGTGCGATTTACATCACCGAACATTTCTTTCAGATTCACTATACCATGAAAACTATTCATCTCCACATGCTGCTTCTGAAGCACATAGGACAATGAACCCAGAATGTAACTTCTTGTCAAATTACGATCTTCATCATATTTATCATTAAGATTGATTTCTTATAGAGTCTTTGGATCTGTGTACTTGTCCTTTAACAACACATAAGATATACGCTCAGTGGAAAGGATAAGATCCAAATTTCGGATCCAATCTAAATAATTTAGTCTGGTCAACTGATTGACCTTCAGAAGCCTGCTAAAAGAGTTCATGGACTTCATTTTCTGAAATCAAGATTGCACTATATTAGAATATATAAATAATAATATATTCAATTATATTTCTTTGATTAAGGATTTTTTAATCAAATTAGTCTTACCTTTTTAACTTTGAAAGTTTAGTCCCTTAATCACTTTCAAAGCAAGAGATATACTTACCGCTATATCTCTAGCAAGATCTGGGATCTCCTCCTTACCTTTGCTATATCCCAATAATATGAGAACATGTAACTCGGATAAAAAGAAGCGGGAACATATTCCGCCTTTTAAGTCCAACTTGCATTTTCCAATTCGGTCTTTAACACCTAGGCCCACCACCCCTAAGGTGATGTTGACCCGTCGTTAATTGAACCAACCGTCAACATGGCTAGAACTCGCTATGCGCAACCCAATATCGCTCCAATAATATGAGAACCCGAGATTGGGGTCACTACACATACGACCTTACTCTTTAGAGAAGCAAAGTGCCCAATCTAGATGCGCTTGTATGCAGAAGCGGTCACTTCGGACAGATGTCTCTTACATATAATCCCTAGCGACAGAACCTTTCACCTTGACGGGAGATCATGGATGTCACTTATGTGATCCTCCACCTCATATTCAATTTTAATTAATTATTATTAATCAGATTCATATAACTATTTCTTCCAAGGGAATACACATCTATTCATAATAGAGTATTTTAATTTGGATATAATTGATTGAATCATATTAAATCACTTATCAATCTAATTCAATCAACCAACAAACTTGATTGTTACTTGAAAGGATGGTATTATCTCAAAAATACGTATTATTTCGAATTTTAATAATTAAAAAATACATCGTGATCTCTCAAGCATTATCCCTTCTCTACCCGATGTCATGGGCAGTATCGATGGGAGTGGGACAGATCGCTCACGGAGCAACCTGCTACCCCAACGCTCCCCAACTAGACACCATATTCGCCTCGAGTTAGTACAATGCCAAATTGATCACTTTTTACTTAAGATGATAATAGGTTTTTAACTGAAGTTATTCCATATAATAATAATCAAAACCATTTTGATTTATATTATAAGCAAATTTGCTAAATAAATTCCCATCTATTCAAGTAATCTTGTTTGTTGGATGGAAGATTGAGCAACCAAATTGTGATCTAGATCATATCTAATCAATTTTTGTTTAAGGCAATGTCATTTAATGAAATAATTATCATCAAATATTTCTCAAATGTTTATTCATAATTATTCCAGGAAATTAACCATCAATTTCACTAATTTATCAAATGACAATCACAAGGTTCTTGACTAGGAATGAAATTTCCAGCAGTGACCCTCACTTACTAAAATTAACATATCTCAATCAATTTAAATTGAAATCATGCAAAATAAGTTTCCAAAATTTTCTAATTTGATTTATAATGGAACTCAAGTGATTAGCATGCATCTTTAGGCGTTTCAAAATAGTAATTAACTCTTTAATTACGTCAAGATTCTCCATCCCCGAAACAGTGGATATACGTTCATTAAAATGATCATATCTTGAGCAATCGGATTCCAAATCACAAAACTCAAATCTCAAATTTTATTTAATTAATGGAGAACAAAATCCAAGTGATAATTTCGTGCTAAAACATTTTAAACAGAGTCAAAAAAAGTCACAAAATAGGGCTGCGTAAATGAAATATGATGAAATTTTCACAAGCCCTAATGAGCCCAAGTCTTCCTAAGTTTATGGATCGCATCCAAAACCTCCAACCAAATGCTCTGATACCACTTGAAGGTTATGGGAGAATTCTTAAGTACATCACAAAAGCATGATAATCACATCATATACGATCGAGAGCGATTAGTCACACTAGGTGCTCGGTCTAGTGGAATTTAAAACTTCCATTGATGAAACCACATGATTCAAGAAAACTTCTTGGATCGTTTCATCTAACCACATAATAGATAAAGGAATAACTCTTGTAGCGTGGTTGTGATCGAGCCTCTGAGAGAGGGGACCTCCTGTCTCAAGTCCGATCTGTCGGAGGAGACGCTTGTGAGGGCAGAGATGAGTCGCGCGCTTCTCGTAATCCTAGTTGTTGATCCAAGCAATGGATCTCCTGATCTCATCTCACAAAATAGAACGCCTTCTTCACGGGTGAGACACGCCAAAGAAGATGACGATCCAAGAGTCATCGAAGCGTCGGCACAACGGTGATGCAACGACGAAGGAGACCTTCTCTCAAGAGATGAGTGAATGACCACTCAAGGCGATGGAGAAGATCTTGGCATGAGAATGAGAGAGAGAGAGAGAGATAGTCATTGTCAAAGTTGTCATCCAAAGAGCAAGGGGTGCCTCTTCTTATATAGGATTTTGGGAGTCCATGGACCTCAATCCATGGACAATACAAAATCAATGGATGGGATTGATTTGTGTTAATTTCAATGGACACGATTTTGTTGTCAAAAAACACAAAAACAATAATTTAAATTAAATTAATATATATTAATAAATCAATATAGTTAATTTCAAAAGTAAATCATTTAATCTTGGAGATAATGGAGGAAGAGATTGCCTCATCCCTAAAAAGGGAGGACGACCACAAAGTCCCTTTAGGATAATGTGGTCGTCCACCCTCTTGATTGGGAATGAATCGTTCTCATTCCATTCACAAGATTACATTATCTCATGAAATTTCCAAGACTATCTCACAAAAATAATTCATAATTATCTTGTGAAGATTGCAATCATGCCATTGGAATTATGTGAATCACATTTACAAATAAAAAATAAAATGTAATTATATTTTCAATTAATCATCCAATGTGAATCCAATTCACATCAACAATTAATCAACAAATATAAATCACAATTAGTCTCTTTCTAATATATGATAAATCACATTTATAATATATATGAATAATTGGATAGTGCTATCAACAATTTTCATATCCATAATAATTAAATCACATTTAATTATATTGGATTATCATCCTAATGCATTCAAATAATATCAATCAAATTCATATTATTCATGATAATTAAATCACATTTAATTATCCATTTCTCAATGCTTAGATATAATTCAACAATGGAATTATTCCTGAACTCTTCAAAGAATAATGCGCTTTCTCTGCAGATACTTAAAGATAAGGATAGGGCGATTGTACGTTCCACGTATAGTGACTTGGATATTGATCATATCTCAAATTCAGATCTCATGGACCTCTCATAGATGCTTGATTTAATCAAGGCCGCAAATCTAATCTTCTCTTTGCATCTGAATCTCATTCAGATCAATGTCCAACACTTGGACCAAGATCAGATTACTTCTCTACTGAGAGAAGTCACTAAAATCCAGACATGTTTCATCACTCCCTCGGAATAGAAGCGTCATTGTTATATAATCGTTTATGATCACATCACCCTCATGTACTCCTTATACATGTACAACCTGCATACTGGAAGACTTATGATATACCCGAAGATATAGATCATTTTTGCACTGTCATCTTTAGGATTTCATCATCAAGTTTCTCACTCTCGGTCACTGGGAGTTGGTATCGATCATATGCTTTCCAGAAGCATATATCATACCTTTCAATATCTTGCCATGCTTCCAAAGCACGACGACCATGCACGGAATATGATCAGTCCCAATACCTTATAAGTGAGCTCATGCCTTCCGGTTCACAAGTGAACCTGTATGATCTCCTGAGAGATTTAATAGCCTTTCAATATCTTGTACAGAGGGACCTTATACTGCATCCATTCATTCAATCTCAGAAAGGGAGTGAAAGAATCAATAACTTTTATTGATAAATGAAATATTACAATAACATTTATTGTAATAATGGTTCGTCTTGGGCTCACATGGCTAACAAACATAAGGTCAACTCTCGGTAAGGTTACCAACCTTGAGGAGTTATTAATGTCAATCTCTCTTATTGCATAGAAGATAAATCTAGTAAGTTTTGTGATTATATTGTGATTATGATTATGTTACTAGTAGTTTAGATAGTGGGTGTTTGTAAACCTTGGGTAGGTCAAACTCAATCATAGGTCCTAGACCTTGCACAACGTAAACCTTTTTAAATCATTTCATGTTGTGAATTATTTTCCTGATTGCTTATTTGTGCTTCTAAGTGTGATGGTTCATGTGCAAATTTTTATTTGTTCAGATTTTCAAAAAAGCATTATTAACCCTCTCTCACCCTCAAGTGTGTTTTCATCGTCAACATGAGCCTGAGGTTCCATGTTCGTGCACTTGGTAAACATATTTCACTTATTCCAAGTCCCCTTACATGAATGTAATTTGTAAGCATACAACATATATCCCAAAGTCCTCTCACATGATAAGCATGGGTAGTTCCAATTGTGGAGCTCTATCTCCATAATCATGAATTCACAAGGAAGAAGATGTGTTCCCTGACTGGAGATCCATACACAATATTATTTATCATTTTTTGTTGGGATATTATTATTTTTTGTTGAGATTTTTTTACCACGACCCCTGTAAAATTTTCAAATTACACTATTGATGAATCTCATATTCATCACTCTAAAAGTCATTAATTTAGCTCAGTTCCACAAAATTCATCCATATTTTACTTATTATATTACATAATTAGCATCCATGCATGTATAAATAATAATCACATTTTATCACTCATAACTGCATAAAATAAGAAGCTAAAAATCTCAACTCAATTGACCTGTAATATACCATAACTTCTCTGATTTTTAACAAATTCAAGCTAACTCCAAATGACCAAAAACCACTTCCATTGTGCACTTATTAGTAACAAGAAAAAAATAAAAAAACAAAAAAACCACCAACACAAATAAATGGACCAGAAACTCAAAACCTAATTCCATGATTTCCGAAAAAATGCTGATATCTTCCTCATACAATGTCCGATTTGATCCTGCTCACTTTTGTACTAATGAACATTCAAATATCTTCAAAACAAGACCAAGTTCAAGTGAATCAGAGCTCATATGTGAAAGTTGGGTTTTGGGCCTCTTTTGTATATTTTGTATTTTAGCAGTTTTGACCTATTATTTTATGTACATAACTAACTCATTTTATTTTATTTCTATTTTATTTATTTTATTTGATGAAAGTTTATTAAAATGCGTAAAAATTCAAATCCAAAATGATCTTGAAATCAAAGAAATTAACTGAGTCCGAGTCTTCACTAACAGTCTGTACAAAAGTTGTTATTTTCGTATTTTTATTTTATTTCTTCTTTTTCTTACTTAATTAAAATCCAAAAAATACATTAAAAATATTTAACCTTAATTTTATCACATTTTTTACGGTTTTTATCTTAATTAAAAATGACAAAAAAAATATATTAACCCAAAAATCAATGTATTCTATGTACACAGAGTACCCCAAAAATATCACTTTGTTCAAATTGTCGATTTTGGTTTTGGTCTCTTCATGAAAGTTATAGATTTCGTCGAGACGAGCAACTTTTATGAAGAAAATTTTTCGATCCGAAGTCATTTGCTATTTCTTTTTTATTTTTCTTTCCTTTTTTTGATTTTTCTTGGGCTGCCATGTGGCACCCATTTTTGGCCTTTATTTTCATTTATTTTTATATATAAAAAATAAAAATTAAAAATTAAAAAATAATAAAATATAAAAATAAAATGATACATAGCCACGTGGTAGTACTAGGGACGTCCGATCTCGGCCGATCGGACGACATCTATGCATCTCCCTCCTCGCCTCCTTTCCCAAATCGCTCCGCCGGGAATCTTACGACCACCTTCGAGATCAGGCCGCCGCCTCTCCCTTCCCCTTCCGTTTGACGCCGCTCGCAACCCCATCACCATCTACACACACAATCGCCTGACCACTGCTCAGCCACGTCGCCATCCAATTTCTCCCTGCGAACTTTGTCAGCACGAATCTCGCCACTCAATCACCCTCCATCGACCTCCGTAAATCTCGCCCTCAACCGCCTCCTTCTTGATTAGCACCAACGCCTTCCTCCATCTCCTCGTCAAATCCCATCTCGATCAATCATCAATCTTCCCCAAATCCTCCTACGATTTCCACCCTATGAATCGTTGTCGACTTCCTTCCATCGCTGGCCCTCCGTCTCGAGCCTATTTAACTACAGCGCCACCCCCCTCCACGATTCATTCACCGTTCTCCAACAATCGAAGGAGCTTTGAGCATGGCGGTGACAACGCCACCGCATCCTTCCGCCTTGGCGAGATCCAATCACCTCGCGATTATTATAGCACGTGCACCCACCACTCGCTTTGCTCCAGCACTCCATATCGTCGTCGAACGTGTACCCCAGGTACCCCACTTCTAACCTTCATCTTCTCATCTCCGTCACCTTCCACCTCTGATCCACAATGCCGCCTCCACCAGATTCCATATCCTCCATCAATCATCGAGTTCTCCGGTCACCTTCGGATCTTTGCATCAACGCTCCTCTGTATTCATCCTCCCCGACACCTCTGGTGTCCTGTCGCTCCACGGTCACCTCACAAAGAGCATCACTAGCAACAACTTCTGCCTTATCCAGTGTTCTGCCGTGCCTGGAGTCAGCATCAACGATCCACCGACGAGCTTCTTCCCCGACGCATCCTCTTCTCCAGGTCAAAGCCACCGCTAGCGAGCGGCCCTCGTCTTCATCGACAAATAACCATGGGCCCCGAATCCTTCATCGTCCACGCCAATGCATCCTCATCGTTGACACCAGCCATGAGCCTTCTTCTTTGTCGACCACCACAGCTAGAAGCTCAGCCTCCAGCCTCCTCCTCGATGCTACCGCCAACGGCCGGGCTCCCAGCCCGAGACCCTTCTCGCGTGCGTAGCACGTGTGTGGAGGGGACAAATTACATCGATACCCCTAGAGTTCGACCAAATTACCAGAGAACCCCCGCCATCCAAGGGCACATGCCGCACATATGCCCCCTTAGAGTTTTTGCAAGAATACACCTTTGGGGCCCAGTAATTCTCTTTAGGTCCTCCTTATGCAGTTTCATTTTTATTTTCCATTCTGTAATATTGCAAACACAACCTTGTCTTCCTCTGTCAATCTAAGCCTCTATTTTGCATCATTTTATTATTCTAAAAATAACACTTTAATCTACAACTAATTCTCTACATTATGACATATGCGCGATATTTTTGTGATCTATGGTTATTTAATAATTAATATTCTTATGTAGAAATGCATATTTTACCCAATCTGTGCTCATAAATTCATATAAAATTAATCACTGCTCGAAAAATTGCTAAAAATTCATGGATTAGAGGATTAATTGTATTTAACATTGTGCCCAAAAAGAATTGCATTTGCACGCATAGTTTGCTTAATAAAAATTATTTTCTGCATTTCAATAATTGATTTTTAGTAGGTATTAAACTCATCATTTTTTGGGTTTAAGAGTTTCTAAGATATTGCATTTATTTTTATATCTTAGATAATTTGACTTCCTGAAAATAAGCAGTTCTAATATTTATTATAGTTAATTATTAAAAAATACTTTATTTGCAGTCATAAATTTATAAAATATTTATCTTGCATCTAAAAATTCAAAAAAAGTTACAGTGTTCATTTCATCATTATTCACTTTTCAGCCAAGTTTCATAGCTTTTGCACATCGTTTGATTGAAATTGCTTGTGAATCACATCCACCAACGTCAATTTCTCGCTAATGAAGCCCATGTTGGTGTTGGATTCAGAGTCCGAGATATTCGCCACCTTGTGATGTTCTCGGTGATGCGGTGGCTGTGGGGCTTTCTGAAATACCCGAGTAGAGTCTACAACTCTCGAGTTCTCGGCCATCCCTTCGAAGATGGCCCAGACTGACTCAGCATCTTTGTTTAAGTAACTGCTGCCACATGCGGCACTCACGAGCCCCTGTACTTTTGGCTGGAGTCCTCCGAAGTAGTTCTGTATGAGTACCTTCATCGGGATCTCATGATGCGGGCATCTCTCCGTCAGGTCCTTGAATCGATCCCATGCCTCATGGAATGATTCGTGCGGCATTTGCGTAAAGTTGGAGATCTGGCTCCTCATCATATTCGTCCTTCCTAGAGGAAAATACTTGCGTAGGAAGGTGGACTTCAGGTCGTCCCACGTAGAAATTTCTCTCCCCAGATGACTTAGCCAATAAAGGGCCTTATCGGCTAAGGCAAAGGGAAAAGCCTTGAGGCGTACGGCCTCCTGCGTCACTCCTGTATAACATGATGTTCCGTAGATCATCTCAAACTGCTGCAGAAATGTGAACGGCTCCTCTGCGGCATTCCCATAGTACATGGGAAGCAAGGAGATGAAGGACGGTCGGAGTTCGTATGGCCCTTGATTCGGCGCTAGCCAAATCTAGTGATGGAGCGTTCGAGCGCCCGGGTCATACTCGTCCCGTAAAGTAGCGGGAACCGCAGGCGGTAAAGGGTTCCCGACCCCTGCTCTCAGTGCGGCTATTTTAGCCCGCAGTTCAGTCTGAACTCTATACTGTTCTCGAATCTATAGATTCATCTGCTGTAATGTATCGAGAATACCTGTCGTGACATCTCCGTTCAGATCTGTTATTCCCTCCTGATTGTCCCCAACTGGTGGCCTCTCGTCTGCTGCTGGTCCTTTTCCGCGAGCCATCTGATTGTCTGTAAAGTAAAAACTCTCGTAAGAACTTAGCGAAAAGTACTCAGGAGATCTAGATGATGTATTGAGGCCAAGGTCTGCCTCAATAGTCTGGCCAGGAGGCGAGGGAGTCTGGGTCTGACTCGCCTCGAGATCGGATGGGACCGGCTCGGGAAGAGGGTCATCCTGAGCATGTGAAGACATACGCTCGGCGGTGGACGGTCGAAAGCTCACAGAGTCTGAGCCGAAAAGCCGTCGAGACGTCATCTTCGATGTCGAAAGGAAGTCGGGAGAGCACGTGTACGATTCAAATGAGGGAGAAATGCGAAAGCCGCGGAAAACTCACGCCCCGCAAACAAACACAAAGCAAACCCCGTTTTCACCAACTCAACCCCGATGAAGACCGTAAGAGTTCGGTCTTTTTATCTTTTCGTTTTTAGGGTTGTGATTAGCAAACGTTTTGATTACGTGGGCTGAGCAAGCCAATAGGTGCCCGATAGTTTCCCCGAGACACTGGCCCAAATCCTTACACGAGACCGCTCGCACTCAGCCAGTATGGGAGTAAGTACGGACCGTTTCCGGCTACCCGTGTTACTTGAGGACGGAGCCTTGCGCAGTGTCCTCTAAACCTCCCACTCTGCTAAGTAAACCCGGACTGTTTCCGGCTACCCGAGCTTACCCACTGAGGAACAACGATCAAATGTATGGACCCAGTAGTATCCCGCAAGAAATACAGGTTTTGGGTTCTATCCTTAAGTGTTGGCTCTCAAGCTCACGCACTCTGAGAAATGTGCGGGGGTTACTCTCCCCAAATCACTTGAATTGATTTACGGTTTAAGTCAGATATTTTTAGCAGTCCCGATTTTAGTTTTGCAATTTTTATGGTTTTTTCAGGCAACGTCTATAGATTTTTTTTTCTTTTTACTTAAAAACCCTAAAGCAAGCACCTAGGTTGCGAGTCCTAAGACTAGCTACGCGGCACAAGCAGATAGAGTAAAAAAACCTAAACACGCATCTAGAAAAGCTACGGAAAACCGATGAGCGATGAAAAACCGCGGTGGGTGCCCTGATCCTCGGATACACGGTATCCGGCGAATCAGGCCCTGAAGAAAAATGGGAGGGGGGGGGGTTTGTTTATTGTCTATTACAACTCTCTCCCTTTCTCTCTCTTTTACAAAGTTGTTCTAACTACTCTGCTCCTCTGCAGTCGACTCGTGAAGAAGGAGCCGACCTCTGCTCTTTCAACTAGCTCGGCTTCCGAAGAAGCCGGTTGATCCTGCAGGCCCTGCAAAGATGGTTAGCAAAGAAAAGCCGATCGAGAAAGCCACGAAAACCGCGAAGTCGAGAAAGCCGTAAGAAAACAAAAGAGAAACTCAAAAAACAGAACACGAAAAAGCCGTACGAAAAACCGTACGAAAAACGAAACAAAGAGAAGAGAAAAAATAAAATCACGAAGAAATGAAAAATCAAAAGAATCTAACGCCTCCCATGCAACGGCGCCATTTTGATGAGGCTAAAGAATCAGTTTCGCGGCTTTTTTTTATTGAAGAAAGTAATCGGTTGTAGCAAAAGCCGCGAAACAAGATCGGTTCTTGAACCTATCAAACAATTACGGTTTTCGGTCGAAAAACCGTTCACTAATATTTTACCAGGCAAGTGTTCCTGGGTCGAACTCAAGGAGGCTGAATAAATTCTCTAGATTTTTATCCTCGTAATCTTATTTTTAATTCTTCTCTAAGTGATCAAGTCAAAACACCTCTTTTTTATTGATTTTTATTTTTTTCTTATTTTTATTTGATTTTATTATTTTCAATTTTTTTTTAATTTTCAAAAAGGGATATTTTTCAAAAGATTTATTTATTATATAATAGGTGGGTATTATATAGGTGATACTATATAATAAGGTGAACGAGGTTCGAGCCGCGAACTCGAACTACACAAGAAAACAAAACAAAACAAGACGGATTTCGATAAAATCAAAACACGTCGAAAACACGTCAAAAATCCACGAAAATTTTATACTAGGTAGCTGGGGTAGTTGTGTAACTACCCTCAAGAAATCGTCAAAAACCGAGGTCACACGAAGTAGAAACAACCCCTACAGCCCAGGGGCATAAGCGCAAAGAAAAACTATTTAAATTGTTTGCAATTAGGTCCTCAAGGACTGTTCTGAAGAAAAAGTAAACAAATGTTTACATTTAGGTCCCCGCCGAGGGACCTAAATGTAAATAAAGAAAATCTGGGGAGCGGAGATGATTTCTGGAAGCTTGCTGGGTCTACTTTGTAAATTTTCCACCGTTTCGCTTTGGACGACCGATATTAGAACTTGTGCGCTCCGATCTGACACTCACAGGTGCGCCACGTGTCGCGCACCTGTGCGTCGGCTGTTCTTGCGTCTGTTGCAGCTGCTGATGGCGAGCGTCTCTTCTCCGAGTTATCACGGCTGACCGGCGAAGGATTTGGTGCTCCGGCGGGGCCAGAGGGGTGGCTCCTCCACCCCTCGAGCTCGCCCACGGTAGAGATGTGACCGGCGCTGCTCCGAGCGGTGATGGTGCTTCGATGAAGACGGTGGTCTCGTCCACCTGGAGGATGTTCAGAACCAATGACCCATCTTTGGAAGTAAAGTCTGACGGTGATTGATGGTCTCCAGATCTTGAAATCGTCTCACGATGAAGATGGATCTGCAAACAAAAGATTTGTGTGCTCGATTCTCCAAGGAATCGGCCGAGGGGTTACGATTCACAAGCTCGAAGATGGTGAAAACTTTATTTTCCAGCTAAACAACCAGATACGTGGAGATGGCAATGAAACACTGATCGATTTGAAATCGAAATGGAAAGATTCGAAAGTGCATTACGAATGTGCGTCTAAACTTAGGGATTAAACTACCTAGTGAAGCGATTAGCCACGCTAATCGTGGCTCGAATATCGAAACGGAAATAAAAAATGGATGAAAAGGCCTGGGGAATGTCTAGATGTATTACCTGGACTGTTGCTCGACGGCGGCCAAAGACCGGAGCTCCGACGCGCGCTGGGCGGCGATGCAAGGCCAAGGAAGCCTTGGAACGATCCTCCGACGTGCCTTCTTCCTCGCTAGCTCCTCCTCGGCGTTGTCACCGCCTCGATGTGGCTGGAACGAAGCTTGGAAGTAGGGGGGTCGAACACTTGGAGCTGGGGCTCTGGGGTTGTTGGAAGGTTGTTGGTTAATGGCGACCTTGGAGGCTTTAAATAGGAGGGTTAGCTTGGGCTCCAAGTCGAGATGGACGGCCGGCGATGGAGAGGGTTGTTGGGAGAAGTGATCGGATGGTTTGGGTTGGCTGGTGTGGTTAGCAATCGCGTGGGAAAAAACATGGAAGTCGGCAGGTTGGTGCACAGGCGGGCTGAACCACTCTTAGGGAAGAAGGCCCCAGGTGCTGACAAGTGTCAGCACCTGGTTGGCCCAGAAGCTAAAATTCATTGTAAAATATATAATAATTAGTAAATAAGGTTATTTTAATTAGGTATAAATACAAGAAAGTTAAATAAATTATATTTCTAAATTATGGTATAAATATTTTTTATAAATAATAAATATTATTTAAAATATAAATATTATATTAATAAATATGTATTTATAAATAGGTTTTAGATTTTTAATTTAATAAATAAATAAGTAAAAATTAATTTTATATTTTCTTAATTATTAGAATATTAAATAAGGTTTATACGAATTTTTATAGATTTTTATAAGTTAATTTACATATTTTAATAAATAAGATAAGTAACTAGGTAGTTCATTTATACCTATATTTTAGGGTTTTTGATTTTATTAAAATAATAAATAGTCTCCAAAAATTATGAAATAATTTATGTAGAAACTACAAGATCATGAAATAATTTAAAAATTATAAAATTAAGAAAATGATAAATAATGTGTGTTACATAAAATAAATAGCCCAGAAACCCTGTTGTCTTTTGGTCCCAAAACCAACTTTTTGCAAACGGACTCCGAATTCGATGAAATCACCTTCATTAATTAGAGAATATTATTTTATGAACTTTAAAGTGAGTAGAGTGAAATTGGAGTTCGTATGAGGAAGTTATGATGTACGGAAGTTGAGATTTTGACAATTTGCAGGCTTGGTTTCTTGGCATATATACAGGGTAATATTTTTAACTTATTTTTATATTTTTATATACATTTTTAGAAATAATTAGGAGAATAGTTTAGTGAAAAATATATTCGTATGAAATAATTAAAATTCTTTGAAGTTTTGTATTTATTTTATAAATAATGAAAGGTGTATATGTATGTGTTAATTTATTTTTTTTATGTTTTCTTTCCTTATCTCCCCCTACTTTTTGGTTTGTCGACCAATCTATGCTGACTTGGTCTCGGGGGTTGGGCTATAAATATATCTTACAACTATATTTATATTTAAGTCATATTGTATATATATACATATATTCAATCTGCCTTTTTCTTTATTTTTCTGGTTCTTTATTTATTTACATGATTTTAGTGGTTAAAAGTGAATATTTACACATGAATGGTGTTTTGTTAAAATATAATAATTAATAGATATTTACATGTATTTGTTAAGGGTTTTAAGACAAAATGCGACAGAAAAGTTATTGAATCATGGATTCATCACCTAGGTCCCTGAATATCCTCAGAATTTTCAATCTCAGATCCAGTCATTTCCTCATTCATTTTACCGTCCGAGCCACCATAGAATGCGGTTAATCGGTCGGTGAATTTTTGAAATCTATCCTCTATTGAATTGAATCTTTTATTTATCCTCGAAATATCATCCTCAAAATTCGGTTCATGATCAATCATGGGAGCAGTTGGTGTGTGTTCGATAATTTCATCTTCCATTTTCTTGTTTGTGCTGAGAGGAGAATTTCTTGGAATATCCAACATATGATCATTATTTTCTAAAAATTTCTCCTCAAAAATAATGGAAGGAGGCTGCTCATATGGTCCAGGCATGTGTATTTGATCTGAGTGGAGTTCAATCCTTTGATCATGATTGGTCAGACTTTGATATTGTGGAGTCAACATACAGGGTTTATGTGTTTCTAGGAGGTCAGTCCAGTCCTCTGTATGAGTTTCATGTCTGACGAGGGGTCTATCGTGGTCAATCCAATGCCGATGATCATTTAGTGCATGTCTTTTCATCTGGGTTGGGTTTCTTTGCCAGTTATGAGACTCAAAGGGATTTTGATTTTGAAATGTTTCATTGGCGAGAAACTGAGAATAAGGCGGTTCAGTCCAAGATGGTAGATGGTCATGTGTGGTTGGATGATTCGAATAGAAATTCAATGAGGAGGTTGAATTCATCCGCGGGTGAAAGTCTTCCGCGAATGTTGGAGGATTATTAAAAGAAGATGATTTGTTTGATTTAGGTCTAACCGAGATAAATTCATTTTCATAGTATAGATCTGATGGGTGTTCGGTCATTTTTGAAAGGAATGGGAGGTTGAATCTGCGAGAGTTTTTGGACAAGAGTTCTATTATCAAGAAAAGAGGAGAGATGATTGCACGGGATAGTCAAGAGAAATAAAATGTGCGGCTATTGATCTTGAAATCGGTTCACGCACACCAATGCAACCACAATTCAAACCCCAAGTTCACCAACTCACACAATGAACCCGTAAGAGTTCGGCTATTATCTTTTCAATTTTAGTTGGTGATAAATCAATCTTGGTAAAAGTTTAGCGAGTTGTTGGGTGCCGGATTTGGGCTCTAGCCTTAAGTGTCGTCTCTCGCTTACTCAGAAAAATAAAAACATCCAAGGTCCGGGTTGCTCTCCCGCAGAAATTCTTGATTTTATGGGTTATTAAGATCGGCTATAGTTAGCAGTCCCAGTTTTTATTAGGTGATCACTGAAGAATTTAAATGAGCACAAATGCACGTCTACCGTCCAGTCCCAATTTCCTTTAGATTTATGTGATAAAACAAGAGGGAGAAATTCGAAAAAGCCGATGCACACGGAAAACTATGATGAATGCTCAGTTAGAAGACTTACAGTGAATCCACGCAATCTCCATGTGGGATGCTAGACAAGAATTGAAAATTATTCTATATGAAATGCAAGCCGATGAAAAACCGTACCTAAGCAGAAAGTTCTATTAGCGGGGAAGAATTGAGTTAAATTTGGCTAAGTTGAATGATCTATGCGCATCTCGATTAAAGTGAAGTGTGGCTTAAGATCCTACGAGCACAATCAAGAATATAAAAATGCTTTGAGAGCCGTATGTGCAGGTCTATCCTAATTGCCACTCAAGTCGGGCCCCACCCTCACCGGAGAGTGAAACAGGCCACGACACACCACAAATAGAGTTCAGAGTCTTTTTACACACGCGAGAGTCCAAACAGACACCGCTATAAATGAGCAGAAATTAAAATGTGCGGAAATTAAAAATCTAGACTCTACGCTCTCTCACGACTTGACTCGTTCTTAATTTAATTACGGCTTCTTCGGATATCGGTGAAGATGCGTCGGTTTCTTGAAAAACCGCTCCACGTACGCCGGGTACCTCGCAAGAAAAATAAGAGAGAGAATGTAAGAGAGTGACTCAAAAAATAATAAAAATAAAATAAAAGAAATAAATGCTGAAAATAAATGCAAGAAATAAAATGGAATTTACAATGAAAAATTCGGGGGTCAGACTACCCGAATGCGAAAAACCGAACGAAAAATATCAAAACACAAAACTAAGCCGTTTGCCTCCCTGGCAACGGCGCCATCTGACGAGTCCGAAACCGCACGCTTTAAAAAGTTGTTTTTATCTTCGTGAGTGAAAATAAATGTGTGTCGTTCGTTGTAGGCGGCTATTGGAAACGGTCAAGAAATAACCACAAATGTTTAATCAATTTTAACCAAGTGGTTTTTTTGTTTATTTTACTTGGGCAAGTCCCAAGGTCGATCACAAGGAGGCAAATGAACAACCTAGAATTATGTCTATCCAATTTCATGTTCGGTTTTCGAGACGGTCTTTTTTTGGAATTTTCAATGCAATAAAGGGATGCACAATGCACTTTTGGCCTATTTTAGGAACTAAAATGTAAATTTCGATCAAATGATGTCCGAAAAAATGTGAAACTTGGCCACAATGTAAATGATGATGAAATGAATGCTCTATAATTTTTTTGGAATTTTTGGATGGAATAGAAATTTTTTATGGATTTTTAAATGCAAACAGGATGATTTTCAATATTTAATTATAATAAATATTAAACCTACTTTTTTCAAGACATAAAATTATCTAAGATCTATCACTAGGTGATGGATCTCAGAAAAATCCTAAACCTCGAAAATATGGGGTTTAATACCTATTAAAAATTAAACACTGAAATATGCAAAATGATTTTTACAGGACAAATTATGCATGCAAATGAAATTCTTTTTGGGCCCAATGTCAATCACAATAATCTCTACAATATGTGACTTTTCGGGGATTTTTAGAGCAATGATTAATCAATTATGAATTTTAGAGAGTAAATTAGGCAAAATATGCTAATTTCCACCAAACAACTAATTATTAATCAACCATTGATTACAAAATACCCACGGTACGTCAAAATGTAGAGAATTAATTAACAAACATCATGCTAATTATAATAAATAAAATGATGTAGAGAGAAGGTTCAAAATCACAGGGGAATACATGGGTCTGATTGCAATTTAAATAAACTAAATAAATAAAGAAATTGCAGGGGGGCTACGAGTAATTACCTATACCAGGGGTGTATCTGATGCAATTTTACCAAAGGTCACGTGCGATGCACGTGACCAAGGTCGACGGGGATGAATGCGTAATATGGATAAATTCCCAGGGGCGCAATGCAAATGACCCAGGCGGTCACGTGCGTAGCACGTGACCCCTGGATGGGAGCTGATGGCGTCCCCTATGCACGCGCTCCGCGCGTGCTGGGGTCTCGGGCCTGGCGCTCGGTGACGAAGACGGAGATGAGCGTCGTCGGAGGCGGCGGTGGTCGGCGTAGTCGAGGCGGAGTAGGTGGTGGCGCTGGAGGTGACTGTTGTCGATGACGGGTCGGTGAAGACATCAGAGCAGAGGTTGAAGCTGCTGTGGAGGGGGACCGACCAAGGAAGGCAGAGGGGCTCCTGCCTTTCGCTGGTGCTGCGGAGGAGCCGGCCGAGGCGAGGCGCGGAAGATGGTCGGGGAAGATGACGTCGAGGCGGAGTAGGTCTTCACGGCGAAGTCGAGGCGTTGGCCGGCGAAGAAGCTCGATGCAGGAAGTGTGTCCGGTGGTCGGCGAAGTCGAGGTGGAGTTGGCGGAGATGGTCGATGACTGTTAGAATCGAATCATAGTGGGCTCGACGGCTGGCCGGACGGGAGCATGGCAGCACGAAGCTGCAGCTGCGACGGGGGTTGGGAAGCCCTCGGATCTTGCCGTAGCGGTGGCGAGGCCGGGCTGTCACCACCGGCTCGCCTGGAGATGAGGTATATCGGCAGATGGGTTGCAAGGAGGGGCGGTCGTACTCTTAAATAGAGGAGAGGGTGGTCGGCCGGCGCAGGGATAACGGAGGGCGTTAGGCGGAGAAGGCGGGGGTCGTTGGCGGTGGCCGTTGCGGAAGACGCGGAGGGGCGGAGCGGTCAAAGGGGCGCAGGAGGACGATGGTCAAGGGCCGTCCGATCGGCCGAGATCGGACGGCCTGGATCGTGACACGTGGCTGGGGCGGTTAAGGAGAGAGGGTGCGGGGCGCACGTGTAGTACGCGTGCGGGGGTGGCATGTGCACTGCACGTGCGTGGTTTTTTAATTTTTTTATAAAAATGGAAATATAAAAGGTCCAAAAATGACTGACACGTGGCGGCCTCAGGGGCTGCCACGTGTCAGCACAAGAAAAATCCAGAATAAACTACTTTGTAAAATCAAAATGAAATATTAAACGACCTCGGATCAAAAAGTTTCTTCACGAAAAATGCTCGTCTTGACGAGATCTACAACTTCCATGAAAACATCAAAGCCAAAATCGGTCAAATGTAAAAAGTGAATTTTTGGGGTATCCCATGTACATAGAATACCTTGATTTTTGGGTTTTCTATTTTTTTATCATTTTTAAACAAGATAAAAAATCCGAAAAAATATGGAAAAATCAAAGATAAATAAAAGATACCCAATTCTATTTTTTTTATTAATAAAGAAAATATGTACATAAAATACGGGTCAGAAAATCGCGAAAATATACAATGTACAAAAGATGCCCAAAACCCAACTTTCACATACGAGCTCTGATTCACTTGAACTTGGTCTTGTTTTGAAGGTAATTGAATGTACATTAGTTCAAAAGTGAGTAGGATCAAATCAGACATTGGATGGGGAAGATATGTGGCTTTTAGTCCGAAAATCTTGAAACTAGGGTTTGGGTTTTTGGTCCACTTAACAGGGTTAGTGATTTTTTTGTATTTTTTATTTATTCTTGTTAGTGATATGTACACAGTGGAGATGGTTTTGTGTTATGCGGTGTTAGCATGAAGGAGTTAAAAATCCGGGAAATTAGGCTATTTATAGGTCAACTGTGGCTTGGATTTTTGGCTTCTTATTTTGTGCAGAAATTAATGCTAAAATGCAATTCTTATGAAATCATGCATGAATGCTAATTATGCAGAATAAATACCGAAATGCTATTGATTTTGAGGGATCTGAGCTTAATCAATGAGATTTAGAGTGATGAATCCGAGATTCATCATTCACCAAATTCAAACTCTAGAAAAAGACCTCACATCAATATAACCTTCCCCTAACACTACAACCGAACTAGACTACCTATACAAGGACCTAGAACACCTCAATGAAGATGAATTCCTAAGACTCAATCAAAGATAAGGGGGACATGAATACTAAACTCTTGCAATTAGTGGCTTCTACATGGTGAATTCATAACACTATCCTAACCCTTAGTGACCATGATGGTGAAATCCATAACACTAATGAGGAAATTTACAAATCACAAGTGCATTCTACCACCGACTCTACTCAAAACCTGATACAAACCCTTTCTAATATCTCGAACTAGACCACTCTTTGGTGGGTCAAATATCGAACCCTGGAGACTTTAAAAATTGATTTCAGAATTTGAGACCTTTGAGGTCATCTGCAACTTGAAGTCCTTTGAGGCCCCCAGACCGGATGGTTGTATCCTTGATTTTTTTTTAAAAAATACTAGTCCACAAGCAAGCATGACTTCATAAGAATGTTAAACCACCTCTTCTATTTGAACTACAACTCTTCTGATCTGAAATATGTCAACAACTCGATGGTTACTCTTCTGTTAATAAAGGTGATCCTCAAGATATCAGTAATTACCATCCCATTAGCTTAATCAATCTCCTACTTTGAATAATCTCCAAAATCCTAGGCAGTATATGGCCCCCCAAGCTAAGCGAACTCATACCTCTCTCACAAAGCACTTTCCTCAAGGGTATAGGGGCCTCTAATGCATTCACGGTAACCTATGAAATACTCATCCAATGGGGCCAAAAAACACAAAAGCAGAGGTACTGAAGATCAATCTTAAATAAGGCCTTCGACTCTCTCTGGTGGAGTGTTATGACCAAAGAATTAACTCTTACTGGATGCTCCCAATGTTTTGTGGGTTGGATTACTACTTTCTTAAAAAGCACTACGATTTTCACTAAAAGTGAATAACTCTATTTCGGGCTTCTTCAAACCATCTTGCAGCGTTCGCCAAGGGGAACCTCTTTTACCCCCGCTCTTTATTAACTCAATTAATGTTCTCGAGGGCATGTTACAAAACCTTACCAAGAATAATCTGATTGAGGGCTTCCATATTCCTGAAGAGGATTTAATAATCATTGACATGTTATTCGCAGACGACATCCTCATCTTCATAAAATTTGATGAGCGAGCCTTCAAATGTCTCAAATTCACCTTAAAGGTCTTCGTTGAGCTTTCTAGCCTTTGCGTGAATGATGATAAATCCTCGATTCATGGCCTAAATCTTTCTAATATCGAAACTACTCTTTTATCCTTATTCTTCAATTGGATAACAGATAATTCCCTCCTTTCTTACTTTGGGATCCCCCTTTCAACAAATCTTTGAAACATGATGATTGACTCCCCATCACTGCCAAATTTGAGCAAAAATTACTTGAATGGAAATCCTGCATGTTATCCCTTCCCTCTCTTGTCTCACTGTTAAGTTTTTCTTTAACACCACAAATCCACCATATGCTTGCTACACTTAAAATCTCAGAGACTGTCCTTCTTGAGATTTATAAGATTCGAAAAAAATTTCTTTGGAATGTCATGTCATCCAAAAAAACATCACCACCAAGAATGATGGAAATCCATTTACCGTCCTAGAGATAGTGATGGCTGAGTTATTTTAAACTTATAAATATTTAAATGCTCTATGTTGTCCAAATCATGATTTAGAACACAAGAAAAGCTTCATTCTCTTTTCTCCAGATTGATGGGGGGCCAGACTCCACAACTCAAGGCCTGGCCCCATTTTAGAGCCTCCTAACCATCGGGATTGTCCTTGTTGGCACGCTATTAAACTGGGCTCCTATGGCATCCACAACAATACCTCTCTCTCAACTGGCTCAGGACAATGCTCCCTTCTTTGGACGATAGCCTCAATGGAAACCCCCTCTCACAATTCCCAGACCTTTGGGCCATTGCCAAAAATAAAAATTATTCTTTTGCGCAGGCCAACGCTATGCTCGGGGCCAAACAAAATTGGCTCAAAATCATGGATAAAAGATCAAACTCCCATCTCGATATTCTCTTACTTAAGGACTTTTTACTGAAACATGCCCCCCAACTCGATATCTAGGACTCTCTATTCCTCCATTGCAAATCTTCAAATCTAGGACTTTTCCAACCACCTATACAACCTCTTAGCCCATGGTGGTTTGTATGCAAAACTAAATCCTCACATTTGGTCCGACCTTTTCACCCTCGTGTCTCACTCTTCCTTTAGCCCTTTTGTCACAATAAACTAAAGGCACAAGATCAACCTCTATTTCCCAACATTCCAACCACAAATGCATGCCTCTTGCACTTGGCCATTGAGACAATCCCTCCTCTCTTCCTTCGTTGCCCATTTACTTCCTATGTGTTTAGCATGCTTAATTATGCTAATTACCATGGAAGCCTTGATGAATTTTTCGAACTTCACAATTCACACACCTACTCATCCTCCAAATGGAAAATATCTGCTATTAAGGTATGAATTTGGTGGTTGACCTGCAAGAAGAGATATTCGAGGATATTCCACAAAATCTCTCTTCCTCCGCTCAAATTTTTAAAGAAGCATCCCTTCTTATATCTCACTCTTCCTAACCTATTTAATCTCGAACATGTTCTATTATGTCATGCTCTACAAACTTATATTATTATTCACTGACTTGTTACTACAACTAAGAATCCTCTAGCTCAATGAGTCCCCATTCCCGTACCCGTCAACTTGAAGGAAAGAAGTGATCCCTTCCAGTCTCCCGTGTTAGTGAGTTGCTGCTGACCTGAAGGACTGATCTTTCCTTTTTTGATGCTCTAAAAACATTGTCCCATCCTCTTGTGGTAATCGTTTGTTGTATTAAATGCCAAGATTATAAGAAGATTCTGTTTATTTTTATTGGTTTTGTTGCACTTTCGTGTAGTGTGTGCTTCTAGTCCTTGTGATTGGACTTTTTTTGTATATCTTAAGCTTTTATTTCAATGACTGGAATGCGATCATTTATCTAAATGGAGGAAAACATGGGGAATTCGAGTTTCCATTCGAAACCCAGGTTTCCTCCCTTCTACCCCGTGGGGCACATCTTCCTTTTTTTATTATGTTTCTTGTGAGACCCACCCATCAACCCTCTTCCTTCTCATTTAATAAACCCAATCATCCATTTCTCTTTTCTTTATTTAAACAAAAAATATTATAGTATGCCATCTTGTCATCTGAAAATTAGAAAATACTTAATATCTAATCATTTTTTCAAACTTCAATAAAATCACATCACAACAAACTCTCTCTATAACAATCTCTCCATCTAAAAACTAAAACAAACAAAATTATTATCTCGAAGACAACTCTTTTTTTGGGACCTCCATCCAAACACCTCCTTAGGCTTCTCGTATTCTTGTACTCTTCTCATCATAGTGGATTTGATCTCTTTGCCCGCAGTATTTCCCCACTACATTTGTAGCATCCCACCACTTATAACCCACATCCATTTTGACAACTTGTTGGAGAAAACTGATCCTAACATCTTATTGAGTACGAGTCCAATTGGACATGTTGACAACCAACCAAAATGCTCAAGCCTAGGTTGTCAAGTAGTAATACCATCAATTATAACCCACATCCACTTCCGTGAGTTTCCGATATCGGACGATGTTTGGGGGTTGGGGTATTACAACTTCCTCCGCTTACATTCGCAACGTCCTTGTTACCACATGGCTCATCACTTATTCTAAGTGACAATGGTAGCTGCACGCTCTATGTAATCTTTTCCTCCTATCTCTCCGTAGGGGCAGCTCCACCTCTCAAGTAGCCCTTTCCACCATCAGAAGGAAATTAGCTCTGATATTGGAATGCAATCAGATATGGATATATCCAATCCGTCCATCATCATATCTATTTTTAAGCGTATATGGATATGAATTTTTGATTTGATGAAATGGATAAAGAGACGGATATTGATATAAGTTTTTATTTTTTACGCATACAGAACATGAATATTATTTTCAACTTTTTTGAGGATACAAATATGGTTATATATATTTTTGATGGATACATATATCTGTATTATTGAATCTATGTGTATTGTATATGCAAATATCAACATATGTGTTTTTCCAAATATGTTAAAAGATTACTTGCAATATATTGCATCTAGAGTCATTTTTAGATATGGGAAGAAAAATATGGATCTCTATATTATTCAATCATTTATTATACAAGTTACTAAAATTAATATAATACTATATTTTTTAATCTTATTCAATTATATGTTATTAATTTTGATTTAATCATCTATTAACTTCAACCTTACAAAAACAGTCCTATTGAATGAAAACATTAGAAGACATCTTAACCGCATGATAATTTGATTTTATTTTTTAAATATATGTATCCGAATCATGATTATTTATTTCCATATCTGTATCTGTATTTAAGTATACGATTTGCAAATTTCAATTTCTGCAATGTATCCATTTCCGTATCCGTATCCAGATTTTATAACAAATAAGGATATGGTAACACCTATATAAGTAGCCATCCGTTTGCATCCCCACTCCTATACCATTTGTAATGTCCCGAGCTTAGGTCCTTAGTCTGTTATCGAAGGAAATTGGCCCTAATAACTTTCTGAGTACAATTCCAATTGGATCCGTTGATAATGACTCAAAATAATTACTTAAGTCCAAGTTGGCAAGTAGTAGTCCCCACCACTTATAACTCACACATCCATTTCGTGAGTTTTCAATGTTGAACTATGTTTGGAGGGTTGAGGTGTTACAAGTTACAACATTGATGGGTGTATTTCACATAAATATGTACACTTTATTCGGATCGTTCCTCAATGCTTATCATTCAAACTAACTGAAGACTGTGAATAAATCCCACTTATCTCTTATCCTAATCTTCCTTAAACATTGGCAGTCCATTCTTTTATCCCCTTTTTTTGGATTTAGTTACATATGCAGTTCAAACTAACTGAAGGGAAAAAGTGATAACGGTACAAAAAGGTATAGACATAATTGTTATTCAAAAAAAAGATGTATAACTGATATTGTATAAGCTAAGAGGGGTATAACTGTAAAAAAACCTAATTTATTTCTTGTTTTGTACATGCTCTTGTTTGGACATGCCAATCTTCCTTGCCAACTTTTGTTGGATGGCTGGGAAGATTACCTATTTCACCAATCACTTATCAAACAAAGAGGACCACCAAGTGGAAGTTAGTTGCCATGAGGATTATCTAAACATCAATGCTGATATTGATACCCTGACATTGATATTTCGCCCCTCAATATCATCCTAAATATCACCCGAAACTTATCTAATCTATGCATCATATGCTCAAAGTTAAAGGTTTCAGAAGTCATTCTTTGGATTCCCACACAGAGGTAAGAAAAATATATGAGGTAGAATATATATATGGATTTAATGGGGCTGCCCTCATGGCTGTCCTGCCCCTTTATTTCGGCATTTTTTTATTTTTTCGAAAAATATCACCATGTATATTCATCCCTATATTCCTCCTATATGTCATTCGAAATTCGTCAGAAACAGAGACTCCTACGGCCTTCATCGAGATGATGTCGATTTAAAAAATCTTGTTACCGCTGCCCCCACGCCATGTATATTCATCCCTATATCCCTCCTATACGCCATTCGAATTTCGTCAGAAACAGAGACTCCTACTGCCTCCATCCAGACAATCATTTTTTAACGGTAACATGATTTTTTAAATCGACATCATCTCGATGGAAGTCGTAGGAGTCTCTGTTTCTGATGAAATTCGAATGACATATAGGAGAGATATAGGGATGGATATACATGATGATATTTTTCAAAAAAAATAAAAAAAATGCCCAAAAATAGGGCGGGGCAGCCATGTTGGCTGCCCCTATATATATATATGCCTTAGATATAACCAGAAAAGATAAGCTATTACATAGCATATGCTGATTCACTGTTTGTTTGGACAATTATTTTTATATTTTTGTTGTCATTAGTGGCGATTGAAAATTGTTTATTTATTTTAGGATTTCACGTTGGTGCCAACTTGTGAGGATCCCATAGCACAAGCTTCCAGAATCTATACCATATATAATAGCCCGTGGCCCTCTTACTGTAGCAAATTCCCCTGCCAGAAATTTCAACCGATTTCCTTTGAATATTTTTTGAAACAAAATGTTCTCAACGTTGGTCACACAGCAAATATATGAAAAATGCCACGTGTTGTGTTTAATGGCATCATGACGGCACGTCCTCCCTCTCCCATCTACGTGTTGTCTCGACTTCCTTCACCGACCACAGCTCTTCCTTATCTTCGTCACCGAGCAGAACGTAACACCCACTTCTCCCGCTCCTCTCAAAGCTCTCGCTTTTTCTGGCGTTGCTTGCGGTTGCTCATGAATAACGATATGTGGATCTCATCTCTATTCTTCTTTATTGGTGTTTATTGGTATAACATCTTAATAATGGCGACGATGGCAGGATTGGGAAGCTAAAGTTGCAGACTAAGGATAGTTCATATTTCAGGACTGTTTTTGTCTGTGCTCATCGAGGTCATCTTTTCTTTCTTCTTATTTATTTTTGTATATATGTTATTTCTGTTTACAAGGGTTTGAGATTGAGGAATCGCATTTCCGTTGAAGGACATTCACCGCGAGGCCATCTTCCTACAGAGGCAATTTCAGGGTGTTCTCTCTCTCTCTATGTTGATATGTGGATAGCAGAGCTTCCCCAAACGGACAAACCTTTACTAAGATCCAAATTTTAGGCCGATTCTTTTGTTGTATAATGGTTTATACTAATGGTTGGTCAATTAGGGATTGGAAGGATAGTTTTTTGTGCAAGTGAAGCCAAAACAATATCTACTGAATAGTATTTGCTTATATAGATATTGCACAGAGAGTCATAAAATTCTACTGGATACATTTGCTTCTATGGATTCTATATTGCATGGGTGGACTGTGGATTGGAATAGTATTTGCTTTCCGTTGTAGTTCCTTTATCGTGTTGCTTTTAACTGTTTCACATATATATGATGGTGTTTATATATTGATCTTATATGCTTTTCTTCACATAGGTATTTCAATGGTTGTATGCTCTCTACTGTGGGTGATCCTATTCGTATAACGGTTGAATAGACCCCCAAACGTGCCGGCCAATTACAGTTCCAACAACAACCACCTCTAAGTTAATTGGATGATTTTTCAACTAATGCAAAATCTTGGATAATTTTTAAATCCTAAAAAAATGACGCTTTAATATTGATCTTTTAGGGAGACAAACATGGTAGTAGATATTATGACATCTTCATCCATTTCCAAAAAGTTAATGCAAATGCATGTACGAATATTTATGAATTTTAAAATTGTTTTTATGGTGCGACAATCGGACATGGATGTAAGATAATTATAGATCCGAAATGAATGGTAATATAAATGCTAATAGATGAATGATAATATAAATGATTGATAGATTTGCAGGAATATACATATATTTGATGATTTCCATATGAAGCAACTATATTGAAAGCATGTACTTTATAATAATTATAATTATAAATAAGTCAAAACATTTTGCTATATATGATTACGAATAAATATGCAGTTTTGTTTATATAATATAATACAAATATATACAATGATATATGTAGATATAAATGATATAATATTTATATTATTTCAAACCTATGAATCCAATATTCATACAAAACAGATACAATGGTGGATTGACAATTTTTGATATGTCAATATTTGCATCCCTAGGGTGTACGTTTCATTATGTAAACGTATATTAACTTCACATGCAAAGTACGTGATCAACACTATACACTAGGGAATGTATCCGTTGGGCATATTCATCTTTTGTTTCATATGGATGCATACGATCAGTGTGTTACTATATCTTTGTCTGTTTTTAAATTCGAATAGTCATACTTAAGTGTATATTAATAGATATGAAGATTTCGTTACATCTTTGAAAAAATGATGCTGATATAAAATGGATATAGAGATCCATGAAAAAATGATACTGATATAACATATACTACAAGGAAAACAAGTTGTGGCTACAGAACTACGGCCACGGATATGGAGTTTGTGGCCATAGAATTGAGATTTGACCACGACACGTCATGACCAGTAGCCGTAGCTACAAGTCTCGTCGCGATAGTTCTCTAGCCACGGATTTGCCGTGGCCACTACAAGTGACCACAGAACTTATCGTGGTCACAACTCTTATATGAAGACTATGGCCACAGATTGTGGGTATGAGAAACTAGTGGCCACGGAATTATCGTGGCCACAAGTTTCCGTAGCCACATTCCGTGACCACAACTCATTTTTCTTGTAGTGATAGATATAGAGCAACTACAAAGTATACGTTGGATGGTTTGAACATAATATTAATGTACTAAATGTATTAGATTCTCAAGAATTTTGAGCAAAGTATATAAACTTATGTTACATATAGAAAAAACAAATCTATAACTATATCAACATATGAAAAAAAACATATACATCTGGATATTTGCGAATATGAAATTGATATCCATTTTAGTATCCACTCAAACAAGCGAATAGATCCAATACAGACATATCATGTGTATAACTGTTAGCATTTGTACTATATCATATTTATATTCGTACTGTAGTAAACATAGCTAATTTTATACACTATGGAATTATTATTACATGTCTACAATTTTTAGGGATTTTTACCCAACAGACCTTATAAACTTTTTAAATTACATCTACGATCTTTTGCACAACGTAATTACCCCATCGATCATGTAAATTATCCCAATAAACCGCACGAGCTTCAAACAGATTATCCGGAGGGTTCATGGGTTAAGAGTTGGCAAGTTTACAGGGTCGAGGGGGGAATTAGGTTGTTTCATATGTTGTTGGCAAAGTTTACAGGGTCTACCGAGTAAAAATCTCTAATCTTTATCGATTGAATATATAGGTCATATTTTATAATATAACCTATATATTGTGATTGCTTAGTTGTGAGTTGGTTTTTAGTTTCGATAAAATAAATGTAAAGAAAATATTCGTTTTAGATTTATCCGTACATTTCAAATGTTCGTTAAAAAAAAGATAATGATCTAATGTTTTGTTATATAAGAAGTGAGTTAAGAGATGCGAGTAAAGTGGTGATTAAAAAAAATGATATAGTTGGATGTTAATGTTTTTTTTAGCTACACGGTCAAATTTTTTGTTTTGAGTGAAAGCAAAGATATATGTATCATGTAATTGGGTGAATTGTGATGAAATATATATATATATATATATATATATATATATATATCACACAATATATATCATGAAAACATTGTTGAATGCGAAAACATTGTTGAAGGCTACTAACGGGGATTTTTTTGTATCATGTTTAAAGATGTAAACATGTTTAAGTACAATGACGAGATGTTATATGTAGATACTTTAATGCAAAGGAAGCTTCTCTTGAGGATCATACCGAAGGTCGATAAATTTTTGAGTGCGCATGGAGAAAACTCACCGGGGAGAATGGATTTAATATTCATTTTTGTTTTCCAATTTATATCTATTATGCTAAGAATGTTTTCATAACTCTTTCTATTGTAGAATGTAATTAAGATTTTCTGTTGCTAAATAGTGTATTTTTTTAATCTTAAGTGTTGTTATGCTCTCAAGATTTTGGTTGAGAGAATTAAATCGTTAGTTCTAGGACATGTTTATTTAAGCAGAAATCTCCGAAAATATATGCAGCTAAATGAATTGTAAGCATAACATGAAAAATACAAAAGGGTAGAAAACCTTCCCGTGCAACGCATGGGGTATCCACTAGTGGAATAATATTCTGCGTAAAGTTTGAAATATCTAGAGAATTGACGCTGTCAACAATTACAATTGCGAGAGATGTCACATCGGTTGATTCAATTCAAACCACCCTCTCCTTCATCCTATTTCGGTGTGCTTGACCATATATTGGCATGCCTTTATCATTGAGAGGATCTGATTGTAGAGTAATAAATAATTAGTATTGCGAGAAGGCCTTGCTCCAAGTTGTTCAAGACTTGAATAATAGCGTAGAGTTTTCGACCCTGATACTTATTAGAAAAATAATAGAATAAAAAAGAAACGAATAATTTTGTAGTCTCGTGCTCTTTTCCTTGTAAAAATAGAATGCATGTTCATATTATAAAATTTTGGGATGATAAATACCTCTCTTAGTCTTGTTAGTTTATATGAATGGATTGCTCTCTTTTGCCTGCAATATGATTTTTACTCGGAATAAAATTATATTGTTACTTATCACAACCATCTTAGCAACAAATGCATACTCTCTATCTTGTTTTTCCTCACTCTCTCCGCTCTGTGTTATGGAAGACGAGATGAGAGGCGTGCTGCTCCCCCATCATGACACCCGATCCACTCTATCTTCTTGTTCTATTCTTACTCCTCTCCCGTGGAGGAAGCTATGTATCGATACCAAATAGAATACGATAATTCGTCGAGAATCAGTCCTACTACAGGGAAACCTAGTAAGATCGTTTGTTGTATTTTTCTCACTTGAATCACCATGGATCTAGGAATGATGATGATGGAACAACCAACTCTATATACATGGTAAGTTTGCATGCCATCGGGCATAACAATAAATTATCCCTTTTTTAAAGTAGGTAAAACAAAAAGTCTACCATCATTAAGTGGGGGGCATAAAATAAATTCTCCCTTTTTAAAAAATGGAAATAGGTCACCGCTACATTATTTTGACCAAGAGCGGCACTTGCTATATGCCGTGTCAGCATGCCATGTAGCATCTTTCAAATTTAATTTTCAAAATTCTTTTCTTCAAATTTTAACTTTTTAGACTTCATTCATTTTTGTGTCTTTTCTATGGTAATTTAATTTCTCAATTTTAGAAAATGCGTGTTCATCATACATTGTTTATGCATTTTAAGCACATTTGTGGGATAGCAATGTCACAAGTTATAGCACAATATCATCTTCTTTTACTCTCTTGAAAATAAAAGAGACGGGATTTTAAGGATATGTAGCCTTCAACTTTCTATCGTATTGAACACAATTTTTGTGTCTTTTTCATGTTCAAGATACCCATAATTAAATAAGGATATGTAGTCTACAACTTTCTATCCGTAGTTGAGAGTGTTAATCGCATGAGATAAAAATTTTCCTTTATCGAGTGAAGTACAAAGGTGGAAATGCGCTTCTCGTTGAGTGGAGAAAAGAATTCCATCTCGAGTCATATTAGTCAACATTTTTAAGAAAGTCTAAATTAACGGTCCTATTTCGGTGACAACTTAGAGGGGATAATGGTTTGGGTAACTTTTTGTATTTGACAACGATTTTCATAATCATAACAGCTCTATTATTTGAAGAATAGCTATTTCAATCAATAACCTAAAAGGAACAATATCTTGAAATTTTGGTGAATGGCAGACCTATAAAATAGATATTTCACACCAAGATCATGTGATTTTATCGCTTGTGCCCCTCTTAGATGATGCAATATCAATTATGCCTCTCTTTTTTTTTCAATATCAGGTGTGCCCTTGATTTATAGCTCCACTATCACTCATACCATTCTGTTAGGTTAATCGCTAATGAATTGAACTCAATCATGAATTTTTTTCAAACTGTAGTGTAGTTAAGATGGATATAATGGTCAAATTCCTTGTGATGGAAACACCGCCACTGAGAGATTTTCTCCATTGGATCGAAACGAAGATGAAACATAGATGCTTCCTCTTGCCTCTCGTTGTGAGCAGGGGCGGATTTAGGGGGGCGGGTAGGGGCCATGGCCCCCCCTCCCAATTCAAAAATGTTAAACCTCTTCCCACTAATATTTATTCTTTCATACCATATTCTGTAAATTTTCCATGAAAAAACTTCCCTCCCCGTAAATCACGTTCTCAAAAAGGCAAATCACGTTCTCAATCCAATCGGCAATTCCAGTGACTGCCGCTCATCTCCCCCATTTAACATTCGTATATTCCGTCTCCAACAACACATCAAGTTGTCGACCAACATCCCCTCCCGCCGTCGCCTTCGCCCCCAGATTCCCAACACCTCCGCCTGCTGCCTCCTCCCTCCACATTCTCCAACAGCCAACAGGGCGCCTGCACCAGCTGGCAGCCGCCAACCCTCCTCCCTATCCCGGTCGCTCGCCTCGCTCCGGCGCCTCCTGCGTGGAGCGTAGTGCCTCCGGTTGGACTGTCCTCCTTATCCCGCGTAGCTCAGCGGTCACAAACTCACGGACCAATATTTTATCGGTGATCCGTCAAATACGTCAAGGCTGTCAATCAGTGACGGCAGCGTGTAGCCTACGGGGCGACGTCGACGCGGTGGGCTGGTGGCTCAAAGGTAATTTTTACAGCAAAATCCAATGATTCGATTATCGACTTAATCTATGATCCCTAACCCCCTCCATCAACAATGCTCGTTTTTTTAAAAATTTGAATATTGAAATAATTTTGACGCCAGTTGTGATGAAGCATTGTGATGAAGCATTGTTATTTTTATTATTTTTTGATGCCAATTGTGATGAAGTATTGTTATTTTTATTAGTGAAAAAGTCACGCCATTGTGATGAAGCATTGTTCTTTTTATTGTTTTTTTACATGTTATCGAGATCAATCGATTCTACTGTAATACTAATATCAAAATAATTTATTAGTCTGACACTGTAGATTTTGTGTAGAATAAATTAAGAAAAAGTTATTCAAAAATAAATTTATACCATCTAATCTAATGACTTTGAAAAGTGTGATTGAGAATTTCAAAATTGTAGCCAATGAGTTTATTTAATTGATTTACGTGGAAATGAAGCAAATTATTAGATATTGAACACGTGATGGTGAATGCCATATTTGATGTTAATTAAAAATAGCTCTATAGGAATGGTTATGCATTGTAAGTTGGGTTTAGTTTAACATATTAGTTATTTACATTGTGTCATGTGAATTTAGGTTTACTTATGGCTAAAAGAACAATCGACTCCTATTTCAAGAAACCAAGGGTTGATATTTGTGATAAAGATGTACCGAAAGATGTATCCCAATCTTCTGGAAATTTTCCATCTATTTTAGATGATGCTCTAATTCATACCGCCGATCCATCTCCTTCTGATGTACGTGTTCAAAATTATCCAGAAGAAGTGCAAAATGAATTTGTTGATGAATCTTCTATAGTTCGTGATCCGGGATTGCGTCGTCAAATTTGGGAATATCCAATTAATGAACGGGACAAGATTCGACGTGCATATATTAAAAGTGGACCATATCAGCATTATCTTTTAGAATATCCAGCATCTGGTCGTGAAAATCATCAACGTAGATTTCAAGCTTCTTGGTTTCAGAAATATCCTTCATGGTTAGAATATTCTCCAGCCAAGGATGCGGTATTTTGTTTGCCATGTTTTGTTTTCAATAAAATATCCACTGGACGATTTGGATCAAATGTCTTTACGGTTGACGGATTTCGTAATTGGAAAAAAATTGGAGGAAAAGATTGTGCATTTTTACATCATATAGGAAGTGATCCATGCTCACCGCATAATATAGCTGAACAAGCTTGTAAAGATTTGATGATTCAAACAAGCCATATTGATAATGTCATACATCGACAAACATCAGAAGAGATTAAGTGCAACAGATTACGATTGAAAACATCGATTGATTGCGCAAAATGGCTTGCTTTTCAAGCATGTGCTTTTAGAGGGCATGATGAATCTGCAAATTCCAAGAATCAGGGAAATTATATTGAAATGATAAAGTTATTGGCATCATATAATGAAGAAGTTGCAAGAGTTGTTTTAGATAATGCCCCTAAAAATGCAAAATATACATCTCCTACAATTCAAAAGGAGATATTGGATATTATTTCCACTAGAGTACAAAAGGTTATTCGTGATGAGATTGGAAATGCAAAATATTGCATCATTGTTGACAAAGCTCGTGATGAATCTAAGAGAGAACAAATGGCTATTGTCATTCGTTTTGTTGATACTAACGGCTTTATCAGAGAAAGATTCTTAGATATTATACATGTCAAAGATACAAGTGCAACTACATTAAAGAAAGCGATTTCAGATGTCCTTTCTTATCATAATCTCAGTATTCAAGACATGCGTGGACACAGTTACGATGGTGCAAGCAACATGCGTGGAGAATGGAAGGGACTTCAAGCACTATTTACTGTGGATTGCAAGTATGCATATTATGTACATTGTTTTGCTCATAGACTCCAATTAGCCTTAATTGCAGCATCAAGAGAAGTGATTTCCGTTCATCAATTTTTTTCTAAATTAACATTTGTCATTAACATTGTTGGTTCTTCTACCAAGAGGAATGACGAGCTCCAAGATGTTCAAGCATCTATATTGGCTGAAAAAATTCTAGCTAATGAAATTGAAACAGGAAGAGGTCTTAATCAGATTGGAACATTACAGCGTGCGGGAGATACCAGATGGGGATCTCATTTCCATTCAATTTCTAGTTTGATAAGATTGTTCGATTCGACATGCCATGTACTAAGTCAAATCGTGAAAGATGGTTCTACGTATTCTCAACGTGGGGATGCTGATTCTGCTTACAATTCAATAACATCCTTTGAATTCATATTTATTTTACACTTGATGAAGGAGATTTTGGGATTTACAGATGTATTATGTCGTGCACTGCAAAATATCGATCAAGATATTTTAAATGCAATGGCTTTGGTTTCCACCACTAGATCTCTTATTCAAGACATGCGTGAAGATGGTTGGAGCAGATTTTTAGATGATGTACAATCATTTTGTTCAAAGCAAAATATCGATGTTCCGGATATGAGGCTTCCTTATTCTAGTCGAGTACGTTCTCGCCATGAGAAAAACAACATTACACTTGAACATCATTATCGAGTTGATATTTTTATGGCTACATTGGATTCACAACTTCAAGAGTTGGATCACAGATTTAATGATACAACTATGGAGCTCTTGCGTCTTAGTTCTGCGCTGCACCCACAAGATGGTTATAAAAAATTTAATATAAATGATATTTGCTTTCTTGCAGCAAATTATTATCCACAGGATTTCTCCGAGAGTGAACGAGACTTATTACAGTTTCAATTGATGCAGTATCAACTTGATGTCCCTCATCATCCAAAGACGGAAAATTTGACTAGAATATCTGAACTATGTCAAGCATTGGCAGAAACTGGAAAGTCAAGAGTCTATTATTTAGTCGATAGATTGATCCGGCTTATCTTGACTATTCCTGTCTCAACTGCTACAACTGAACGTGCATTTTCAGCTATGAACCTCGTGAAGACAAGGCTTCGAAATAAAATGGAAGATGGATTTCTGCGCAGTTGTATGATTACTTATATAGAAAAGGAGATAGCAGAAAATGTCACCGTAGAAGAAGTCATGGATGATTTTTATGTAATGAAAAATCGTCGAGCGCAGCTTCGATAAATTATGTAAGTTTCTCTTAGAGTTTTTCCATCACTTTCGTAATTTTGTAACTCAATAGTAGTACTTTCAAATACCTTTATATCTATATATTTTAAAAAACATCGGCCCCACCAATGAAATTTTTCTGGCTCCGCCCCTGGTTGTGAGGAAAGGAGGGGTGGACTTTTCAACCACCGTCCAAAGAAGGAATGCCCCCTCGTGTGCCCGTGTTGATCCAAGAATAGGAGGGGCACGATGTGCAGCATCCCTTGTTGATTTGATGTCGGAGCAGCGTCTTGGCGTTTTCTTCGATCTCGGAAAGTATCAGATGAGGATGATGTAGGCGATGTTGCAGCACCCTTGGGGGAGATGCTGAACTACTCGAGGCGGGGGAGGACGGGGGTTTCTTAGCAATGACGTGGAGGATAGACAGGTAGGTGGGGGATTGATTAGTCCTGATGGCAACAACGACTAGGGAGTCGAAGGAGGAGACCTCGAGGGAAAAGTCGAGGGAGGAGGAAGAGACGGAGGAGATGTAGGAGAGAAGGTTGCGGAAGGAGGAAATGGAGGAGAGGTGGATGGAGGGGGCCATAAGGAGGGGCAGAAGGCGGAGGAGGGATACAACGGAGGAGCTCGAGGAGGAAGGAGCGAGTGGTGGGCATGAACTCACAAAAACTTTGAACCAATCTGAAACAAAGGAGATAAAAAATGAAGCGGAGTTTAATTCGAGTTAGATGCCCTGGCCTTTCAGCAGACTCTGCCCCGATAGCAGAGTGCCTGTGGGGTGATCGAACGACTTCCACACCACCGCGTTGAAGAGCTCAAGATTCTCCCTCTCCGTGAGCTTCGTACCTACAACACCTTTCCTCATGGTGCTGGTCGACCACATGGGACTTCCATCATCATCTTTGAGCACGAATTCCTCACAATTTGTTAGCTGCAAGGTGGAGTTCTCCATGATAGGCGGATCTTTGTTGGTAAAGCAAAGCATAGGGGCATTGGAAGAGACTCGTAGTCCTGGAGATGTAAATGGTGAAGATGTAGTTGTTTTGCAAGTATGTTTCAGAATCCCAATAGAAACTCAACCGAGGCTAATGTTTCCGATGGAGTTCTCTTTATATGGGGCAAAATCTTTAAAACTCGTAACGGATAGTCCATGTTGCGGAGAGGTTGGTGGAAGTGGTGATTTGTGCATATATATAGTCAATTTTGGTGTATCAAAAGATGTTCAATCGAATGAAGTCTCGAGATTCACACTTTTCTGATGCTCTTCCCATTGGTGAATGGAAAAGAGTAGAAAATGTTTGTTCAATTCTTGAAAATGTCCATAATGCAACAAAAGTGTTCTCAGGTAGAAGATATTCAACTGCCAACTTGTTCTTCAGTATGATTTCTGAGATTGAGAAAGAGTTAAATTTGTTGTTGGACAATGAAGATGCCTTAATAAAAAACATGGCCATGAAGATGCATTCTAAATTTGATAAATATTGGAAGGATCGAAAATGTATGCTTCCTTTAGCTATTGCAACAATATTGGATCCTCGTCTGAAGTTGCAATTTCTACGATTTTCCTATTCCGAGTTATATCCAGGAATTGAGGGTGTTGAATATATTTCGGAAGTGGAGAATGCCTTTTATGCACTTTTTGATGAGTATGCAATGTTGTACAAGGATACCTACTCCGCCATACCATCATCAACAAATTTGTCAGAGGAAGGGCAGTTGGATGCTCATTCTAGCAAGAGAAAGGAAGACATGGTGAGTAAGTTCAGAAAGAAAAAAAAGAATCAGGAACATCACACACTGGTAAATCAGAGATAGAACAATACTTGGAAGATGACTCTGCAGACAATGATGAATATGAGAGGTTTAAAATTTTGAAATGGTGGGATGTCAACTCTTGCAAATATCGTGTGCTATCATGCATGGCTCGTGACTTTCTACCTATTCCTGTATCGACTGTGGCATCATAAAGTGCATTCAGCACTGGTGGTAGAATTATCGATGAATACCGTAGCAACTTATCCCCAAAAACAGCTGAAGCATTGGCGTGTTGTCAAGATTGGAGGCGTGATGAAAGGCATGTAGACGATGAGGAGGATGACATCGACGACGAAGATGTTGAGGAGGACGTGGGAGATGAGAGACTACTTGGTTAGTAGAGTTATTTGTTCATTACTTAGAACTTTAATTTGTGATTTATATATATCTTATTCACTAATTACTTACTTTTGTTGTTATAGATTCATCAACGATTTCATGATTACGGAGATGAACTTTTTTGAACAAAAAGGGGGAAGCGTCCAAGCTATCATGTAAGTGTAATTTCAAAGTGATGCCTTCTTGATATAATTTCAATTATACATACTTGTATTTAATGTTTACTTTTTATACAGGTTAATGGCATGTGGAACGAAGATCTTCAACTTATAGATGGACTTTGAGCCATTGATGATAGTCTCTAATGTCATATTTGTTAGAACTTTCAATAGACTGCGTAATTTTGTAATAACTAGAAACTTTGTTCTGATTTTCTTTGATCAATTTCGTTGTTTGAACTTACTTGATGTATGGTTGTCCATGATTATACTTGCACATTTGCAGGTGTAGTCGTGTATGTCCATGTTTTAATTGCATTTGCAGGTTTACCTTTGATCATTGAAATGGGGTGGATTTTGTCACGGTCTATATTTTTCCTTGTCTTATATTCCATTCGCGGGTTTGTTGCGTTTGTATTCCTCTTGCAGGTTCATCTTGTATTGCATTTGCAGGTTGAAATGGGGTGGATTATGTCACGGTGTATTTTTTTCCTTATCTTATATTCCATTCGCAGGTTTGTATTCCTTTTGCAGGTTCATCTTGTATTGCATTTGCAGTTGCGGGTGTAGCCGTGTAGGTTCATGTTTGAATTTCATGTGTATCTCATGTTCATTGAGCTTCACAGGTTAAATTTAGTCAAGATAAGTTGAAAATCTTTATATTATATGTGATGCCAGATGTTCCTGAAATATAAAGTTTAGTCGTTTGTTCAGCAGTGACATGTTACGAAATTAGAAACTTCGTGTTAATGTAATCAAATATTTAAATTTTTTAATCAAAGTGCCAAACAACAATCAAGATTCTTTAGTTTATCACAAGTATTGTTAAGAAAAAAATTTTCTTAAAAGGACAATCCCAAATATACTTTTATAAAGTACTTGATATTTATATTATATACCGTAGGAAACCATTTTTTGAAGCCTATACCCCTTTATATATAAAAAAATTAACTGGGCCGGCCCAACCCGAACCCGGCCCGTTTCACATCGGGCCGGGTTTGGGTTCGGGCTGGCCCATCCGAAAATTAATGGGCCAAAGCCCGGCCCGAAGCCCGATATTGATAACGGGTTCGGGCTAAGGCCCAGCCCGGCCCACCCGGCCCGATACTCATCCCTATATATATGTGGTGGAAATGCAATTGTTGCAACAACAGAATAAGACCATGATATAATTGGGGTCTCTTCATGGCTTTCAGTATTAAAGCATAATTAGAAGGAGACAAAGAGAGGGGAGGTTCTTGGTGTTCTAATTCCATATGTCCAGAAGTTAACGAAAGTTTGGGACATGGATGGGCGACAACTAACCTAGAGGGCGCATTTGATAAATTTTCAAGAAGCCAAGGGCACAAATGATATTCCAAAAAAGGGAGGGGTATACCTGATACTGCGACATCTAAGAGGGAAAAATGTGATAAAATCCCCAACATCTTTAAGTAACGTATTTTTTTGCAGTTGTGCCGCTATAAGATTCAGTAATCACATGTATACCCTCCCCTTTTCGCAATATCACTCATGCCCATATCTTCTTGGGCAATTAACAATTGTGTTCCTCGTGTTAGTTGTTGTCCATTCCCCTCCCAAATGGATGTTATCCCGAGGCACAAGTGTAATTATCTACGAGTGAATAAGGGTACGAGTGTAATTTTATTTGAGAGTCCCAACCTTCTTTCATCATACCTTCCTCCCACCTCCTCTTCCATCACCGAGCTCCTTGCGCGAGCCCTTCACCCCAAGTTCAAGGATGATGCCCTCCTCTCCACATCATTAGCAACTCCCTTCTCCCAACCCCTTGCCCCAGACTTCTTCGCTTAGCCCCTCTACCATGACCTCCTCCTCCACCCTTGCCCCTTCGCCCGAAGCTCCTTCGTCCAACCCCTCCAACCCAAGCTCAAGGTGAGGCCCTCCCCTCCACGTCCTCTTCAACTCCCTCCCCCTAGCCCCTACACCCGAGTTCCTCCACCTAGACCTCCTCCCCAACCATTACCCCTCCACTCCAAGCTCCTCCTAGCTTGATCTTGGGCTATCTATAATAGAATTAGTAGATCTATAATATCAGTATTCATATCAATAATAATAAAAAAGATACATACAAATCCAAAGATGGATATTTGGTTATTCTTAAATTTAGTTTAGTTAAAGTAAAAGTTTGAGCCATGCCCAACCCCTTTGACCGCCCCAAGTTCAAGGATGAGGTCGAGGATCAGGACCTCTTCATTCCCCTCCACCAACTTTGAACAATCATGGTCAATGTTCCTCGTACTTACGATCAAATTTATTATCCTGCCTCCAACGTGGATACCACTCACACCCTCTCTATCATGCTCGTCATCTCTACCAGTGCCTACTTCATCGATCTTCTTCTCTCGCAACCAACATCACCATTGTCGCTGCTCCACCTACCTTTTATGGTTCCCTTGAGGAGCATATCGACTTCTACCTCCTCATAGGTTGAGGAGTGGCGATGGAGATAATGTGGAGGGAATAAAGGATGGGAGGAGGTCTGGATGAGGACAGAAAAGGTTGGGATTGAGGAGGTAAGGGGGAGGGAGGCAGTAGGGAGGGGGTGGAGGAGGTCGGGATGAATATGTAGCTCGAGATAAAGGATGTCGCAAGGTGGAGGACATTGAGACTGAGAACTTGGGGTAGAGGAGAGATGTGGTGGGGAGGGAGCTTTGGCCACCCCTCCCAAGTGTTAGGGCAGTGATGAATCCACATTTCCTCATCTTTATTCTATCATTTTGGCATCAAAAACCCTAGCAAATGCCTGTAAATACCCTTAAATAGAGCATCTTAGCATTCATGTATGTGCATCTAAATAGTGTATAAAATACTGTAATTAAAGCCAAAATTATAGAATAAATAAAAGAAAAGAAAAAGAATAAAATATTGTAAATATTTTATGACCTGAAACCCCGAGACCTAGGCATCTTGATGAATAGGTCGACAAGGAATAAAGTAGGGGGAGATAAGGGTCAAATACCTATATTATTTAATTCATGCTTTATTCATTTTGGGACCTATTTTTGGTTCCACTTCGTATACATCAAATAAAGAAACTTTGTACATGAAAGTTGTATATAATTAAATAAAGAAAAATACAAAATTGATTTCACTGAAAAATAATGTATAGATAAAAATTTATGGTCTGAATAAGAATCCAGAATCCCAACTTCCCAGACCCGTATCTCACAAATGAAAACTCCAAATGCAGCATACTCACCTTTAATTGTATATAGAATAAAATAAGCTATTTAATGGTGGTAGTTTCGCATTTGGCGAAGCTACAGTTTGAAAGTTGAGTTTTGGAACCACCTTGTACAGCTGTACCGATTAAAATATTCAATTTATTATTTATTCATTATTTTTGTATTTTTATATTTTTATAATTATGTAAATATCACTTATATTAATTATGTACATTAAAATTGGAATAAAAACCTAAAGAAAACTCAAAATAAAAATAAACATATATAGATCATACAAGTATTATACCTATATGTATACCTATACAATACACTCTTGTATTTTATTAAATATACAAAACATATCAGAAAAATGAAATAAAAATATATTTACATGTATAAAAGTATTTTATAATTTTATAAAATAATAGACATAAATAAATAAAATTAAAATACACAAAATAAAAATAAAAGAATAAAATATATAGATATTATATCTATAAAGGGTATAAAAGAAAACGTGAAAAATATACTCCATAAAAATAATTAAAAATCAGAATAAACTACTACATAAAATAATAAATATTTTTTATTTAATAACCTAAATTTAATAATGTCATTTACTAATTTATTTTGAATTTTTCAATAATTTCTGCCTGGATTTCTCTGGTTGGTCCACGTGGACCAACCAGGTGCGGTCTAGAGTTGACCTCGGTCAACTCCCTGACCAAGGCCTGCCATTTCTGACACCCAGATTTTTCCCCGACTTCCCCCAATTTTCGAGCTCGATCCGTTCGTCCTCACGCCTCGATTCCTTCTTGGGACTTCATCCCCGATCACCACTCTCCCACGCCATATATTCGGATCCAGCCATATCTCCATCATTCGCGCGTGAGTCTGGCTTGAAGGAGACGCCATCATCTTCTACTTAAATGCCCCGCCACCTTCAAGCCCAATTTTGAACCCTTCTTAGCCATTAATTCTCCTCCCTGTTGCGATCTTCATGTTGCTGGAGGTGACAGCTCCGCATCCACACCCTCAGGCGAGTCGAGGAGGCTCTGTAGCGGCTCCACCACCTCCGCCGACCACCGGCGTCGAGGTTCCTCCACCTCAGGTCATCCACCTTTGAGGTATGCCATTTTCCCTCTCCTTTTTGCTTCATTTCATTCCGCTTAGCTACAGTATCAAAAATCCCTAAAAATATCCGAACTCCATCGATCGATCCATGTCCCATAGCTCATCGCCGGAGCGCACCTCCGGCTGTCGTTCCCTCGCGTTCCACCGACCATCTCCGACTTCCACTACACCTCCGCGAAGTCCAGGCAGTTTGCCCTGGACCCTCTCACCCATATTTGCAGGTACCAGGAGCATTACATTGCTTGGGGACTCGGATCTGACCTCCGCCGGAGATACCTGGAGCTTCGAGCTCTGCCACTTCTACAACAGCGCCACAGTGCCTCTCCGGCGGTTTTGAGGGCCCCCTACGCCAGAGCATCATCGCAGGAGTCTTCCGGACCTTTTTGTTGCGGTCCAAACCACCAGAGTCGCGTCATCTCGCCGGAGGAACTTCGTCTCGGCGAAGTTCTTCCCTGTTCTTCCTTCGGATGCCTCCACCGTCCGATCCTAGGCCCGCTCCAGATCGCGCCTCAGCCGTCAGATCTTGGCCACCTTCTGTCGTCGATCTCTTCGCCAGATCTGATCTCCACCGATCATCGCAGAACCGTCATCGCGCGATGTGCGCGCGCCACGTGGATAAGTGAGCGGCCCTCCGCCGTTCGATCACGTACGAGGAGATAAGGCGTGGGTATTTTGCACTGTCCCCCTCGCCAAATTTTGTATTTCATTTCAGTCCATAAACTTGAAGTCGTAGTTCAAATATTTCTGTGATATTTGCATTCAGAACCCCGTAGTTTTCTTATTTGTACTTAGGTCCTATCCATGTCACCTCACGTGCTCATGCACGTGAGGGGGCTAGGTATTTTGCAAGGACCCCCCTGGGATTTGTTTATTTCGCTTAGGTCCATGAACTTTTTAATTAAGTTGTAATGTTTTGGAGAAATTGCATCTGAGCCCTTGGAACATTGTAATATTGCAAGAATACCCCTGCCAGGTCACGTGCCCAGTGCGCGTGAGTTGGACATTTTGCAATGAACCACCTCCGGGTTTGGGTATTTGTTTTTAGTCCAGAAACTTGTATTTAACGTTATATATTTTTGTGGAAAATTGCATATGTGCCCCTGGATGTTCTGATAATTGCACTTATACCCCTGCCAGGCTTGTTTATTTTTGTGTGCTTGTTCTAATTATTTAAGTCATCATTTTAATTCCAAAAATTCTCAAAAAATAGGGTTAAGCTCCTGTATGCTTGCCCTTAACTCCCTATTTTTAGTTTTTGTTTTTATTTCGTTTTTATATTTATTAAAAATAAAAAACTATCCATTTCAGCACTGTCTACCTAGAAAATACCAAAAATATATTAAAATATCTCGAAAAATTCCAAAAAAAATCCCTAGTGTGTATTTTAACCTATTGTAGTGTCAGTCTAAAAATCACTAAAAAACTCAAATGAAAAACCTTAAAAATTAGAAAATACATAAAAACTTCAAAAAAATCTATAAAATCAAAGAAAACTCCAAAAATTATAAACTCAAGTCCTGTAGTCTCCTGTTTTTATCATCTTTATTTGAAAAATAGTGTGGAAAAATTTTGCGTCTATTTTCTATTTTTAATTCTCATTTTATATCCAGCCAGTAGCTTGTCCACTGTTTTGATTTATTTTAGTATTTAAAAATACCAAAAACAAGTTGAAAAATACCCAAAAATCACAAAAACAGTAAAAAATCATAAAAATACCAAAAACATTTTATTTCTGAATTTTTGGTTATTTTAGCATATTTTTATAAATATATTATCACCTTTTTTATTACTTTGCTTATATTTTCCAATATTGAAAAAGAAATTAAAAAAATTATATAAAAAGAAATTATAAAAATCAAAAAATTAAAAATCAAAATACAAAATAAAAAATCAAAATTTAAAAACCCACAAAAATCTTTGCTTGCTTGCTTAGTGTAGACACTCCACATTCACTCACACACTTTTGTGCTTCTACCCTGTTCGCTCCCTGTGTTCAAACTCTCTGCATACTTGCTTGCTATACATTTTGTGCAGAGTTAAAAATAAATTTTAACTCCACATTTATTTCTATTTCCTTGATCTATAGTGTGGGTTAATTGTTGATTTTAGTCCAGGATTCATCGTGAGTCGTGACAGCGACGGTTGTCTCCGCCTTGTGTGAGATCCATTTTAGACTCCGTGAATTTTGGACAAATCAAATGGCGTCGTTGCCGAGGAGCAACAGCGAGTAGTTTTTCATTTTTGTTTGCTTGTGTTTGTTGACTACCATAGCCTTACTTTATCTCTCTTGCATTTTTGATATACATTGATTGAGCTGTCTGACCACTCTTTTCTTGTCTTCTTGCGGGGGACCGTGGAGCAAGGCGGATCGCCTAGGTGACCCGAAGCAACCTTAGGAAGCGGAGCCGGCCTTCTTAGGTCAAGCCGGAAGGAGAGAGCAGGAAGAGTGAGAGAGAGTGGTAGATTAGTTGCATTTTATTTTTGTGAGAGAGTGACTTTGATAATTTGTAATAATACAGGTACTTGGACTCTTGGACACTCCGGGCCAAATTTCCGGGTCCTTGTTTACCCGGGGGCTCACCGTGGCTTTTCTCGCGTTTTTCCGTTGTCATTTTCCGATTTTGTTTTCCTTTTTCATTTCTTTTGTGGATTGAGCCCTTAGTTGTAGGCCTTGCTTGATTCGATTAGAATAGGTCCAAACACACTAATAACCTTTGCATGCTCCTATAGATCGTATTTGGACTTAGACTAATTAAACAGTTGGCCATTAGCTTTCGATCCGCGCGCCGCGAGCTCTCCCCACAAAGCGCTTTCTCCTAACTCAAGTGTGTTGAGCAGAGGAGGGGTGAGCCTAGACCGGACATTAGGATTGAGAGTTAGTGGTCAGCTTGTGGTTCTTCACGCTAGCAGTTGCCTACCCTAGGACGATTTCCGCTTTGCATATCGTCATGTAGTTTAGGTTTACAAATTCTGCTTTGCATCCCGCATGGAGAGAGCTGGGATTCGCTGTAAGTCTTCTTACTTTGCATCCATCATTTAGGCACAAAGGTGAGATTTCCACCTTGGTGTCGACTTGCACGGCTTTTCCGACTCTATTCTCCCTCTGTTTTTGGAACAAAGTAGGATCAAGAAAATACAAAAATCGTTAGGCGCTTGTTTGAATTCACACAAAAGAAGCGATAACACCAAAAAATTAAAAAAGGGACTGCTAAGAAAACCTTGACCAACAATAAAATCGGTAATTGGATTCATTGTGTGGGGAGAGTAACACCCTCACTTGTATTCAGGTTGCATGGGAAGGTCTCCTTCCAAGTGAGGTGAGCTCTTCGTAACGATTAGAGCCCAAAACCCAACTTGTGGCCGCCTTGTGTATCGCCTGGATTTCCGAAGTATTGGCGCTACTATCGTACGTAGTCGAGTAGGGCTTGGTCGCCATTGGTGATTCACTATTGTGTGAGCATCGACCTTGTCCGAAGTACCGAGCATAGGCCACGCCTTCACGGGTGTGTCTGTCTCACCGGCTGCGTCCGAGTAGGATCTTGCACGCTCACGGGTGATTCCGTTGCGAGCAAGGTCCGAAGTATCGGTTTCGCCTATCGGCTTCCTCCCTCTATTTCTTTGGCTGAGTAGGGATCCAGGAAGGGTTACAAGGACCTCAAAAAGCGCAAGTTACAGGTTACACAGGAGGAGGACAGGTACGGGAATACTTTTCCGGCAGTACTCTCTCTCCTTTAGGCGTAGCGTTCTAAGGACTCGTGAAAAGATCAATTCCTGAATCAAGCTAAAATTGACAAGATAAAAGCCGAACCTTCACGGCTTCATGTGTTGAGTTGGTGAACTCACCCCTGTTTTGTGTTTGATTGCTAGATTTATTTAGGTCAAGATCAAAAACACAACACAATTGTGCGCAATTTTGTTTCTCCTTCATTTCTCTTCTTCTGCATTCCCTCTGCTCTTCCCAATAATCAAGATGATGGGACTGAGATCTCTTAGGCCGACTCTGTCGGCACCGCTATCCAGCACTCCTCCTTATTCATCTAGGACTACCTCAGAGAGTCCGCTCTCCGAGCCTGAGTTTACATCCACCCTGTTCCCCCTCGACCACCCTTCCTATTCTCCTTCTCTCAGTCCAATAGTTTCAGAATTTAGTGCATCACAGAGTTCAGATCATTCGACAGCACCTGAGATGGCCTCTTTTGCTTTTTCATAGAATTCAGTGATGGCAGACGGAGGCGAGCACCAAGATGATCATGATCACCCTCCGTTCATATTCGATCAGGCGGCCATCAAAAATTCACTTCTTGCATCCCTGGAAACTATGCAGAGGCAGATTCGTGACCAGGGTACTTTCATGGGTGATCTTATGAGAGAAATTGCTCAGATGAGAGAAAACCGACCTGGGGGCGGTGGCGGAGGAGGAGGAGGACCTAATGCAGGAGGAGGCGATTCAGACGCTGAGAGACCGCCACAGACCATCATGAGGGAATTGCACAACCCAGTTGCATCCCTCACTCACCGCTGGATCAGACTCCCACCGATCCATGGAGATTTCGAGCTTCGGCCCCACACCATTCAGCTTCTACCCAAATTTCATGGGTTGCCGATCGAAGAGCCACACCTCCACCTCCAAGAATTTGAGATGATATGCAGCACCATCCATGACAGGTTGATGACTGAGGACACGATCAAGATGATCGCCTTCCCGTTCTCATTGGTTGACAGAGCCGCATATTGGCTCAAGCACCTGGGGCGATTCATTGATACATGGGCAGATCTCCGGACCGCATATCTGAAGAAATACTACCCTCTCGGCCGGACAAATGCAGCTAGAGCAATGATCAGCAATTTTGTCATGATCCCTAACGAACAGTTTCACGAATCTTGGGATCGCTTTCGAGAGCTCATCGACCGGTGTCCTCATCAAGACATCTCCAAGCCCAACTTAGTTCAGAGTTTCTTCTGTGGGCTGACACCGGAGCTGTAGGGGCTAGTCAACGCCTCTTGCGGAGGATCGTACTTTTCCAAGGGTGAAGACGACGTCTGGACCATCTACGAGGGCATGGAAGAGAATTCAATTGTGATGACCCAAGCCCGAGTCTACACGCAGCAGAAGCCCCCGTAAGGAGCGGGATCATTCCAGAGGATCGCCCGCATCGATGCCGGTCCCAAATCAGTGTCGGCAGCCGCAGCCCAAGTTGAATCAGCCGCGACCGACATGGGCATAATCAATGAGAAGCTGGACCGTCTCGAGATCCTCGAGAAGAAACAAATGCAAGGCATGGCCCAGATGGACCAGATCGCCAAAACCATGAGTGACCTGAAGACGCAGATCCTTTGCGTCCAGGAGGCACAAACTCATTCCCAGCAGCCTCCTAGGTCACGGGCTGACCCCAGCAGTAGCAGTTCTAACCAAGCCTCTACCTCGTACCGCCAGGTGAACCATATCCAGGCAGAGCCGGTTCCACTGCTACAGTACTACCCAGCGCAGCCGCCATCTCCAGATACTCAGATGGTGGTCTACCAGCCGGAGCAGCCACTGGCAGTTCTTCCTCCACCTTCCTTCGAGCAGGAACAATTGATGGAAGTCAATGGGATTTGGTACGACTGGTACCCTCAGCCCGGGATTCGTCGTGATCACCCCGGATTCCGTTGGGGCAATGGTAGCTCCTCATCCCAACAGCAGAATCCTGCCCAAGGACAGCAGAACAGCCAGCCACATCATCAACACCAGCAGCCCCAGTATGCCCGGCCACAATAGTATCAGAGTGGTCCTCGTCCCGCCTATCAGGGACAGCAGTGGAGGCAGCGTCAGCAGCCTCAACAATCTCATTCCCAGCCGACCCAGAACTATCCATACAAGCAGCACCAGTAGCAGCAACCTCACTTCCAGCAGAGACAACCATCCGGTTCTCAGGGTCCCACCTTTGAGAACCCAGCATTAGATGATCTTGCCCGCTTGCTTTCCGAACAACGAGCATCCTTCAGTCAAGAAATGGATGAATTCCGACAGGAGATGAGGGAGATCATAAAAGGCAAAGCCGCCATACCTGCTCAGATTGAACCTAACCCGAACAATCTAAAAAGGAAGTCTGAGCAGGTAGAGTTTACAGAGGATACCTCTCCTAGTGACTATTTGAGTGATATGTCATATTCTTTCTATGATGCTGATTTTGTGACTACTAGGAGCAGTAGGATGCCCGCTGGCGACGTCTCTTCTGAGCGACAACCAGATGCAGAACCAGGAGCGCCAGAGGAGCAGAGTAGCGGTGCTGATGCCGCCAATGATGATGTTGAAGACGGTGGTGCTGATGCCACCAATGATGGAGATCCAGACGACGGTGCTGATGCCGTCGTGAAACCAGATGAAGACAGTGGTGCTGATGCCACCATTTTGGATGCTGAGCCAGACCGCGGTGCTGATGCCGCGAATACAGGTGCTAGTTGTGGTACTGAGGCCACCACATCTACTTTTGTTGAGCCACCCTCTATGATGTTCCCACATTTTGTACATATGGACTGTGGAAACAAAAAGAAAAACAAAAATATGAATAAAGGAAAGGTTTCTGTTCACATTGCGGACCCATATGTGTTGCATGATGATGATTGTATGGATTCTCCTCCTTCACAGGCACAGGGACCGACTCCTAGACCTCCATCTGTGGAGGCCCCTACCATCCCCTTCCCTGAGGCACTCCACCGAGCGAAGGGGAATAAAAGAGAAAATCCAAAAAAAGATCAGCAGGTAGAGTTCGGCAATCAAATGATAGACAGATTCCACATTCAGCTGACTCTACAAGAGGCACTTGAGCACATCCCCCTCTTTAAAAAGAACTTGAAAGAGAAGACTACCGTCCGCAGGAAGAGGAGGAACCACAGAGATCAGATCCATGTGCTCACTCATTCCACTTGCTGCACCATCCAGAACAAGTTGCCAGCCAAGCGACCAGACGCACGAGCTCCCCATGTCAGATGCGACATTCAGGAGCAGCAGTTCGATCGTACTCTATTAGACAACGGCTCTTCAATCAACCTTCTTCCGGCAGCCTTACTCGACCGATTCGAGTTTGGTCCTCTTCTTAGGAGCAGGACAGTCCTTCAGTTGCTGATAGGTCGACTAAGAGGCCGAAGGGGTTATTGAAAGATGTGGTCGTTACCATTCAGGGCCTGAAATTCCCTGTGGACTTCATTGTGTTGGACATGGAGATCCCTAAGTCGGTAACTGATGCCCCCATCATTCTCGGACGTCCATTCTTGGACACAGCCAAGGTGATGACCGATCATGACAGTGGGAAGGTATGCTTTCGCGTAAAGGGCGAAACCATACAAATAGAGACGATCGAGGAAACCAGAGCCAGAGAGTTAGAATGCTCAGAGCAGTCAAGCGAAGCCGCGCAGATGACAGAGGAAGAGCTAGACATCCACCAGGCATGTGATTTTGTGATGACTGATGATGAATCCAACTGGATAGACCCTGTAGCACCGACCCTCGCCTTGCCTACAGATTCATTGTACCTAAAGCTCATGGCAGTCGAGAGCCGGGAAAGCACATCCTTGGATGAGGATACACCTGAGGCTGACAGTGTTGTGATGAGTGGTACCGATGATGTTCATTCTTGCTCATCTTCTTCTGATCCCTTGGATTCAGACATTGACTGGGATGATTTTGATGATTACTTACCTTGTCTGATTCTTTCTGAGCCAACAGCCATGACAGTGTGCGAGCCTGTGCAGTTCATTGATGATTCAGCAAGCCGCCCTTTGTCAGAGATTCATGCAGAGCGAGAGTTCTCCCATGCAGACCTGGTCGCCTTCACACAGACATATCAGAAGCCAGACCTGCCCCTCCCAGTTGTCCAGAACTGAAGCCTCTGCCGCAGTCGTTGAAGTACAGATTCCTTGCGGGTGAGCCAGATATGCACCCAGTCATTATCTCAGCAGGTTTGACTGTAGAGCAAGAATCTCGTCTGATGGAGGTTCTTGAAAGAAACCGCAAGGCGATAGGTTGGAGTATAGCTGATCTCCAGGGGATTAGTCCGGCTCTGTGCTCCCACCACATCTATCTTGAGGATGACGCTAGGCCGTCGCGTGAGTTCTAGCGGCGGCTAAACCCGAATCTTCGAGACGTCATCATGAAAGAAATTTCAAAGTGGTGGAGCGCCGATTTTATCTACCCCATCTCCGACTCCAAATAGGTTAGTTACCCAAGAAGACGGGTATCACTACAGTTGTCAACGAGTCTGGAGAGGAGATCGCTACCAGAATGCCCACTTCTTGGAGGGTCTGTGTGGACTACAGACGATTGAATAAGGCCACCAAGAAGGATCACTTCCCGCCACCCTTCATTGATCAGATTATCGAGCGGCTAGCTGGGAAGAGTCATTACTGCTTTCTCTACGGGTACTCTGGATACAATCAAGTGGCCATTGCGCCCGAAGACCGGGAGAAAACGACATTCACCTGTCCGTTTGGGACCTATGCTTTCAGACGGATGCCCTTTGGTCTATGTAACTCTCCGGCGACATTCCAAAGGTGCATGTTGTCCATATTCTCAGACATGGTGGGTGACTGTTTAGAGGTCTTCATGGATGACTTCTCGATCTATGGCGACGGGTTCGATGCTTGTCTTGACTGCCTAGACCGTGTGCTTCAGCGCTGCATAGAGGTCAATCTTGTTTTATCTTGGGAGAAGAGTCACTTCATGGTGACTCAAGGGACGGTCCTTGGTCATATCGTCTCCAACAGGGGCATGGAGGTTGATCCGGCCAAGGTGGATATCATCAGAAAACTCAATCCACCGTCCAACCTGCGTTAGTTGCGGTCTTTTCTGGGGCATGTCAGTTTCTACCGACGGTTCATTCAGGACTTCAGTCGTATTGCCCGACCGATTACTGACTTGCTGACAAAAGACACTGAGTTTATTGTCAATGATAAGTGTCTTGCATCTTTTGAGACTCTCAAGGATATGGTTGTTTCAGCTCCTGTCCTTCAGCCACCTGATTGGTCTCTCCCATTCGAGATCATGACGGATGCTTCAGATTTTGCCGTTGGGGCTGTGCTCAGACAGAGGAGGGATGGTTTACCTTTTGCCATTCACTACGTTAGCCGGACTTTGGATGCCGCCCAGCAGAATTACACTGTGACTGAGAAAGAGATGTTGGCCATAGTTTTTGCTTTGGATAAGTATCGATCTTGTATTCTCGGATCTAGAGTGACTATTTACACTGATCACACCGCCATCCGATACTTAATGGCTAAGAAGGATGCCAAAGCACGTTTGACCAGGTGGATCCTTCTGCTCCAGGAATTTGATATTGAGATTAAGGATAAGCCTGGAGTCAAAAATGTGGTGGCGGATCATCTCTCCAGATTGGAGAATCTTGAGGAATCTGAGCCCAGCGCACCTATCACAGAGACGTTTCCAGATGAGGCGATCTTGGCCATTGTGAACTATCTTGTCGCCAAGACAGTCCCACAAGGTTGGCCCATGCAGAAACTCGAGATCTTCCTAGCGAAGGCCAAGTTTTATCATTGGGAGGATCCCGTCCTTTATCATGAAGGAGGGGACAATATCTGGAGGAGGTGCATTCCTCAAGAAGAGCATCATAGCGTCCTCACATACTGCCACAAGCTTGAGGCAGGAGGACATCATTCTGGAAAAAGGACAACACAGAAGGTGCTTCAATCCGGCCTATGGTGGCCTACTCTCTTCAAGGATTCTGATGAGTTCATGAAGAGATGTACCGACTGTCAGAAAATGGGAACCTGCGGACAAAGAGACATGATGCCCATGCAACTCATTCACTTCTGTGAGGTTTTTGATGCATGGGGGATTGATTTCATGGGCCCATTTCCTAAGAGTCAGGGATTCGAGCATATTTTGCTCGCTGTGGATTATATCAGCCGATGGGTTGAGGCTATCCCCGCCCGAGCCGCAGATGCTAAAACCGTGTGTAAATTTTTGAGGAAAAATATCATTTCACGGTTCGGGGTACCTAGAGTCTTGATTTCAGACGGGGGGTCTCATTTCATCAATGACAAGGTTAGGGCCCTTGCAGACGAGTTCGGCATTGACCATCGGGTTGCCACACCGTATCACCCTCAGACTAATGGTCTTGCCGAAGTCTCGAACCGGGAGATAAAAACAATCTTGCAGAAAGTTTCCGCCCAGACCGAAAGGATTGGTCACAGCTTTTGGACTCGGTCTTGTGGGCTTATCGGACTTCTTTCAAGAATCCATTGGGGACATCTCCCTTTCGACTCGTCTATGGCAAGACGTGCCATCTGCCAGTGGAGATCAAGCACAAATCTTTTTGGGCAGTCACTGAGTTATTGTTAGATCCCGAGAGCATAGGAGAACAGAGAAGAGCTGAATTGGCAGCCCTGGAAGAACTGAGAGACACAGCCTTTTCCAACAGCCTACAGTACAAGGAGAAAGTGAAGACATGGCATGATTCGCATATCAGCCATAAACAGTTTGAGCCAGATCAGAGAGTATGGTTGTTTGATTCCAGGCTAAAAATATTTCCAGGGAAATTACAGAGCAAGTGGAAAGGTCCGTATGTGGTCAAGAAGGTACATGACAATGGCAGCATCGACATATCTGAACCGTCATCTTCTTCGACCTTCCGTGTCAATGGTCAACGCCTGAAACTATATCTCGATCATGATCCACCGACCATTGACGTTGCCCCCATTCTTCTGGTATGAGATGTGTCCTTTGACTCATATCATCTGCATCTCATACATGTTGATCACTTCTATCTTCCGCTGTACAGATCATTTGTCCATATCACTCTTTCATCTGTTGATTTATTTTCTTCTTTTCTTTTTTTTCTTCTTTTCCTTTTCTATTTTCTTTATCTATCAAAAAGATGCCGCCCTTGTAGACAGTTTTCCATACTTAAGACGTACTCTGTCCTAAGTATAGGGGGGTGTGCACCCCGAGTAATTTCCATTCTTTGATCCTCTCCATTATCTCCTCTTCTTGTCTATACTTAGGGATATCTTACCCTAAGTATAGGGGGAGACAATCTGAGTACGATCTGTTCATCCCCACCCTTGACCCTCCCTGCGTGTGTACAATCTGCTATACTTAGGATTATTTGATCCTAAGTATAGGGGGGACGGTCAACTTCTCATTCATTCATTCGTTTCTTCATTTATTTCTTATTTAGACTTGCCTATACTTAGTACGAGTTATGTCTTCTCTTTTCTCTCCGATCTATGAGGACATAGCTCAAGCTAGGTATAGGGGGGTCGTATATACTATGTATATACTTTAGCCATAACTCGTACTTTCGTATTTCCTTAATAAATATGGCTAATAATTCATTAAAATTCTTAATAAAAAGATGTGATTATTCCTCAATTCTTTGTGTATTTACTGATTAATAAATCAGGTGAAAATATTTTTGCAAAATAGTTTGAAAATCCTTCTGAAAAATCTTTTGCAAACTATTTGAAAAATGTTTTGCTACATGTTTTCAACCTTTGTAAAAATATTTTGATTGTAAAGCTTATTTTCTTTGTGTGAAATAAAATGTTTGAAAATTGATTTGCAAATGATTTGAAAAATGGTTGTAGAAATATTTTGAAAAATCTATTTATACTATTTTGAAAGCCTTTGCAAAATGATTTTCAAATGTGTGTACATGTTTGTAAAATTGTTTGTAAAAACTATTTTGGACTATAGTTTTCAAAATTGTGTCAAATAAAGTTTGAGGGATACTAACATCACACTAAAACCCACTATATATATGTATAAAACTGACCACTTACCCTTGTAAATTCTTACAATCCACTTTTTGTAATTATAAAGAAGCACTCCCATGTACATATTTTTCACCTAGTTTTTAGCCAAAACTTTTTGTTTTCAAAAATCCTAAAAACATTTGCAAAATTAAAATCCAAAAACATTTGAAAGATCTTTTTGAAAAATACAAAAAAATGCATCTGCATATGCATCATCATCATCTTTTCAAAAATCCATAAAAAGTTCAAAATTTTGAAAAATTGCATCACAAAAATATTTTCGGCATGGCATTGCACAGCATTCGCATTTTTCGGATTGAGTTTGATAGTTGAACAAGTCTAAATAAAACCCGGAGATTGGAGCTTGATTGGACCTTAAAATCTACCTAATAACAGGAACCTTATAGGAACTGGGTTTGAGGTACTTCAGGTCTAGTTGACTTAATTCTTTGAGGATCACGGGACTTGGTTCAATGGATTCTTGACTGCCTAAGTAGAGTATCTCGGAGCACACGCACGACTCTTGTTGATAATGACCTAACTTGGACACCTGCACCTTTCACATGGCTCAACTCAATTGGAGTGGTGAGGGGGTTGGATTTGCCGGTATGAGATGCACACAAGTGGAAACATTTGTCCTCCTCTAGGGAGGGAAGTGCACCCCAACCCGTCCAGTGATTAGGAAGTCTAAAGACAGGAGGTTGTGGGTTGCGATAAAGCTTCAAAAGAGGGATAGTCTACTGGCTCAAGAGGGAAAACTCCTTATGTAAATGCTGCTATGAATATTATTTCAAAAAAAAGAGAGAGAGACAGGCCTGTACAAAAATAAAGAGCCTGCAAAGTATGTGAATATGTTGTATAGAAAATAAGCAAGCTTGAGCATCAAAGTCATATCATGTGAGCCTGCAGCTGGATGACTTGACTACACTGGTCTTGCATCCCAGGATAGGTAGCTACACTGGATGGATTTGTTGGATTAGGCTGGTTGCCACTTGAACTTAGAAGGGAATACCCCGCTCCTCGAGGATGGAGTTGTTGGATTGGGGAATCATTGGGTTGTCGTACGGGAGAAGTCAGTCTCTTTGTCATTCTAGCTGGGGAGAGCCACCATCAGTTACACTGTACGAGTCAGATTCATAGTCGTAAGAGTTTGCGTATGAGTTGAAGTATATCTGACCTGGCTATTGAGGAGACTTGAACAGAGTTTTGGGATTCTCAAGGACTGTTGGATTTCAAACACGGTTCTCACTAAGGTTCCGCCCGCACTAAAAATTTCAAAGGTCCGACTTAAGCTCCAAACTTTGATTTTGTGAAGACAAGTTTGATAATTAAACTAAATTCAAGTTCTTCTTTTTCTTTTCTTTCTTTTCTTTTTGCACTTATTGCATAAGTGTTTGCTAGGGACTAGCAAAGGTAAAGTATAGGGGATGATGAATCCACATTTCATCATCTTTATTCTAGCATTTTGGCATCAAAAACCCTAGCAAATGCCTGTAAATACCCTTAAATAGAGCATCTTAGCATTCATGTATGTGCATCTAAATAGTGTATAAAATACTGTAATTAAAGCCAAAATTATAGAATAAATAAAAGAAAAGAAAAAGAATAAAATATTGTAAATATTTTATGACCTGAAACCCCGAGACCTGGGCATCTTGATGAATAGGTCGACAAGGAATAAAGTAGGGGGAGATAAGGGTCAAATACCTATATTATTTAATTCATGCTTTATTCATTTTGGGACCTATTTTTGGTTCCACTTCTTATACATCAAATAAAGAAACTTTGTACATGAAAGTTGTAGATAATTAAATAAAGAAAAATACAAAATTGATTTCACTGAAAAATAATGTACAGATAAAAAGTTATGGTCTGAATAGGAATTCAGAATCCCAACTTCCCAGACCCGTATCTCACAAATGAAAACTCCAAATGCAGCATACTCACCTTTAATTGTATATAGAATAAAATAAGCTATTTAATGGTGGTAGTTTCGCATTTGGTGGAGCTACGGTTTGAAAGTTGAGTTTTGGACCCACCTTGTACAGTTGTACCGATTAAAATATTCAATTTATTATTTATTCATTATTTTCGTATTTTTATATTTTTATAATTATGTAAATATCACTTATAATAATTATGTACATTAAAATTGGAATAAAAACCTAAAGAAAACTCAAAATAAAAATAAACATATATAGATCATACAGGTATTATACCTATATGTATACCTATACAATACACTCTTGTATTTTATTAAATATACAAAACATATCAGAAAATGAAATAAAAATATATTTACATGTATAAAAGTATTTTATAATTTTATAAAATAATAGACAAAAATAAATAAAATTAAAATACACAAAATAAAAATAAAAGAATAAAATATATAGATATTATATCTATAAAGGGTATAAAAGAAAACTTGAAAAATATACTCCATAAAAATAATTAAAAATCAGAATAAAATACTACATAAAATAATAAATATTTTTTATTTAGTAACCTAAATTTAATAATGTCATTTATTAATTTATTTTGAATTTTTCAATAATTTCTGCCTGGATTTCTCTGGTTGGTCCACGTGGACCAACTAGGTGCGGTCTAGAGTTGACCTCGGTCAACTCCCTGACCGAGGCCTGCCATTTCTGACACCCTGATTTTTCCCCGACTTCCCCCAATTTTCGAGCTCGATCCGTTCGTCCTCACGCCTCGATTCCTTCTTGGGACTTCATCCCCGATCACCACTCTCCCACGCCATATATTCGGATCCAGCCATGTCTCCATCATTCGCGCGTGAGTCTGGCTTGAAGGGGACACCATCATCTTCTACTTAAACGCCCCGCCACCTTCAAGCCCAATTTTGAACCCTTCTTAGACATTAATTCTCCTCCCTGTTGCGATCTTCGTGTTGCTGGAGGTGACAGCTCCGCATCCACACCCTCAGGCGAGTCGAGGAGGCTCTGTAGCAGCTCCACCACCTCCGCCGACCACTGGCGTCGAGGTTCCTCCACCTCAGGTCATCCACCTTCGAGGTACGCCATTTTCCCTCTCCTTTTCGCTTCATTTCATTCCCCTTAGCTACAGTATCAAAAATCCCTAAAAATATCCGAACTCCATCGATCGATCCATCTCCCATAGCTCATCGCCGGAGCGCACCTCCGGCTGTCGTTCCCTCGCCTTCCACCGACCATCTCCGACTTCCACTACACCTCCGCGGGGTCCAGGCAGTTTGCCCTGGACCCTCTCACCCATATTTGCAGGTACCAGGAGCATTACATCGCTTGGGGACTCGGATTTGACCTCCGCCGGAGATACCTGGAGCTTCGAGCTCCGCCGCTTCTGCAGCAGCGCCACAGTGCCTCTCCGACGATTTTGAGGGCCCCCTACGCCAGAGCATCATCGCAGGAGTCTCCCGGACCTTTTTGTTGCGGTCCAAACCATCAGAGTCGCGTCATCTCGCCGGAGGAACTTCGTCTCGGCGAAGTTCTTCCCTGTTCTTCCTCCGGGTGCCTCCACCGTACGATCCTAGGCCCGCTCCAGATCGCGCCTCAGCCGTCAGATCTTGGCCACCTTGCCGTCGATCTCTTCGCCAGATCTGATCTCCACCGATCATCGACGAACCGTCATCGCGCGATGTGCGCGCGCCACGTAGATAAGTGAGCGGCCCTCCGCCGTTCGATCGCGCACGAGGAGATAAGGCGTGGGTATTTTGTACTGTCCCCCTCGCCAAATTTTGTATTTCATTTCAGTCCATAAACTTTAAGTCGTAGTTCAAATATTTCTGTGATATTTGCATTCAGAACCCCGTATTTTTCTTATTTGCACTTAGGTCCTATCCACGTCACCTCACGTGCTCGTGCGCGTGAGGGAGCTGGGTATTTTGCAAGGACCCCCCTGGGGTTTGTTTATTTCGCTTAGGTCTATGAACTTTTTAATTAAGTTGTAATGTTTTGGAGAAATTGCATCTGAGCCCCTGGAACTTTGTAATATTGCAAGAATACCCCTACCAGGACACGTGGCCAGTGCGCGTGAGTTGGACATTTTGCAACGAACACCCTCCGGGTTTGGGTATTTGTTTTTAGTCCAGAAACTTGTATTTAATGTTATATATTTTTGTGGAAAATTGCATATGTGCCCCTGGATGTTCTGATAATTGCACTTATACCCCTGCTAGGCTTGTTTATTTTTGTGTGCTTGTTCTAATTATTTAAGTCATCATTTTAATTCCAAAAATTCTCAAAAATTAGGGTTAAGCTCCTGTATGCTTGCACTTTAACGCCCTATTTTTAGTTTTTGTTTTTATTTCGTTTTTATATTTATTAAAAATAAAATATTTATTAAAAATAAAAAAACTATCCATTTCAGCACTGTCTAGCTTAGAAAATACCAAAAAAATATTAAAATGTCTTGAAAAATTCCAAAAAAAATTCCCTAGTATGTATTTTAACCTATTATAGTGTCAGTCCAAAAATCACTAAAAAACTCAAAAGAAAAACCTTAAAAATTAGAAAATACATAAAAACTTCCAAAAAATCTATAAAATCAAAGAAAACTCCAAAAATTGTAAACTTAAGTCCTGTAGTCTCCTGTTTTTATCATCTTTATTTGAAAAATAGTGTGGAAAAATTTTACGGCTATTTGCTATTTTTAATTCTCATTTTATATCCAGCCAGTAGCTTATCCACTGTTTTGATTTATTTTAGTATTTAAAAATACCAAAAACAAGTTGAAAAATACCCAAAAATCACAAAAACAGTAAAAAATCATAAAAATACCAAAAACATTTTATTTCTGAATTTTTGGTTATTTTAGCATATTTTTATAAATATATTATCACCTTTTTATTACTTTGCTTATATTTTCCAATATTGAAAAAGAAATTAAAAAAAATATATAAAAAAGAAATTATAAAAATCAAAAAATTAAAAATCAAAATACAAAATAAAAAAATAATCAAAATTTAAAAACCCACAAAAATCTTTGCTTGCTTGCTTAGTGTAGACACTCCACATTCACTCACACACTTTTGTGCTTCTACCCTGTTCGCTCCATGTGTTCGAACTCTCTGCATACTTGCTTGCTATACATTTTGTGCAGAGTTAAAAATAAATTTTAACTCCACATTTATTTCTATTTCCTTGATCTATAGTGTGGGTTAATTGTTGATTTTAGTCCAGGATTCATCGTGAGTCGTGACAGCGACGGTTGTCTCCTCCTTGTGTGAGATCCATTTTAGACTCCGTGAATTTTGGACAAATCAGGCAGCGGAAGATTAATGGTCGACTACAAGAAAATTAGAGAGAGAGAGAGTAAATAATGATCAATGTACAAGGTAGAAGTGAAACTTAAAACTTCTTTTCATTTATAACTTGAGCTTGCATATAAGACTTAAACTTCTATAAGAAGAAGACTTAATATGTTTAAAACAAGAGAATATGGACTTACAACACTTAGAAAGAGGAGGACACTTGTGGTGGTAGTGGATGCGTTGTGCTTCTTATTATTGTGTTGACAAACGAGGACCTCTTGGGTGGTATTTATAGTTCATCCAAGAGAGTGGATATATTTTTAAAGAGGGATCTAGAATCATCTTCCATGCTCCTCCTTTAAGTAAAAATATCTAGATATTTTGGAGGGAGGTGGAGAAATATATAGGTATTTTCTCCACCTCTCTCTTTTCTAGAATATTCTCTCCAAGTGAATATCTTCATGAAGCTTCTACATATGTGGGTGGAGGTCAGTGATGAATCTCCATTTCATCGCATTTGTTCTTTCATTTTGGCCTTAAATACCGATGAATTTCCATTTCATCACCTTTATTCTTTCATTTTGGCCTTTAAACCCTAGCTAACTGCATGAATATATCAATAATTTATGAAAATAAACACTCATTAATTTGTATAAAATACTATACATTTATTGTATTTATCGCCAAAATAAAAGAATAAAAGAAAGGAAAGAAAAAAAGAGCGAAGTATCAAGGACACTGAAGTGACCTTAACCCCCGAGATTCAGTCATCATGAATACTCAGTCGACAAGGAAAAAAGTAGGGGGAGATAAGGCAACTAATTGTACAGAAACCACAATCAGATCACTCTACAAAATAGGGCAATAATTACTTTTTGGGACCTATTTTATTCTTTATTACTTACATCTCAAATAAAGAAACTCTGTACATGAAAATTGTAGATAAAATGTATAGAAAAATATAGAATTTATTTCATACAAAAATAATATACAACATATATTTTATACATAGAATCAAATCCTAAAACCCAAACTTCACATACCCATATCTCCCAAACAAAAACTCAAAATGTATCAAAATTCACCTTTAATTATGTGTAACTTTTAATAAGTTATTTAATGAAGGTAGTTTCATATTTTTTTAAAGTTAGGTTTTTGGACCCTTATTATACATATATTAGAATAAAATATTCCTTTTATTTATTCTTTGTTATTTTTATAATATTATATTTTTATAATTTTGTAAATATTATTTATAATATATATGCATATTAAAACTAAAATAAAACCATAAAGAAATCATTAAAAGAAAATATGTATACTAAGTACATAGATGAATATACAATACATAGACCTATGTAATAAATATACCTATTTATTTAAGTGTAAATATTTTATCATAAAAATATAATAAAAATATATTTATGAACATAAAATAAGTCATAAATATACGAATTATCAAAAAAAATAAAATCAAAAAATACAAAATAAAAATAAAAATAAAATATACAAAATATAGATGAAAATACCTATATGTATACTTGTAAAAAGCAACCTCTAATAAAACACCTCAAAAAAATCAAAAAAACTATAAAATACGATAGAAAATTAAAAACACTTTTCATTTTATAACCCAAAAATAATAAAATCAATTACTATTTATTATCCATTTTCTAAGGCATTTTTACCTTGGAATTTCCTGATTGGTCCACGTGGACCAATCAGGCGCCTCCATTCGTTGACCTAGGTCAACTGTACCTTACCCTCCTCAGACTTCACCGATCAGGCATGCCACTTCACCGATTTCTCTATGCCTCCATTCTCAACCATTGTCCTCAAGACCTTCACTACCCTGTAGCCTCTTTGTCCTAGACTCACGCCCATCTTTGAATCTCCATCTAACACCACCCATCTTCACGCATTCAACCATCGAAAATCACCCACAACGTATCTATAAATAGACCCCAAATCTTCTTTTGCTTTTTGATCGATCTTCGACCTGTTTTAGCCCCTCTGATCCCTTCACACACCTCCAACTTGGTGACAGGAAGCTCCCGGTGTCGATCTGCAGCGAGGAGGATGGTCGTCGAGCTGCATCCACCCACCGCTAGAGCTGCTCCGACCGGTTCTGCTCATGAGCCCCTAGATCAGTTGAACCCCATTTCCTGTGCATTTTAGGTAATAGCTTTAGCATAATTTTCATTTCCGTTCTTAATTTAAGATTTAATTCGCATTTTAGGCGGTAAATCAATCTGTTCATCGACATGGAGCTCGGGCTTTAGGTCGATTTCATAGTAAAATACCCATCATTTCGACTCATTTATCGCCCCATCTCGAATCCCTTCGCGTTCTCTGTTGATTCCCCACAAAACCCCCTTGAATCACACCCTTATTCAAGGAAGAAGCTTCTTTCCATCGCGTCACCAGAGCTGCACCCTTTCGCGCATCCACGAGGTCTCCGACCTCATCTTTTGGACTGAGGCACTCGCCTTGGGTCGGGGCTTCTTCTCGTGCATGTATAATGGAAGAAATAGGGCATATGGGCCCTCTTTGATATCTAGGAGAAGCTCCAGGAGGAGGAGCATCCAGGTCCCCATCGCTGGGACCAGGAGCGATTTTGAGAGCGCCTGTTGACACGGAGGAACAACAGGAACGAAACGCCCCACTTAGCGGGGAGATTGGACCTCTGAGCTGATCGAATTCAACGATTGAAGTTCACCCTGCCGGGTGTTCTTTGTGTTCTTGCAGGAGCTCCAGATGACGTCCGATTGAAGCCCTCCTCCAGATCTAATCTGAACTGTAAATTCGAAGCAAAACGGTGCAGTCACTAGGCCGCACGATCAGACAGGTGGCACCACTTGGACAGATGGATCCGAAGTGATTAGTGGGTAATTTTCACAAACCCACTCCGCAGTTTTTGTAATATCTAAAAGTCCTATAAATATTATATGCAGTTTAAAAAGTAGTGGATAAATTGCAAGTGCCCCTGGAACTTTTCAAATATTGCAAGTTAGTCCCTAGTAGAGTCATGTGCGTGCGCAAGTTTTATGTTGTAAATATTGCACGAATACCATCGTGGGTTATTTTAATTGTCATTTAATATATAAAGTTTTAATATAAGTGTTAAAGTTTGGACTGAATAGTAGTGTACCCCTTGTTTTTAATTTTAATTGCAAAAATAGCCTTGCCAGTTCGTGTATTTTTGTTGGTTTTCTCTATTTATTAAATAAACCATCTTTGCTCCAAAAATCATCAAAAAATAGTTGTTGGTTCGTGATTGCACGTACCTCCACGCCATAGTTTTGTTTTTGCAATCTAGGACTTTTTAGTATTTATTAAAAATAAAAAGGGCATAATTTCGTCCTATTTGCAGTGTAAAACCACAAAAATATATAAAATCATTTTGAAAAATTCCCCAAAAAGTATATTTGTTTGTTTATGTATTTTGAACCTTCATACCAAAAATGACTAAAAATAGAAAAAGAGAACCCTTAAAAATTAAAAAGCCCCAAAATCATTTATAAAGATCTAAAAAATTCTCAAAAAATCCAAAAATATTGTTTTCTATTTTATAATTTTCTCTATATTATTATCTACTTATTAAATTCATTTAAAAAATTTTAGACTTAATTAGATAATTTCCTTTTTCTTTTCAATTTCATCCTATTATTAAATCCCTTTTTTGGCGATAATTTTGACTTTAAAAATATATAAAAATTAGTAAAATTCACTAAAAAATCACAAAATAGTAAAAAATTATTTAAAATCCAAAAATATTTAATTGTGTAATTTTTATTGTTTATAGTTATATTTATATCTATAATATCCTCCATTGTATATATAATCTTATATATTCTTATATTAATTAATTAACATAAAAGGAAATATAAAATTAGAAAAATATAAAAATATAAAACTAAAACAAAATATAAAAATATAAAAACAAAAAGAAAAAATATTAAATAAAAAACCCACATTCTTGGACTAATATTGTGTATAGGCATATATATACATATCTATATTATTTATTCATAAATAATATTAAGTGCTACATCGTGTGTTCCCTGTGTTCGACACCCTGTTCTGCTTCTCATTATATGTTCATTTAGTTGTAGGGTTTATAATAAATTTTGATTCGTACTTGCTTTTTCATTCATTGATGTATTATGTGGGTTGATTGTTGAGATTGAGCCTGAGGTTCTCGTAGCTCACTCCGATGACTGTGCTCCCACTTTGTGTGGAGTACGCGATCGGCGGGATCCCTTGTTCTTGGCCCTCTTTCAAATACCTAATAAAATACATGTATATAGACAAACAAATACTGTATAAAATACTGTATTTAATGCCAAAATAAAAGAATAAAGAAAAGAAAAGAAAACGAAGGAAGTGTCAAAGATCCTAAACCTCGAGACCCAGTCATCATGATGACTTGATCGACAAGGAATAAAGTAGGAGGAGATAAGGGCTAATACTTAGATTAAAATCCTAATTCCTTTTGTCAATATATTGTATTTTGGGACCCATTTTGTTTTCTTAATTTTTTATCTCAAATCAATAAACTCTCTTTATGAAACTTATACATAAAAATAAAAAGAAAATACAAAATTTATTTCACTAAAAATTTATGCATAATGTGTCCGGGACACACAGAATAAAAAGGTGTAAAGAAAATTTTATAGACTTGTATCTTCTCCATACTGACTCAAATTTCACCAAACTCACTTTTATTCTTTATAAAATTAATTTATCTATGTAATGAAGATGGTTTCATTCAATTTGGTGTTAAGATGTAAAAGTTGGCTTTTGGACCCTCATGGTACAGTTCACATGTATATAATATTCAATTTATTTATTCTTTATATTTTTACGTTTCTTATATTTTTATATATTTGTAAATATCATTTAACATAAAATGAGAATAAAATCATTAAAATTTTATAAAAATATTAAATATATTGAATATATAGGTAAACTATACCTATAATATACCTACATAATATATATACACCAAATTATTTAAGTACACAAATAATATCAAAAAATACAATAAAGTGTTTAAATATGTATTTAAATTATAAATATATGATTTATTTGTATAAAATAACAAGATTAAAAATTAAAAAAACAAAATAACTCATATATAAGTATTTATACCTATAATTATACATGTAAAAACTAATACATAATAAATGATCTTGTAAAAATAAATAAAATCAGAATAGAATACTATATAAGATAATAAATATTTTTTATATTTTATCAAAAAAACAAAATCATTTATTATTTTATATGGAATTTATGAGGAATTAAATTCCCCCTTTATAGTTACATAATCCTTGGTGGACCAACGGGAGTGCCCCGTGCATTGACTCTAGATCAAATGCACGATCCTCCCCCACCTACCCTGTTAGAACCACTATTCTGCCTACGCCCCTAACTTCTCCCATTTTTTGGGCATGATCTACAGCTCGAGAAGGACCGATTCCTTCATCCAATCTCCCCATCCTTCGATCAGTACTCACGCCATACCCTTAGGATCGATTTACATACATCCTTCCAATCCGTAGAGTCTTCACAAGATCGCTCCATCCTCGCCTATATAAAACTTCGTCTATGCCCCCATTTTGATTTTTAGATCTCCTTCGTCGACTGGAACCCTCTGGCCACGACACGATCGCATTGAGTATGGTGATAGCTCGCTCTACGAGAGGCCTGCATTATGCGTGAGGTTGAGGATGGATCGATCCTTGTCGCTGGAGCTTGCTCCAGTGATGTCGTCTGCTCCCTGATTCATGTCAGGTCTGAGCTAATAGTTTAGGTTTGTATTATCACATTTTACTCCCGAATTTCAATTCTACATTTTATTTTGCATTTTGATTATTGTAGTAACATAGATCTTAGATTTAGCATTCGCCAGAGCTTTAGAAGCTCCGACCATTGTCCACCCTTTTGGCCTTGTTCTGACTCCGTTAACCACCCCATCACCTTCCCCAACCACTTCTCCACCTGCCTGACCCCTTAGCTAACCCGATCACCTCAAGATCAACGAACCAATGCTTGCTCCTCTGTCTTTTCCCGAGCATCATCGCCATGCCTCGCCCTTCGACTATTTCACCCAATAAAGGCCTAGGGATCTTCGTCTGTGCATGCTCTCCTTAACCATGGAGGTCCTTAGTGGAAAATGAGCCCAGTTGAGTTTTGTTCGCATCTAGGTTGCAACTCCTAGGTACCTAGACTTTACTGAGCTACCATGACCCCATCGATGGGTCCTGGACAAATCTGGACGTACCATTCACTGCAGACATGGTGCAGGAACCTTATAAGCCTCCGAGCAACCATGGAGAAGGCTTGGATCACAAGCAATCAGTGAAAGAGGGAAGAACATGCTCGTATTCCCTGTTCTTGGGGAATGAAGCTATGTTGTCTGATGGAGCCCACGCTCTAGATCCTACAGTTGATATACGATCTGGGTACTCAACCACCATCAGATTAGGGGCCAGATCTGATCTCGTGGGTCAAGTCGTGAAGCGGTATGGTGGGACCTCCACCGTCTGATACTCCTAAGTCAAAGATCAATGGTCATTGGATTTCGCACAAATAAGGGGTAAATTGCATAATATCCCCCTTTGTTTTTGTATATTTCATTTATCTTGTAAATAATATTTGTTATGCAAATATATTTGTAATAATTGTAAAAGAGAAAGTCTTGTTAGCTCACCTCGGGTGCGTTCACATGTGAGGCAGGCATTTCGTAACAATATCCCTCCAGATCTTTTTATTTCATTTTAATTTATAATATTTGTATATCAGCTCAAAATTTTGGTTATTTTTGCACCACAACCCCTATACTTTATTTATATGGCAAAAATGCCCCTACTAGTATAATATTGTTGCATCTTATTTTTGAATTAAATACCTCTTATGCTTGAAAATTAGTGGAAAAATCATAGTAATTGTCTGATATTATGTTTATTCACACCATGAATTTTATTTAGCATTTACTTGCATTTTTTCATTTATTAAAAATCATTTATGTGATATTTATTCCGTATTTAGATATAAAAATTCAAAAAATTAGAAAAACTTATCTAAAAATTCTAACAAAGTTATATATAATATATTGGGAGATGGGAGCCTAAGCCCCGGGTGTAGGTAACTACCTGCATCCGGCCTTTTTTTGCATGATTTTTGAGTTTTTTTGAATGAAACCTTAGGGGGATTTTCTTAATATATTGAGAGGAATATGTGTTTCGAGTTTCATGCAAAACAAACATTCCTAACACATTCATATTGAAGGGGGTCATTTTCAGTAATTCTGAGACCGTTAAAATTTGATAGTCTTGATGAAGATGATAGGAGTATCGAATTAAGTTGAATTTTGAATGACACCATGGTGGTACATAGTGATCTAATTCCCCCAAGATTTCATTTCAAAAAAATAAAAAATCTATGAAAAAATGAGTCGGGTGTAGGTAGTTACCTACACCCCTGGGTGTAGGCTCCCTTTTCTCTAATATATTATATATAATATAACTCTAGACAAAAAATCACAAAAAAAAGAAAAACCTTAGAAATTGAAAAACCATTCTAACCCTAAAAAAAATTAGCAAAATTTTTATTAAAAATAGTTTCCTATTGTATATTTTTGTTTATACAATGTATCATACACTAAAAATAGTTTTGAGGAAGTTTGGACTTATTATCTATTTTTAAAACTAAAAAAACTCGGCATATTTATTAACTCCCTATTTTGGAGTATTATATATATTAGCAAAAATCATCAAAAAATTCAGAAAAATATAGAAAAAGATAAAAATATTCTATGTTATAATTTTTGGATATTTATAGTTATATTTATAAATATAAACCTTATATAGTCTATATATACATACTATTACTTATATTATTATTATTATAATTATTATTATTATTATAAATACCATAAATCTATTTAATTATTTTAAAAAATAAAATAGGTTGTACTTGTATTTTTTGAATTTTTACATATAATATGTATATTATATGGTACAAATAAAAAATTTAAAAAATAAAAAATATAATATAAAAAATATAAAAATATAAAATATTAAAACCCTTAAAAATTAAATATAATTAAAATACAAAAAGAAATAAAAATAGAAAAGTATAAAAATAGTTAATTATTCTTTGTAGACAATAATTATTTACCTATCCCCATAGCTCTCTGTTGTTCGACACTCTACATTTATTCATTATACACATATTCTGTAGAGTTAAAATAAAAATAAATTTTGACTCAAATATTTTCATAGATTTATCTTAGATTGTTGGTTGATTGTTTGCTTGATTTGATTGTTCATGGGTTGAGTGCCAAGAGAGCGGTCGACACAACGATTGTCGGACCCAACATATTGGTAGAACAGACCCTTCAAGATCGAACGTTAGGCCCCTCTGAGTAATCTTTCAACAGTTAGTAGGCTCGGTGTGAGTGGAGGATTGTAGGTCCATGTGTATGAGAGCTCATTGCAATAATAATCCTTTATGGGAAAATTATATTTTTCAACAATCACTCTTAATTTGTAATTTGCATAATCCTTATGAATTACTAGAAATTTTTTGTTGGAAGTAGTTTTTCAAAAATATATTCATATTGATCTTCTACACTGATGAATTTCTCCTTTATTTCACCTCTCTTGCATATGGTGATGATGGAATTCATTGTTCTTTCTTGTTTCTTGAAATATTAGATTCATTTTCATTGTAGCGCCCGGTACATTTTTTCATAATTTAGTTTTGGAAAATCTTTAGTCATTTACGTGTCACTTGTTGTGCTTGAAGTAGAAATATGCTTACTTTTGCGTAATGATTTATGTTCTGCTACTTCTTAGAATATCAAAATAAGACCTTTGATTATTTTTCTTCAATGTCTTTTTTCTATCTTCATGGGCTCATATGCTGATAAAGAGATAATAGGAGTTTATACATAAATTTATTCTAGAGATCTTACCTTTTGTTGTGGAAGTTCTGCATCAAAAATATTTGGCCCAACCGATCTTTGAATTGAAGGAAAGCGTCATTTGAATTGTCTTCTTCAGGTGTAACTTATTTTCGTGATGCTGACTATCTTCCCATTTCCAATGAATACTTTTCATCAAAGATGACATCTTTAGATATAAATAGTTTTCCTTCTTTGAGCTCATATAATATATAAGATTTGTATTCATCACAATATCCAATGAAAATATATTTTTCTCCCTTTTTCATCGAACTTTTCTTGCCTAAATTGAGACAAAATATGAGCATATGCAATAGAGTCAAAATTTTTAAAATGACTAACCTTGACCTTTCTTTCATACTAAACCTCGTAAGGTATACTATCCATCATTGCTTTATTAGGAGATCTGTTCAATATATAAACTGTAGTATTTACTGCTTCTACCCAATGTTTATTAGGAAGACCCTTGCCTTTCAGCATAGTTCATGTCATCTCAACGATCATTCTATTTCTTTTTTCAGCTACTTTATTTTGCTGGAGAATATATCTTATTGTTAGCTTCTTCTTGAATCTTTGAGCAATGCAAAAGTCTTGAAGTTCTTTGAATGTAAATTCGCCTCCACGATCTGATTGGAAGACTTTTATTTTTCCACTTTACTTTTCAAAAAATCTTCAAACTTAATAAAAATAGAAAAGACTTCTGATTTTTCTTTCAAGATGTAGACCACATCATTTGACTATAACCATCAACAAATAATAAAAAGTACTCGGCTACATTGATTACCAGAGTTTTAGTTGGTCTAGAAACATCTAAGTGTATTAACTCAACTGGAGTTTTTGCTCTCCAAGATGTCTTCGTAATGACAGTCTATGCATCTTGTCATGTATGCATCCTCCGCATATGCTTTCATCTTTCTTGATTAATGGAAGCCCAACAACCAAGTTCTTCCCTTTAATAACATGAAGCTTTTAATATTTAAATGTCCAAATCTTAAATGCCATAACAGTGAATCATCCTCATTTATAACTTTTATATCATAGCCTTCTTTTAAAGACATTGATAATGTAAAGACTTTATTTGGAACCAGTTTAATGTTTACAATTTGTACCCTTCTTCTTTTATCAAAGATTTAGATACTCCATTATGAAATCTTAGATAATGACAATTATTCATAAGCTATCACACACTTAGAATATTCTCAGTTAAGCCAAAAACATAAAAAACATCATGAATGAGTTTAGGATTACCATTCTTGATTTATATTGCAATAATTCAATTACATTCCATGTTTTACAGCTTTCCACTCCCAAGCTTAACTTATGAATTATGTCCTTTCACAAGGCTAAAAAATGCATTTTTATTCCATGTCATTTAGTTAATACAACCACTACCCACATAAAAAATAGTTTTAGAATTTTTTTTAGTATTAATACAAGAATAAAGTAATAGGTTGGAATCATTATCTTTTACAATAATTAGATTTATCCTTTCAGAATTAACAACCCCTTTGAGAATGATTTGTTATCTTACATTTTATATAATAAAATCTATATTCCTTGGATTCATGATTATCTTTTTTTGCAAACAATACAATAAAAAGAAGATTTTCTTATATCTGAAATTATTTGATTGTATCTTCCTTTTAGTTTTTCATTTCCTTGTCCCTTATTGAATATATAGCTTTCCTTATTCACTTATCTTCTTGCATATTATATCTTTCTTTATTTATCACTATCTTCATTCTCGACATTGGAGATGCGATTTTTATTTGAAATGCTTGTTCGAAGGGTTCAGTAGTAAACATGCTAATTTTTTCCTCATTTGCTTCAAGTGAGCCCATTAATTCATACATATAGAGAGAAAATAAATCTTTTGATTCTTCAATGGTGACAACAACACGATCAAATTTATAGGCAAACTTCTTGATATTTTTTTAACAATCTTTTTATCAGCAATAATATTTTCATAATTTCGAATTTGATTTATAATAATAGCGGTTTTTAAAAAAAACCCTTGAATAGTTTAATTATCTTTCATCAATAAGTTATTAAAATCCCTTCATAAAGATTAAAGTTTTATAGAAATTACCTTAGCGGATCCTTGAAATTGTTTCTTCAAAATCTATCATTCTTCTTTAGAATTATTTATTCAAGAAATGCGAGGGAAAATAGTTTTACTTACTCCTTGTTGGATGAAAAGAATTACTTTTTGCTTCTTTTTTCTTGTTATATTGAGTTGTTTCTTCTTTCCACTTAATTTAGCATCCCCATATTTTGACTCTTCGTAGCCATCTATAACTAGCTTCTGCAAATCTCATTAGCTATTTGAAGACTCCAATACTAATAACTTTCTCCATCAAATATAAGAGCTTTTACTGTAATTGAATAAAGGTATATTGGATACATATGCCATGATGTGGAAAAATAAAGAAATGTTTTCAACAAGGATATAAGTATGAATGAGCTCTGATACCAAATTTGTTGGGACACCAAAGATTAATAATGGATTAGAAGTAAATTAAAGAGAGTAAATAAGGATTAATGCAAAGGTAGAAGTAAAATTTCAAATTTCTTTTCATTAATAACTTAAACTAACATGGAAAACTTAAAATTTTATAAAAAAGAGTAGTTACAATTTTATAACAAGAGAAGATGAACTTACAACATTTGGAAGAAGGACATTTGATGACCTCTTAGGTGGTATTTATATACCATCCAAGAGAGTAAAGATATTTTGAAAAAAGGATATAAAATTCACTTCCATGTTCATCATTTAAGTAAAACTATCTAGATATTTTAGAGGGACGTGAAGAAATATTTAGATATTTTCTCCACCTCTCTTTTCTAGAAATTTCTCTTCGAGCTAATATCTTCATGCAACTTCTCTATATGCAGATGGATGATAGTAGACCCACATGTTCTCATATGAATGGAGAATTGTAAGTCAATGTGTATAAAGACTCATTTCAATAAAAATATAATTTTTATTGCAAGAGCCCTTATACACATTTTTCAATACGAAGAACATTCCTTGCTTCTAAATTTGTGGGGGCACAATTGTAAATTTTTTTATTAATCAGGCTTTGTTTCTATAAGGCATAGTTTGGCTTATCCCACTAATGACAAAACTAACCAAAGGATATACGTGTTAACGGTGAAAGAAGATAGGGGACATATGGCACACATGATTACGCAAAAAAGAGAGGGATATAAATGCAAAATCACATAGGGGGACTAATGCAAAAAGGATCCTTAAATAAAAGAATTAATTTTCTCATTTCTTTCAAACTCATTAAGGTACTAAAACAATAGTAGCTAATGAAGATGTGCGTACTCACATATGATTGGAGTTGCGTGTAGATACAAAATACAATGTTTTGATGTTCATTCTGTTATCTTCGATGGCTACATCCTTAAAAAATGCTCTCTCATGGGAAACTCACAAAGTATAGAAGCACATTCCAAGAGCTAGATCCATTGTCTGACAGCTTGTGCTTAAGTATTTTAATTGATTGTTATCATATCACATTTTATTCATCTTTCCCATATTTCCAAATCTGGGCTCCTATGATCTTGCCTCTATTTGAAGGCTCCTCCATTGTATCTATATCTTTTACGTTTTAATACATGAAGAATAAATTAAATTTCAATTAATGCAATACATATAATACATCTTCTTCAAGGTACACTGCTATTTATAGAGCATTAATTCTTCCAAGGTAAAGTGTTATTGGAATTTTGCCCTGACATTGGAGTAACATAGACAAAAGAAACAAGAATGGGATGGAGAAAATGTTTTGTACTTACTGAGAGAGAGAAGGGAAAGAGTGCATTTATTGGATTGGAACATACACGTCACACCAGCTGTTATAGTTCATAAGAGACGAAGCATAGGGGTCCATTTCATGTGGGACTAAACACCAAACATGTTTTTTCTTTTAGAGAAATCCAAAGAAGGTACACATATTTTGGGGTCAACATTTTTGCTACAACCTTTTCTTCCTGTAATCAAAATAGAGGGCAATAGCATGAAGTATTAACAACCTAACATCACTCCTTGTAGCACATCTTCATAGTTCTAAATACATCTCCTTTTTAAGAAATGACCGAAGGATTCTCGGAACACACTAGATTGAAGGAGAAATTCTCGAAATTTCCTTACATTAACAATGAAACAAAAAGAGGACATTATGATGGATTACATTGCAAATTTCAATACCAAATAGAGAGGGAAGGATGCGTAAGAATCGAAAAATTAAACAAAAGATAAAAGTATGGTAAACTCGATGGCGACACATTTTTTGTTCCAAAAGGATACATTAAGTATGCTTCTCCTAATGACGTTCTCCTCTTCTGACTTGTACTAGAAAAATACACATAATAATGTTATAATGTTCCTCGTATTGGCGGTGTGGTGCAAGAAGTTCCCAGGTTAAGAAGCTTTCAGTTCGTCGAGCCCGACACTACGCTGCAAGCGTTTGAGAAGCTGTTAGAAATGGATGGAACCCATGGAAAGAGATGGTAGATTTCTTACCAAGAACTTATGTATCTGCTTAAGGAATGGAGAGAATGTTGAACAGAATTTTTCCATGTCCCCATTTACGTCTCCAGTTCCACTGATGACATCCATGAACTTCTTCCTATCTGGTGCCAGTTTCACAGCTACCTGAAATTTCAATTGCAACATTCAAATTGATTCCATTTAATTGTAGTTTCAATGTATGCTTTAATTTGACATTTTCCTGGAAATGATGCGTCAGTTAAGGTTTATCATAGAAGTGGTATTACCACTCATATCCTCCATGTATAGCAAGAAAAATAAATATGGCTGCATAGGTTCACTTCAATTTAAAGAAAAATATATGTTACTCAGGGACTTGAAGTTGCAAAACAAGGGGTTAGTCCCACTAGTTATTGTCATTGGTTTACAAATCAGATCTGTCAAGAAAGATTTTCATGGTGGAATTTGACTTTTGGGTCAACCATCATTCTAAGGCATCCTGTTATGTTTTCTATGGTAGCTGCATGTGTGGTTTCTGCATAAGGATAAAAATCATTGCTTAATAGAAAATTGGTACTCCAATACCTCCATGTGATGGGTGGAAGCAGTGAGTTAGACAAGGTTCAATAGTTTTATTTTTAAAAAGGCGCATGTGAGTTAAAGAAAATCCATACTTATGGAGACAACTCACATCGATTTTTAACATTTTCAATATTAAAAATAGATATTGGACTCTCATCCATCTCTCCTCGCGGTTGTCTATTGCATGGATTTAGTTTCGTGATACAAATAAGATGTATTAATCTCCAATTCATGTATAAAGGGTAAATTAGAAGTCCCTGAGCTATACACTCGATTTTAATGTCATATTTGAACTTTAACAAGTAACAATGCAGTACCTAATCTTTAATATTTGTCCCAATATGATTTTGAGTTGTTGTGATTTAAGAATAAAGACAAAACGTTCATCTAAATTTCAATAGTTAGGGACCACATTAAGACAAATCTTAAAGATCAAGTATTCATATTGTTACCTTATAAAGTTCGGGTATGACATTGAAATCATGTGTGTGGTTCAGGAACTTTTTTGTAATTTACTCTAATATAAATTCTGATATCAGCTGTCACTTAGAAGATCAAACAAGTATCTGAATCAAAATGCATGGGGTTTACGACTGGATTGGGTAATAGGAGAGTAAGGCATACAGAGAAACTAGAACTGGCAAGCCAGCCATGCCATCTCTTCAAGGTCTTGGAGTATGAATCGCTGCAAACTTGTGACATGGACCAGTCCGGATGATCAAGTAAGTTGCGGAACAGCTCCACCAAGTAATCCATTGCTCTGCAACATATGCTCTGCTTAATTTCTAATCTTATTCTCCATAAGGATCGAATTAAATGCTCATGGAACTAATTACCTTGTTAACCACAAAATTCCATTGGTGCAACTTGAGGAATTTGTGGCCGTTCTTCGCTCAACTTCTTCATGAATGACAGAGTACAGATAGTTGTATTTTGTTGGATTGGTAGAATATTTATTTTCCAATCTCTGAAAAAAATCAAGAATATGAGAATTCGAGTAGGAGCGGTTAATGAATAAACAAGAAGGAATTTTATGGTAATACTCAAGGTTTAGACCCGAGTGAGGAGAAGTGAGAAGTCTAGAACCTACTTAACCATTCCCTTAGAAGCAATAATCATCACATCTTATAACTACTCATATTTTGAGAGGTTTACATTTGCGACCACTTTTGGCGTACATGTCATCCCCTTTTATATTCATAATGACATCCTTGATGCAACTTGGTCCATTATTTATGCTACCAGTGGCCAGTTTCATGCTCCAAGGAAGTCATTTCCTTTTAACTCGGTAAAAGCAGTTGTACCTCCCTGGAAGTTAATTTCATAATCACGAAGAGTGAAGTATTGGGCATAAACTTAAATCACTAATTTGTTAATATATGAATAAAATGGACCCAATAACATTAACATCGTGTACTCAGAGCCAAAGTTGATAAGCAGTATTCCCTGTCTTCTATAATCGTCTATCAGTGTGTTTTCTTGGTGGAACATTAAGAAAATAGCGTGTAAGTGTGAATTTTTTTATGTGGTAACATAGTAAAAGTCATTTTTCGTACCAAAAAAAATGAGAAGAAGGTGAAATGTAATGACGTGGTGATAACACTGCAAAGCTCACTTTTATTCTGTAGACAATGATAAAAGAGACCTTTCACATGTAAGTTAAGCTTAAAGGAATTGATACAACTTAAGTGAACCTATTAAAATGGTCTGGTGGTTGAAAGCTCGCCAATTACTCTCTACTTAGAAAACACATGAGAAAAATACAAACAAGTTTCCCGCGTGCTCTAAGCATGACAACAGAAATGGGGTTGCAGAGATATCCCAGAGTAACATCCAACAGGGATAATCCAGGAGCAACCAGCAACCAAACAAGAAGAAGAGTAACACCGAACAAGAACAATATCTTACCGTTATGTTACCCCCGATATCATTCTTCACGATAGCCATCGCACCGCCAAACTTATCTGCCAATACAGATCAACCTTAAATAATCACATCAAAATATGAAATCAGAATTAAATTACATGATAGGGAAAGAAAGTTTGTTTAAAAGTAGACAGATGTAGATTAGTTACGAGCTTCAGGTTTTTACCCGCCGCCTAATTAAAAAAAACTACAGATTTTTTTCCTGTGTTAACTATAGATTTTTCATGGAATTCCGAACCTAAGTTCTTTATCTGAGAGAGAGAGAGAAATTCCTTAAATAGCTTAATAATTCTCTGTAAAAAAACTATCTTGATCGAAGAAAGGAAGCACATAACAACAATCCACCAGCAACGCTCCAAAAATTATCGAAATTTCCTGCATACCGATGAACGGACACGAAATGCTTCAGATCTAATGACATTTACGGAATCAAATGCACAGATTTAAAAGCCTAAAACGATTCAAAAAATGTGATGAACGAACAAGGGAAAGTACCGAGAACGGGAAGGATGTTCTTGCAGATCTCCAGATAGGGTTTCATCATGAGCTCCCCTTTATCGGATTTCAAATGCTTCAATCCCTCGAGAGATGCCGAGAACAGCGTTCCGTCCATGATCCCTTACGATCGGAGAGCAATGGCGGCAACTTGGGGTCTCGATTGTGAGCTTCCAATCAAGGCCTCGATCGGGGAAGATGGTTGTACTAGTAATTATAATGGCATCCACGACGAAAAGTCCTTCGATCTCTCGCACACACACACGTTCACGATCGGTTTCTCCTCCCCTCCTTCCTTTCCCAATAGGAAACGGTTTCTTTCTCGCTATAAATACTCCGTTTTGGAAATTTAAGAGGAGAGCAAATTGCATGCATATCCTCCCAAATACTTGCGGAGTTAGTTTTGTACATGTGCCCTTCCGAGTGTTTCTAAAAACACACTCCTAACGTTTTTTTTGCAATTACATTGTGTCCATGTATTTGCACACAATTCAAAGTATCGCACGAAGTGAATTTCGTAAGAAGCACAAATATATAATCATCTCAATTTGTATTTAATCTCTTCATATTTATGTTTTCACCCCAAATTTTGAGCCTCATTCTATCCATCTCAATTCGTGTACGATCATCAAATTCCTTCTACTACCTTCCACAATCCTCTTCCTTGGTCGATCTAACTGAACATGATATTTCCTCAATCATTAAGCTTATGTTTTTTTAGGCGATTTCAGTCATTTTTGATATGATTTTAGGAGATCCTCCTGACCTTTGACGAGCTCATGATGTTTATGATTACGAGCTCATGATGTTTATGATTTCAGTCATTTTTCATATGATTTATCTCTGAGTCAATAATTCATTATAGTAGTACCAAATGAATTAGTGATGTTTTCGATCTCCATCCGTTACTATTTTAAGAACCTTGTGTTTTCATCAAGTCATATTGTAACGTAATAGGCCATTATTGATGAAAGTTGTTTTTGACAACTTGTTGGGATCCAGTTGAAGTGACGTTCCTGACTTTTCATGGGGCGTAGGTAAAAAAAAGAGATCCCTTATAAGAAAATTTGATAGAACTACCTCTAGGAATCAATGCTTGCATGCGAGGTAATTAACTACAAAAATAAATACTTTTAAGGCAAGGGGCATTTATCGTTCATGTGTATTAAATAGGAGAAGGTGTGCATCTTACGTGAAAATATGAGTGCATGCATATTAAATGTTGCATGGAATTAATACTAGAGGTTGGTATATATTTAATCCATGGTTTTTTTTGTAAAGGAGAGTTCAAATAATGACCCCTTAAAGTTGATGGGTCCTAGGCCATCGCATCAAAAGACTACCCTCATGAATGACCATTTTCCCACTCTCATACTTGATAATTTTCCGAAGTGGGATTATGTCGGGGTGGCTACACTAATTCCTCCTATATACGTAACGTTCTCGTTGTAACATGGCACATCACTTGTTGTGAGTGATAGTGGCAATGCTCTAGATAACCTTTTTCTCACATCTCTTTCTAGGGGTGGCTCTACCTCTGAGGTAGTCTTTCCACTACAAGATGAAACCCAACATGGTACCATTTCTAATGATCCCGATATGTTCGTTGAGTTGTTGCTTCCACATCTCGTTCGAACAATCGTGTTGTTACATAAGTATTTCATGCTGAGAATGGTACAAGATCCATCAACTAAACTAAAGTCAGCTTGACCCTCCATAAGAAGGAGGCCAATCATAGCGCATGGGTGATGTAGACTTAGATGAAGGCGGTGGAGGGAGATTTGATTTGAGGGGCCAGTTTAGTTTTTAGGGATTTTATCACTTGCGTCCCTTCTAAATGTTACAATATCAATTATATCCCTTCCTTTTTTGGAATATTAATTGCTCCTGATGGATTGTTTCTCCATCTATTTAAAATGATCGAATTGTAGTATAAGAGATGGAAAATAGTTCAACAAAAATCACACATTTGAATATATGGTAAATTTTACTTGGTAAGTGTACCAAGGTCGAACTTAGTGAACAAAGGTACTTTAGTTGATTGATTTATGTATTTAGTCAATTATAAAGAAGATGTACGATCTCGTGTGACGAGATCAAGAGTTCTTCGCTTGGATCAACATTTTGGATTGCGAGAAGCACACGGTTCATCCCCGCACTCGCAAGCATCTCCTCCAAAGATTGGACTTGATACAGGAGGTCTTTTCTCTTAGAGGCTCGATTGCAACTACGCTAAAAGAGGTATTCCTTTTATCTATTATGTGATTTAGATGAAACGATCCAAGAAGTGTTCTTGGATCATGTGGTTTCATCACATGAAGAAAAATTTTAAATTATGTTGCATCGAGCAACTAGTGCGACTAGTCGCTCTCGATCGTATATGATACGATCCTCACACTTCTGTGATGTACTTAAGGATTCTTCTATATACTTCAAGATGGGAGCTTTGTCTCTTGGTGGCTGCAAGAAGCTTCTGGAGGAGATCCGATCAACATGGTCTTGCAAGTTAGTAAATGAGGAAAAAAAGGGGGTGAAGCTCCAACTAGGGGGTGAGGGACATGTAGATAAAACCTCTGACTTGTGTAAGACCAGAGCGGGATGGGTTAGATCTGGAGGAGACAGAGGAAAATGGAGTGGGATAAAGGTGATGTTGGTGTCGAAATTCTGATATGGAAGGATGGGGTGTTGCCGAGGTTCTTGTAGAGGTGGAGGATGGAGCTTGATTCCTCGGTCTTAGCTAGACCAGAGGTGGAAGTTATGGGAGGTAGAAGAGAAGTGGAGAGGATGAAGATGAGGATTGTGATGGTCAGATTTATGAAGGGTTGTGGAGTGAGCGATCGGGTTGTAGCAGAGAACCCAAAATGGAAAGAAGAAGAAGAAGTAGTAGTAGTAGAAGTCACCTAGAGATGTGGGGAGGGAAGAGAGGAGCTAGAGATCCTGATGTTGAGGTGATGATGGTGAGGGAATTGAGTTGCTTGAGGGAGGATATGAGGAGCTTGAGCTATGCAGCTCAGGAGAGCTGTTACACCGCCGTGTAAAGGAGGTTGCGGATCATACCACATCCCCTCATCGTAGCTCGGCTAAGAAGACCCTCTCCGCTGCTATCACCAAGGAGAGGAACAAAGCTGGAGGAGGAATGTATGAAAAGGTGGATGCGTTCTCATGTATGCGCTGTTGTGCTTTATGGGAGAAGGGGGTAACAGTCAGAGGGGGGTATCTGAGGGGAGGCGATGGGTGTAAAGGCATCGGTGGAGGAATGGGGGGAGTGAAAGATCGCATGTAGATGTTGATGGGATGTTGATGGTGGGGCTACATGCAAAGGGCGATAATGTTCAGAGAAATCCAAAAAGGAGATGGGTAGTTCGTAACAGCTGAGGGGTTGGGCTCAAATCGAGTTAGGGTTTCGATGGGTTAGACGATGAGCTGGAGAAGCGAAGGAGGGTGAGAGAATGAGAGAGATTAGAGAAGAGGGGAGATGAGTTTAATGGAGATTGGAGGTAGATGAAGAGGATACAAATGTCGTTGGATCATCTGAGATCCAACAACTGAGAATGTGTAGGTTTGGGGGGGTTGGGGGGGGGGGGGTTGAAGGATGGTAGATTGGTACATGAGGAGCACGTGACTGAGCGGAGTGTATGCATGAGTGGTGATGGTTGTTAGATCAAGAGTCATCCAATGACCCAGAATGGAGGCATGCATGGACCAGGATTGCTGACCTGTCAAAGTCGTGGGATGGAACGAACGTGAGGGGCCCAATGAGGGCCGACCATGTAGTGCAAGTGTTGACCAAATGTTTGACTAGGAAATGAAAATAAAAGAAAATAAGGAATAAAATAAAAGGAAAGGTCAAATGAAAAATGGGTCAACATGAAAGTTGTTGGTCTCAATGAGATTTACAACTTTCATGAATGATCAAAAAGCAAAAAGATGCCATTTGTACAAAATACTATTTTTGTATAGGTATTAATTTGACAGTTAATCTCCAATATTTTATATTTGTGATTTTTTTGCAATTTTAATTTATTTCTTCATAAGTATATATATATATATATAATATGTACAACATAAATATAACTTTTATGGATTTTTATAGGTTCAAGTAAGGGTGGAATAAAAACAACAAAGATAAATATGTGCAATATATACACGGTCAGATATTTTTGTTTTCCTTTTATTTTACGATTTGTATGGGTTTTATTTCTTTATGCCAAGTTCGTAAATAATTTGAAGAATATAGTTGAAAAATAATTAAGTCAAAAGGTTAGATTTTGCACATAAAATAATGAGCACAAGTTAGCTGATTATTAGGATTTATTAACCCTAATTTCATATCCTATTAGTAGAGTTAGTTATATCAATTTAAATAGTTTATTTAGAGAATTATAAAGGATATTTTGCTTAGTTCTTCATATAAAGTTTATGAGTATTGGATTCATCATCTCCTATATTTAGACCTTTGCTTGTCCCCAAGCAATTTAATGAGTTAGAATGTTGAACCCCTGACTGTGCATGCGTGAATACAAGACTTGAAGACTGGTCCACAAGTTTTAGGTGACTCCTTAAATCTAATTTTAACCAAGTCTCATCCAAAATGAACTTAACATTTCTTTACCAGACTCTATATTGATTCATATATTTATAGTAGATATGACTTTTAAGTTGTTGATTTCATCCTCCTGCATAGAGTCTTTGCTTCGCTCGAAGCTCTAGTCTAAGAGGTTCTCCTATGGAACCAATCCTCGGTTTTGGTCTAATGATTGAGTCTCCCAAAAATCAATTCAGCATCTCTTTATTTTCCAGTCTTGAAAGTGTAATGATGAGCATGCCAAGTATGGAGAAGTATGATTGTGTCTTTTCTTTTCTCCTCTCATTGGAACAAGGATCTCTCGAGTGCCTTATTACACACACATGTATATTTTATCATGAATGATCATGTCAGTCAAGAGATTTTGGGGTCGCATACACTTATTTTTCTGGGATGCACATTTTTGAGTACATAAGGTACCTTCTATACCCAAGCTCGTAGCATTTACAATACACGGCCCTTTTTACGTGCTCGCCCCACTCCCGTGGCCTAGTAGCTTTGGTCCAAGTGGACACTTTGAAAAGCTAGGTGATGAGTCTGCATTTCATCATCTTTATTCATTTATTTTAGCTCAAAATATCTTATTAAACACCTATAATTAATAAATCCATGTTTTTATCATTCTCTATTTTTTTGTAAATATTGTGTATTTATCATTGTACCTAAAATAAGTCGACAAAGAAATAAAGGGAAAATAAAGAAAGTAAAGAATATATATATACAATAAATACAGAATGACTCTGATCCTGAGAGAAGGTCAAGACTTGACCTAATCGATAAGGAATAAAGTAGGGAGAGATAAGGCCCTTATTCAGAAAATGAAGAAAATAAGTATTCACTCATGTACATTCATCATTCTTTTGTAAATATTTTTTACTCTATTTTATTTATCACCCAAATCACATCAAATAAAAATTCTTTATTCTTGAAACTTGTACAATAAAGTAAGTAGTAAATATTAAAATTAATTGCAAGAAGAATCAATGTCCATAGTATAAATAACAACACTTGGAAAAAGCCGCAGAGCCCAACTTGTCAGATCAATATCTTCTTCATAAAAACTCAAAATAAAGCAAACTCACTTTTATTGTATTCAGAATTAAATAAGCTTTAAAATGAAAGTAGTTCATTAAGATTAGAGTTAATAAGTGAAAAGAGACTTTTTGGAGTGTATTATATACTTTCTTTGTGTTATACATTGTGTGAATATATTATTTTATTTGTTTTATGTATATTATGCACATATTTATTTTTAAATATTTGTATATATTGTATTTTATCCATATAAAATGCAAATAAAAATTACAAAATCAAAATAATAAAAAATAAATTCATTTTATATATTATATATGTACTACTACCTATATTGTAAGTAACTCTTATTTATTTAACCTAATAAATTAACTTATAAAAATAAAAATTTGTGCAAAATCCTTAAAAATGATGTAAATTAATAATTTATATATTTATTTGCAAAAATAAATAATTAAAAATAAAAGTGTTGTATATATAGGTATATATGCCTATGAATAAAGTAATTATTTATTTCTACCTAACTATTTAATTTATTTAATTTAACAAAAATCACTAAATTAAGATTATATAATTATTAGCATTTTCTATTTATATAATTTAAATTAATTTTCTATTTTATTTCTAATTTATTTATCATTTTATGCTATTTTGTCATTTTGTGTCTTTTGTCTTATTTGCCCTTGCACCTCATTGGGTAGACCCGAGTCCGTTGACCCAGGTTAGCCTTCCCCTCTTCCAGCCAGCCTGAATAAACTTCTTGCCAGACGTCTTTTACGAAATTTTCCGGCCAATCCTGTGCACCTTTTAACCCTATTCCTTCTCCAAATTTCTTGTCCGAATAGTAATTCTCATCGCCTGAGAAAAATTTTCATCATCTGAGCCTCGATTCACGTGCACTTTGGATTTCAAATTCCACCCAACTCATCTTCTATAAAACCCCCTCCATATCCAATTTTCATTTTTGATCCGTTTCCCCCCTTGATTTCGCCCGAGGCTGAGTTCTAGTGCACGAGTCTGTGACAGGGAATCACCCTACAATCGAGAGAGAGCGATCTATACGCCCGTCGGAGCTTCGTCGGAGGTCATACGACTTCTTCTCCAGCCGCAGTTGATCGAGTTCATTATCCTTCTTCCTCCACCATAGGTAATCTAGGTAGATTTTCTTTCGATTTTGATTTTTAATTTCGCGTTTAGTTACAGTTGTAGCATAAATTCTGATCACCATCCATCCGTGCTCCGATCTGCTCGATTGGAGCTATTTGCTCGTCAGTTATAATTTCTGACCACCGCTTCACGTAACACGTACATTCTTCATACTTCCTTCCATAGCCTGACCCCACCAGATCACTCAAGATCTGGAGATCGATCTCTACTTCAATCACCATCACCAGAGATGCCCATTCCCCTCATCTGCGTCTGTTTTTTATCTAATAACTTGGCAGAGCTTGACTCCAAGCAATAACACCTCTTTTAGGGGTTTAGGAGCGTTCTGGAGCGAGAAATAAAGATTTGGAGCCGACGTCGACCTACAGACCACCTGGGACCTCCAGATCATGATTTAGGTGTTGCCAAGATTCTTTGATATATCCAGTTGATGGAGAGGAGTAGCAGTAGTCATACTGACCTTCAGAAGGCGGATCGAGTGGAGATCAACCAATATCTGACCGATTAAAGCCCATCTCCGCCCTCCTTCATTCGTGTTCTTCTAGCACGCCTCTCATCCGTTCGATCAAGAATAACTCAACCCAGATCCAATCCTAGCAGTTGATCGAGCCCCACTTCCTGACCTTCAGATCAGAGCAGCCGCATCAGGAACATTTGATCCCCGCGTGCCTCATACAGTCATACCTGCTAGGTCTCATACCTGCTAGGTAAATAATTGCAGATTCTCCCCTGTTGTTTTCTTATTTTCTAAATAAAGCCGTTGAAGGACACGTTGCCTACATTTTATTTTCTAAATATTGCGGTTTATTGAGAAATCGCTTGTGAGACCCTACATTTTATTTTATTTGCATTGTGGTCGATTTCCAACAACAGAACATGCTTTGCATGTGACATTTCTGGAAAATTGCAATAAAAGTAATGCATATTTCTTTTACTTTTTAGCCCTTGAGAATAAAATATTCACGAAATAGTCCATGCCAGCTATTTGAGCTGAGCTTCGTGAGGGTTTGAAAAATTATCCTCACAAAAGGGAAGCGAAGATAGAACATCGCTGAGGAGACCGCTCATGAAGTCCGGTTCAAAAAACAAGTAGCCACAAGATATAAGTGATCAATGAATGACAAAAATGTGAAGTACAATTTATTATACTCTACAAACAAAGATGTAAAGTGTAAGCATGTAGAGGTCGAACCACTGAGAGCAAACAAGGTAGCCGAATGACTATTGCTAATCAAAATGAATTATGTACACACGTCTTTTTTTATGTGGGTTTTTTATTTTTAATTTTTTTGATTTTCTTTTATATATTTTTAAATTTTTAAATTTACTTTTTATTTGATTTAAATATCATATAATAATGTATAGATACATGTATACATATAGGTATACATATAATATTGTACATAAGATATAAGATATATATCATAATACTTATACAAAAATAGGAAAATATCAATAAATATAGTCATGATTATATAATATATTATATACATATATATAATATTTATAATTATTATAATAATATAAACTATATATAAATATACATAGTTATATATTTCAAGGTAGAGTACTATAATTTTAAATATAGGTAAAAATAATTAAAATCGCAAAATAAAATGTTATTTTGAGTTTTTTTAGTTTTGCTATTTTTTTATTTTACGGGTATTTTTGCTATATTTTTTGTATTTTTAAAGTAAAAAATATCCCAAAAAAGGATTAAATAAATAGATCTAATTGTTCTGAAATTTAAAAATACTAAATGAAAGTAAAATTTTCCAAAACTATTTTTAATTAATAATATATGATAAAAAGAAAATTTAGAGATAGAAATAAACATTTTTAGATTTTTAACATATTTTTTAAAATTTTTATAAAGATTTTGGAGTTTTTAATTTTTTTTCATTTCTTTTTTCTATTTTAGGGGTTTTTGGTCTGAACTAGAAAATAATATATTAGACAAAATACATTTTTTTAGAATTTTTAACCATGATTTTATAATTTTTAGAATTTCTAATTCAAACAGGGGCAAAATGTGCTCTATTCGATTTTTAATAAATAGGAAATATGCATAAAATGCAAAAATAAAAATATATCGTGAAAGATCAATCATCCAGATACATTATCCTATTTTTCTTGATTTTTGGAGCACAGATGATATTTATAAAAATTAGAGAAACGTGCACAAAATGTTGTAAACTAGAAAGGGTATTTTTGCAATTAAAATATAAAGCAGAGAGGTACATGCAATTTATCGAATCATTTACAACTGTTATTTGAATTTTACGGACTAAATTTAAAATACAAAACACGCAAGGACATATATACACAATGTTCCCTCACGTGGAGGTCCACGTGAGGTGAGCCGGCAAAGACCAAAATGTAATTACATGAAAGATTGAGGGGCCCTCTGCAATTATTACACATTTATTTACACTACAAAATTTATTTATAGGACTAAAAAGTAAAATAAAAAGGTAGAGGGGTTGATGAAATTTTCCCCCATATAACGTGCGGTTAGACGGTCAAACTGGACACCACTTCACTTGAAATCAACGACCTAGATTTGATCTGGGACGCACGTGAGATCCAACGGTCCTGAAGGGAAAAGGAAGAACAAGGAAGAATAGCTCCCACCCTCCCTTCAATCGTGCACTGCCTCTAGCTCCGGCCACCTGCTGCTTCGCTAAGGGGCTCCTGATCTTCCTGAGAGTGTCCCGCATCGAATGGTACCAACAAGAGGGTCCAACATCGCTAGGGAGAGGCCGGGAGATCGGTGAAGTTCGAGGCACCTAGAAGCCTCCTCCTACTTTAGAATCGACCCCACTTGAGTCCTTAACGCCTATTTCCTACAAAAGAAAGTTCCCGGTCTCGAGGCGATTCGCCTCGATCCACTTTGAAGTTGTATGCCATACAGATGGAGGTCAACAGAGGAGCTCCGACGTAAGGTAGAGGCGAATCTTCGATTTGCTAATCTAGAGAGGATAAGTTTGGTCCAGATGAAGGAGAAGGTGGAGTGCATGATGGCGAATGAAGTGGGTGTGAAATGGCAGGTTGGCACGGCAGGAGTCACGGGGAAGCATGACCAGAGCAGAGAGCTCCGACGATCTTTGATTTTGCAATTTATGTTAAACTATAGATCTAAGGATGAAATAAATGACAAAACTAAACTAACTACTATTAAATCTACCTAAAAGTGGAAGAAAATTGTGTATCTCATACCTAGGGACCAAGGAGTAGAGGACTCGTTGGAGCGTCACCTTGGATCACTCTCCTCCTTCTTGCTCTACTCCAAAGCCTCTGGGGTATCCTCTCTATCACTTGGAGCACACCCACGCACAAGGCTGGGGGATTAAGGGCTTGAAAAGGGATCAAAATCGGGACGGAAGGAGGAAGAGGTTATTCATAGACATGGTAAGGAGGGCTTATTCGATTAGGGTTTTTGATTGAATCAATGATCCTTTGACTTCGAAAAAGTTCTGGCGTGATTGAGGATTGATCGCGGAGGGTTTTTCATGAAGGCATCGAGAAGAGAAAATCAACTGATCGAAAGGGAAAATTGGGAGAAGATGGCTTGATTGACCTCTGACATGCCAGGTGGCTGGAGGTAGGTGAGTTGACTTAGGTCAACTAGGGTTTGCTTCTGGTTGGTCCACGTGGACCAATCAAAAAATTCCAAGAGGAAAATTATTGGTAAAATTAATAATAAATACATAATTAATTAATTAATTTTAGGGTATAAAATTAAGAATGTTTGTTATTTTATGTAGTATTTAATTACTATTTTTATTTATTTTTATGGAGCTATTTATTATGAATTAGTATTTACATGTATAGTTATAGGTATATTTACCTATATATGGCTTATTTTATTTTTATTTTATATTTTAAATTTTATTATTTTATATACTTAATTTATATATTTACAATTATTTTAAATATACATAGATATATTTTTATTTATTTTTCTGCTATAATATGTATACTTAAATAAATAGATGTATTTATTATACAGGTATAAGTATAGGCACTTCATCTATATATTCTATACACTTATTTATTTTAGTGTATTTTTAGTGGTTTTCTTTTATTCCAAATACGTACATGTAGTATGAATAATATTTGCAAAATCATAAAAATATAAATAATGAAAAATATAAAGAATAAAGAAAATGAATATTTTATTCAGGTATATTGTACAATAGGGGTCCAAAACTTAACTTTTGCATTTTATGTCCAAATTAAATTAAACAGCCTTCATTAAATAACTAATTAAAAGCTATATACAACAAAGGTGATTTTGATGCATTTTGAGTTTTCATGGAGAAGATATGGGTCTGTGAAGCTTGGGTTTTGGAATCTTATTCAAAGTGTAGAATGAACAATGTACACTATTTTTGTGTGAAATCAATTTTGTATTTTTCAGTGTATCTTTATTTACAACTTTGGGATTTTATCACTTGTGCCCCTCCGAGATATCGCAATATCAGTTATACCCCTATCTTTTTGGTAATATCAGTTGTGCCCCTAACTTCTTGCTCCGTCACCAGTTGTGCCCTTCCGTCAGATTGACCGTCAAAAAATTAAAATAACCATGGTTTATTCAAACCATGGTGTGGTTAAGAAGGGTATTATGGTCCATACCCTTCTTCTTCTTCTTCCTCCTCCATTTGCTCTTCTTCCTTCTATTCATAATTTCTCTCTCTTACTAAAACCTTCATACATCCATCGAATCTCTAAAATTTTTACATTTCCACGGACATATCACTCGTTACGGATCAAACGATGAATTTTATTGAATTTTTGGATGACTTTTTATGAATCAATTAGTCAAAAATTTATCAAAATTTAACAAAAAAACTCAACTTTTTATGAATCTTCGAGGTGACCTGGGAAGAACATGAGTTAGTGGAGGAGACACGGTAGGTCGCGGCGGCGCGGGGCGCAGGGACGGGGGAGAAGGGAGGGGGCGCAGGCGTCGCGGGGGAGCGGGTCGCGGCGTTGCGGGAGGGGCGTAGGGGGAGGAGGGAAGGGGCGCAGGCGTCGCAGGGGAGCGGGTCGCGGCGGTGCGGGAGGGGCGCAGGGGGAGGAGGGAGGGGGTGCAGGGGTCGCGGGCGAGGGGAGGTCGGGGCGAGGGCGCAGGGGCGGGGGCGGTGGGAGGTCGGGAGGGGCGCGGGGGCGGGGGCGGATGTGAAAACCTCACCGTCGTCTTTCTGACAAAAACCTTTATTGGTGAGAGCATGCCGGATGACGTCCTCGGCCTCAGGGAGGGCTTCGTGAATCTCCGAGTTCTGGACCTCGCGAACAGCCAGCTGACAGGCGCGGTGCCTTCTTGGATATCCAAGCTGCATAAGCTCGAATACTTGGACTTGTCATCTAATCATCTCACATGTCCCCTTCCTGTATGGTTGGGCAATCTTCCCCATCTCTTCTATCTTGTCCTCTCGCACAACAAGTTCCTGTCACAGGTCCCCTTCCTGTATGGTTGGCCAACTTACAGAAGCTTGTTCTATCCGAGAATCATCTCTCAGGTGACATCCCACAAGAACTGGCCTGACTCAACTTCCTGTCGTCGTTTAATGTCTCCCACAACAATCTGTCGGGGCCTATTCCAGTAGGAGGTCAGTTCGATATTCTCGCAAGTAGCAGCTTTGAAGGGAATCCTGGCCTTTGTGGAATGGTTATCGTGCGACCCTGCGAGCTGGAGTCAGCCATGGAGCAACTCCCCAAAGGCAAGCGCGTCGACAAAGAGTTCCTTACCGGTTTTTTAGTTGGAATAGGCTTTGGGGAAGCTCTGGCTTTTATTCTGGTCTATATCTTTTATGATGTCCGGGCAGGAGCGGGGTCGGGGGCAGAGAGGGAGGAGGAGGAGGTGGAGGTGGAGGAGGAGGAAGAAGAGGATGGGGAGGAGGAGGAAGAAGAAGAAGATGAGGAGGGTGTAAAATGACCTCTTAACCTTTTTTTTTAAAGTAATTCCGCCTATGTCCTTAAAGTTAAATGTCGTTTGCACTGTGGATGGACGGTCACTAACCCGAGGGGCACAAGTGATAAATTATCAAGTTTTGAGGGGCACAACTGATATTACCAAAAAGATAGGGGTATAACTGATATTGCGATATCTCGGAGGGGCACAAGTGATAAAATCCCTACAACTTTCATGTACAGAGTTTATTGATTTGAGGTGTAAATAATAAAGAATAAAATAGGTCTCAAAATGAATTAACGAAGAGTGAAAATGAGGATTTTATTGTGTTTTTGACCCTTGTCTCCCACTACTTTATTCCTTGTCGACCCAGTCATCATGATGCCTAGGTCTCAGGGTTTAGGGTCATAAAATGTCATCTCGGTTATACAATTGTTTATGATCACATCACCCTCGAGTATTCCTAATACCCTACATCCTGCATACTGGAAGACCTAGAATAAACACGAAGTTTTAGATCTTATTTAGATTGTCTCCTTCAGGGTTTTATCATTAAGTTTCTCATTTGATAATTGGGAGTTGGTATCGATCATATACTTTTCAAAATCATATATCATGCCCAGTATTTATCATATACTTTCCAGAAGCATATATCAAACCTACAAATTCAGTTAAGCTTCCAAAGAGAGATGACCGTACATGGAATATGATTCCCAATATCTCATGAGTGAGTTCATGTCTTCTGGTTTAGTAATGAATTGTATGATCCCGTTGAGAGATTGTATTACTCATATGCCCTTGTATGCACACAACTCGTTGGTGTATAGACCTTTATTAGATCATCAACCTATGGGTCTACCAAATGTACATACTCAAGCATATAGTAACACATCTATCTCTGGTCGGAGGATGTATACCTATATTGTGATAGCATACGACATAGGTCTTGGTTATCTCAATCTCGTTAAATCATCTCTTTGACCCAACTTATCTAACACCCGAATCTCTATTCCTAAGCAGAGGACCTGCATCAAGAGATCTGTCAGATATCAACCAAAAGAGAAAGGATTGCCATCTCCTACTCAGGCTGGAGATCATCTCTTAGTAATCATTTGACGATGCTTGATGAGTACTCAATCTAACTCTTTAGATATTCATTCAAGCACCAGCCTCTATGATTCAACAATTGAACTAACAGTTGTATGATTATTAAGATGGCCATGGTAAATAATCCTAATTATACTAAGGGACCTATTATGCAAATTAATTATTCCTAATTTCAGATCATTGAATGATATTTACAATAACATTTATTACATAATGGCTCGTCGTGGGCTTGCATGTCCAACAATCTCCCACTAGCCCAAAGAGCCATTAATGGGCTAGTTTCTAAACCCACACCTATCCATAAGCTATTTAGGAAAATAGCTAGGTAAGCTGACTAGTCACTCTATTCCCGAGAGACTATGCCAAGTCCTTTTATGGTACCTGCATATCTTCCAGTAACAATGCTCACATCCTATGCGAATATTGCATCTTATGCAACCAATACTCAATTTTGTTAAAGCACTTATAGTGTTTTTAACACTACAATTCAATAATCGTTATAACTAGTATGTAATTTCAATTATCCTAATCAGAATACCCTTATTCCCAGAGATCTCTATCTTCTAAGACTGAGACCCGGTCTTAAGCTTTATAAGGTATCTACAGCTAAGACCTTTTAGATCACTATCTATAAAGTTTTAATTTCTTGAAGATAAGACTTTGAGATCACTATCTCAAAAGTTTTGTCATCTTTGGAGGTGTTTTTATTATTGCAAATAAGTGTTTTTATCTCCATAGTAGGATTAGTAATAGTTTACTATTCCTACTGCATAACAGACATCTGGCTTTTGGTATACATCTAGCATACACTAGGCTTCTCATAACTGATGCACTAGAGCGATCAGTTTTAGCATTCACTTCCTCAACTTTTTAAGATGTTATCCCTTCGGATAGGTCGATACCATATCTTAAGGGAAGGAAGCCTTCCTTGGGATTTTCCCAAAAATAGAATATGTCCAAGGTGTACTACTAATGTGATGGTCCCAGTAACCTCTTCTCTGAACATTTTCAGAACTAAGACATAAGACACGTCCTTGAGATCATATCTCAAGCTATGGAATAACCAGATCATTAAACACTTATTGTCATCCTTATATCATTCCAAATGATTAGAACTTTATCTACATTTAGCACGTTGAACACAATGGCACTCCCAGTAAGCTTCACATGGCTCATCAAAATTCTATCAGAAATCATAGCATTTGTAATTTCATCAAATCTAATGTACCAACTACAAGAATCTGATTCCATAGATGGAGTTCCTTTAGCTTGCACGTCTTTCCAACCTCAATCATATGAATGTCCTCGGTGAGGTATTCATATAGCAATGCAACCTTGACTTCCATCTTGTAGATGTCATAGTCAAGTTATGTAACTACAGTTAGCAATATTTTGATGGGTTTAAACATGGTCACTGAAGAGTAAGCGTCATCGCAAGTAATGTCTTCTCTTCGTGTGTATCTTGTGGATACGAACCGTGCTTTGAAGGTCTCTACCTTCTCATCAGTTTCCCTCTTTCTCTTGAAGATCCATTAATAACTAATGGGTTTTATCCCTATAGGTGGATCGTCGAGGGTCCATACACAACAATTCTGTATGAAATCTACTTTAGACATTATTTCTAACATCTATCTTTCCATGTCATGATCCTTAGAAGCTTCATCATATGAAGTCAGATCATTGTCAGACTTATTTGACACATGCAATCCATATCCTTTAGGTGGTTTTACCACCCTCAAACTAATTTGAAGAGTTATGAGCGTTTCATCTTTAATTATCCTTTTAGTTTCCAATTTTAGGAGCCTCATTTATCTTTTCAAGGTTCAATGAGTTCCTTTACTTCATTTTCATATTAGTTCTCAAGAGAGACATCATCTAAGAATCATATCCTTAGAGATGAAATCTTTTAAGAATCTCAAGGTCATTAAGTAGGTATCTAATACCATCCTTTATTTTCCTATTGAAGTAGCACTCTTTGATGCTAGATTCCAACTTACTTGCATCCTTGACAAAGTTATGGACCAAGTAGCCCTGGATCCTCAAGTGTCCAATACAAGGCAAGGTTCCAAACCATATCTTGTGAGGGTTTTCAGGTTCAAATCCGCATGGATTCTTATTAAGGATATATATTGTAGTATCTACTACATATATAGCTGGAAACTAAGAGTTAATTATGCTAAGATTCATCATTAAGCAAATCATGTCACGCATGATCCAATGTATCTCCCTACAACTCTATTGAGTTTAAGTGTATTAGGAGGAGTGAGATAGGAATGATATTCCTTTCTCCATAAGGTATTCCTTGAATTCATCTAATAGGTGCTTGCTACCTTAATTAGATCAAATTAATTTTCATCTTCCTTCAAACTTTGTTTCTAAATTAAAATTGTGAAATCTTTGAACATTTCAAAGGTTTCTAAGGTGAAGGGAGGAATCTCATATCACAAATAATCATCAATTTATATCACATACCATTAATATTTATTTTGATATAGATGATCCACATACATCAATATGTATGAGACCTTGAATACCTTTGCATCTACACCATTCCCAGAGAATAGTTTCATAGCTGGAACTCTTCGAATCATTTTCATGCACTTTTGGTACCAACATTAGACTACCATTTTTGGGACATATGTAGACATTCTAAATACATTTTATTAATAAAAAAACATATCCAAACAGTGCACAAATAGTAGGTTTTTTTAAAATGAAAAACCGATTCGAATCTTGCATCCAATGCAAAAACAATGATTCACGCACATCCGAAACATGAACCTTGATCGCCTAGGGTTTCGGATCATATCCAAGACCTCGACCAGGCTCTTATACCACTTGAAGGATATGGGAAGATCCTTAAGCACATCATAGAAGTGTGAAGATCTCATCATATGCGATCGGAAGTGACTAGTCGCACTAGTTGCTCGGGGCAACAAAATTTTATAAAATTTAAATGCGTTGAAATCACATTATCCAAGAACGCTTCTCGAATCATTTCATATAAACCACAAAGGGGTATTAGAGTTACCTCTTGAAGTATGGTTGCGATCGAAGTCTCTAAACGAAGAAACCTCCTATTTCAAGTCCAACTCGACAGAGGAGATGTTTGTGAGCGCATTGATGAGATGCGTGCTTCTCACAATCCAATATGATTATCCAAGTGGCGAATCTCCTGGTCTCATCACATGAGATTCGATATCTTCTTCACGATCTAGGCACACTGAAGAAGACAGAGATCCACGAACACTCGAAGCGAAGGCATGATGGTGCGACGACGACAATGATTCTTTGTAAGGCAAAAAGTGGACAACCACTTAGAGAGAGATGGGACATGTAATATAAAAATGAGAGAGAGGGGTGATTCAATTGTTTTAAAGAGAAGAGAAGAGATAGGTTTTCCTCTTCTTTTATAGTGTTTTGGAAGTTCATGGATCACAATCCATGTGAAACACAAAATCAATGGTTGAGATTGATTTGTGTTTCTATTCAATGGCCATGATCTTGTTATATAAAAATACAAAAATAATTAATTTACATGAAATTAATATATATTGGATTACCATCAACATAATTTAATTTAATTTAATCAATTTAGATAAGATGACGAAGAATGAGTCCACTTACTAAATATAGGGGGGCCAACCACTCTTGATCAAGTCAAGGGTGGCCGTCCACCCTCCATATATGGAAGGTGGCCAATCGTTTTAATTTATGTGAGATTTTATATCTCACATAATCCTCTATATGTTTGCAACAACTTTTATTGCAAATATACTCACAAAATTAATTCCAAATTAGTTTTTGAATATTCCAAGCATGCCATTGAAAAATATGAATTATATTCATATACCCAAAATAACATGCAAGTTGTAATTTCAATTAATTATCTAATGTGAATACAATTCACATTAACAATTAATTCATAAATAATATTTACAATGAGCTCTCTCTAATATATTATAAGTCACATTTACAATATATAAATAATATGGATAGTGCTATCCACATTATTCATATCCTTGATATTGGATCATCATTCTCATGCATCTAAATAATATGAATCATATTCAAATTATTCATGATAATTAAATCACATTTAGTTATCAATTTCTCAATACTCAAATATATAAATCATAAATGGAATTATTTTTGAGCTCTTTCAAGAATAATGCGCTTTCTTAGCGGATACTTGGAGATAAGGACATCGCAATTGTACGTTGCACGTATAGTGACTTGGATATTGAAATCATATCTCAAATCCAGATAAGGGGACCTCCCAAAGATGTTTGATTAAATCAAAGCCGTAAATCTAATATTCTCATCGCATCCGAATTGTATTCAGATCAATGTCCAACATTTATACTAAGATCATATTAATTCTCTGTTGAGAGGAGTCACTAAAATCCAAACCTATTTAATCACTCCCTCGTAATGGAAGCGTCACAGGTATACAATCGTTTTATGACCACATCACCCTCGAGTATTTCTAATACCTATGCATCCTTCAAACTGGAAGACCTAGAATAAACCCGATGTTTTCGATCTTATTTAGACTATCTCCTTCAGGATGTTATCATTAAGTTTCTCATTTGATCATTGGGAGTTGGTATCGATCATATACTTTCCAAAAGCATATATCATACCCAGGTATTGATCATATACTTTCAAGAAACATATATCAAACCTCCAAATTCAGTCAAGCTTCCAAAGCAAGATGACCGTGTACGGAATTTGATTCTCAATATCTCACGAGTGAGCTCATGTCTTCTGGTTTAGTAATAAACCTGTATGATCCCTTCGAGAGATTGTATTACTCATATGCCCTTGTATGCACACCATTTCGCCGGTGTATAGACCTTGACTAGATCATCAATCTATCAGTCTACCAAATGTACATACTCAAACATCTAGTACACATCTGTCTTGTCAGAGGATGTGTGGCTATATCATGACAGCATAAGACATAGGTCTTGGTTATCTCGAACTCGTTAAGTCAATCTTTGACCTAACTTATCTAACATCTCTAAATTTCTATTCCTATGTCGAGGACCTTCATCAAGAGGTCAGTCAGATATCAGCCAAAAGAGAAAGTTTTGTCATCTCCTACTCAGGATGGAGATCATCTCTTAATAATCATTTGATAGTGCTTGATGAGTCCTCAATCTAACTCTTTAGATATTCATCCAAGCACCACCCTCTATGATTCAACAATTGAACCAACAGTTGTATGATTATTAAGATGGCCATGGTACATAACCCTAACTGTATTAAGGGACCTATTATGCAAATCAATTATTCCTCATTTTAGATCAGGGAATGATATTTGCAATAACATTTAATGCATAACGGCTAGCAGGCTTGCATGTCCAACCCTTTTTGGAGTTTCTATCGCATTTTTTGATTAGTATATACAATATAATTTACATATGGACTTTTTCCTCTTGAGCTAGTAGACTTTCCCTCTTTTGAAGCATTATTGCAACCCTCAACTTCTGTAATTAGGCCTCATGGTTACTGGATCAGGTTGGGGTACAATGGCCATAGATACGTGACTTCTGATGTTTCCATTTGCTTGTGTCTCATGTTGGCAAATCCAGCTCTCTACTACTTCAACTGAGGTGAGAAAAGTGTAAAGTGCAAGTGTGCAAGCCATGTCATTATCAACAAGAGTCGTGCATGTGCTCCGAAATATTCCACTTAGGCAGTCAATACGACATTGAACCAAGTCTCATGTTCTCAAAGAATTAAGTCTAGCGGACATGAAGTGCCTCAATTCCAGTTTTCCTAAGGTCCTTGTGATTAAGTAGATTAAGGTCCAACCAAGCTCCAATCTTCAGATTTTTTTAGACTCGTTCAATTATTAACATCAATCTGAAAAATGTAAATGCTATGTACAATGCAAGGAAAATATTGTTTCTAATGGAATTTTCTAATTTTGAACTTTTTTATAGATTTTTCGAAAAAGTTCTACAAAGTTTTAAGTAATTTTTGAAAAGATTTTGCAAATGTTTTGGGAATTTTATTTTTTTGCAAAATTTTAGGAATTTTCCATAACACAAAGTTTCTAAAGAAATATGAGCAAATATTTACATGGGAGTGCTTCTTGGTATTTACAAGAATTTGGATTTAAGAATGTACAGATTTGTATATACAAGGTTTGTAAAGGCTCTTTATTTGCTTGAATTTAGTTCTCAAAATAATTTCAAAGGATTTTTGTAAATATTTTAAAAAAAATATTTTCGCAAATTAATTTAACAAATAATTTGTGCAATCTTTTACAAAATTTGAAGATCATTTTACAAAGATTTTTCAAATAGTATGTATAGATTTTCAAAGTATTTTTGGAACCATTTTTCAAATCATTTGCAAATAGATTTTCAAAACACTTTATTCACACAAAGAAAAGAATTTTTACAAACAAAATATTTCACAAAGGTTGAAGATGCTTTACAAAATATTTTCCAAATAGTTTTAAAAAGATTTTTCAAAAAGAGTTTCAAATTATTTTCAAATATTTTGTAAAACATTTTTACTTGATTTATTAATCAGTAAATACAATGAATTTTAATGAATAATTAATTGTATTCTAGACATACTTATTGAAAATACGAAAGTACGAGTTATGGCTAAAGTATATATAACTTATATATGCCCCTCCTATACTTAGCTTCAGTTATATCCTCATAGATCAGAGAGAAAAAGATAAGACACAACTCGAACTGAGTATAGAAAGGCCAATACTACAATGACTAAAAAAATAAAGAATATATGAATGAGATGTCAATCATCCCCCCTATACTTAGGATGAACTAATCCTAAATATAGTAGTTTGTATCTGTACGTAGGGAGGGTTGAGGGTGCGAATGAATAGATCAATGATTTGTCTCATCTCCTCCTGTACTTATGGTAAAATATCCCTAACTATAGACGAGAATATCAACAAGAGAGGAGACATGTGAGGGATCAAAGAATTAACAACATAAACTAGTCATCCCCCCTATACTCAAGATGAAACATATCCTAAGTATAGCAGTGATGACTGAGAATAAAGAAAGAATATAATAGAAGAGAATAACATAAGAAAACAAGAAAAGAATAAAATACGAAAACTAAAGAAAGGGTTTTATACGAGCATTATCAGAATATTTGGATGTTATTGTATTTGTGGAGGATGCATCATTGTAGATCGCTTGAACTGAGTTGATAACGGCCAAGAAAGTATCATGCTCAAGGTAGGGATTTAGTAACTGACAATCGACGATGAATGGTTGTGAAGGATACGGAGAAATCCTCAAGCGCATCACAGAAGCATGAGTGTCGTATCGGATACGACGAAGAACGACTAGTCGTACTAGTTGTTCTGTGCAGCAGAATTTAAAAATTTTATTCGATGAAACCACATGATCCAAGAACAATTCTCGGATCGTTTCATCTATAACCACACCAAGTATAATGCAATACCTCTTGAAGCATGGTTGATCGAGTCTCTAAGAGAAGAGACCTCCTGTCTCAAGTCTGATCGTCGGAGAGATTGCTTGCAAGCGAGGGGATGAACCGTGGTGTCCTCGCAATCCAAGAAGTTGATCCAAGCGCGGTTGCTCCTGATCTCATCGCACGAGACCGAACGTCTCCTTCGTGGGCGAAGCACTCAAAGTAGATGGAGAACCGCAGAGCGTTGAAGCGGCAGCACGATGGCGCGGGCGTCGACGATTCTCTCCACCAAAGTATGGTGGACGGCCACCAATAAGAGAGGGAGAGAGGGCTGTCGAGTATGGAGAAAGAGAGAGAGAGAGAGAGAGAGAGAGTTGTGTGCTACAATAGTATGTAAAGAGAGAGCAAGGTATGCCTCTCTATTTATAAGGTTTTGGGATCCATGGATCTCAATCCATGGGACATATAAAATCAATGGTTGAGATTGATTTATGTCAATCCAATGGTCAAGATTGTTGTTGGTAAAAACCAACAACTTGTGATTTAATTTTGATAAAATATATTTGATAAATCAAATAAATATTAATACCAAATTAAATCAATCAAATAAGGAGAGAGAATGCAAAGGAGATCAACCTTCCCCTTTAGAGGGAGGTGACGGCCACCAATCCCACAAGGGATTTGGTGCCGCCCCCTCCTTTCCTAATGGGAGGGCAATCTCATGGATTCCCATGAGATTGCACATCTCTTTGATTTTCTCTCTACTTATTTTCCAACAATAATTTGTTGGTATTTTAATTCATCAAAATAATTCTCAATTAATTTTGGGAATATTGCAATCTTGACATTGGAATATTGTGAATCATATTCACAACCCAAAACAAAATGTAATTTACATTTTCAATTAATTAGACAATGTGTATCCAATACACGTTAATAATTAATCTACTAATATAAATTATATTTAACTCTCTCTAATATATTACAAATCACATTTATAACATATTATGAATAATTGGACATTACTATCCACATTATTCTTATCCATAATAATTAAATCACATTTAATTATATTGGATAATTCTTCATACATCATGATAATTAAATCACATTTAATTATCAACTTCTCTTTGCTTAGATCTTATGGAATTGTTCTTAAACCATTTAAGAATAATGCTATTTCTCCTCAGATACTTAGAGATAAGGACAGGGCGATTGTATTGTTCCACGTATAGTGACTTGGATGTTGAGATCACATCTCAAATCCAGATCCCATGGACCTCTCATAGATGCCTGATTAAATCAAGACCGTAAATCTAATCTTCTCATTGCATCTGAATCTCATTCAGATCAATGTCCAGTAAATGGACTAAGGTTAGGTCACTTCTCTGATGAGAGGAGTCACTAAAATCCAGACATGTTTCATCACTCCCTCGGAATGGAAGCGTCATGGTTATACAATCGTTTATGATCAAATCACCCTTCAGTTATTCCCAATACCTGCACATCCTGCATACTGGAAGACTCATGATCATCATGAAGATATAGATCACTTTTACATTGTCATCTTCATAGTCTGATCATTAAGTTTCTCAATCTTGGTTCTTGGGATATGGTACAGATCATATGCTTTCACAAAGCATATATCTTACCTTCAAATTCATATCATGCTTCTAAAGCATGATGACCATGCATGGAATTTGGTCAATCCCAATACCTCATGAGTGAGCTCATGTCTCCCGGTTCACAAGTGAACCTGTATGATCCCTTTGAGAGATCGTATTACTCATATGCCCTTATATGCACACCAGCTCGCCGGTGTATACACCTTGGTTAGGTCATCAACCTATTGATATGCCAAACGTACATACTCATACATATAGCAATACATCTGTCTCTGGTCAGAGGATGTTTGCCTGTGATGTGACAGTATTCATCATAGGTCTTTGGTTATCTCGATCTCATTAAGTCAACTCATTGACTCAACTAATCTGATACCTCCGAATCAATATTCCCATGCAGAGGACCTGCATCAAGAGGTCGATCAGATATCAGTCTAATGAGATAGGATTGTCATCTCCCACTCAGACTGGAGATCACTACTTGTCAATCATTGATGATGCTTGATGAGTCCTCTATCTAACTCCTTAGATATTCATCCAAGCATCAGCCTCTATGATTAAATCAATGAATCAACAGCTGTATGATTATCAAGTTGGCCATGATACATAACCCTTATTGTACAGAGGGACCTTATAGTGCATTCATTCATTCAATATCAGAAAGGGAGTGAAACAATTCAATAAATTTTATTGATAAACCATTTATTACAATAACATTTATTGTAGGAATGGTTCGCCTTGGGCTCACATTGCTAACAATCTCCCACTAGCCCTCAGAACCATTCAGAAACAATCTTTAAACCCATACTCATTACATGCTGGTCAAAAACCTTCTGTGTCAGAGGTTTTGGTAAGAGGATCAACAATGTTGTCGGCGGAGGCCACCTTGGTGATGATGATGTCACCACGCTTTTGAATCTCCCGAATGATGTGGTATTTCCTTTCTACGTGCTTGCTAATCTGATGCCATCTGGGTTCCTTCGCCTGGGCAATGGTCCCGTGTTATCACAGAGTAGCGGGATGGGAGTATCAGAGGAAACTACGCCAAGCTCCTGGACGAACTTGCGCAACCACACCGCCTCCTTTGCAGCATCCGATGCGGCAATGTATTCGGCTTCTGTTGTTGAATCTGCTGTAGTGTCCTGCTTCTTGCTTCTCCAGCTCACAGCACCACCGTTCAACAGGAACACAAACCCTGATGTCGACTTTCGATCATCAATATCCAATTAGAAGTCAGAATCTGTATATCCCAAGACTTGGAGATCACCATCTCCATAGACCAAGATGTAATCTTGCGTCCGTCTTAGATATTTGAATATGTTCTTTACTGCATTCCAGTGTTGTTCTCCATAGCAGATTGGTAACGACTTACCACTCCCACTGCATGGCAGATATCTGGCCTAGTACACATCATGGCATACATTAAGCTTCCTACAGCTGATGCATAAGGACATCCAGCCATGGCCTTCTTTTCCTCAACAGTTTGAGGAGCCATTCCTTTAGACAGGTGGATACCATGTCTCAAGGGTAGGAATCCTTTCTTGGAACTATCCATACGGAATCGTTCAAGAATCGTCTTAATGTATCCTTGTTGTGACAATCCCAATATCCTCTTTTCTCGGTTTCTGAAACAGCTTCAGACCCAAGATGTAAGAGGCTTCTCCAAGATCTTTCATCTCAAAGGTATGGGACAGCCAAATCTTCACACTGGTCATCATCCCTGTATCATTCCCAATGATAAGGATGCCATCTACATAAAGCACGATGAATACAATGGCGCTCCCACTAAGCTTCTTGTACGCACAAGGTTCATCAGGATTCTGCACAAAATCATAACTCTTTATGGTTTCGTCAAATCTGATGTTCCAGCTACGAGAAGCTTGTTTGAGCCCATAGATGGATTTCTTCAGCTTGCATACTTTTCCATCCTCAGTCATGAAGCCTTGGGGCTGCTCCATGTAGATATCCTCCTCGAGGTATCCATTGAGGAAAGCAGTTTTGACGTCCATCTGCCAGATGTCGTAGTCAAGATATGCAGCTATAGCCAGCAATGCCCTGATGGATTTAAGCATAGCCACAGGAGAGAATGTCTCATCGTAGTCGATGCCTTCTCTCTTTGTGTAGCCCTTGGCTATGAGCCGTCCCTTGAAAGTATCTACTTTCCCATCAAGTCCCCTCTTTCTCTTGAAGATCCATTTGCACCCAATGGGTTTTACCCGCTTAGGTGGATCCTCTAGGGTCCATACACCATTCTTATGCATGGAGTCAATTTCTGACTTCATTGCTAGCATCCATCTATCCATGTCATGATCCGCGAGTGCTTCATCAAATGAAGTAGGATCATTGTCAGTTTCACCTGACACATGGAATCCATACCTTTCAGGTGGTGCAACCACCCTCGAACTCCTTCGAAGAGGTATGTGTGTTTCATCTTTATTTACTTCTTCAGTTTCTGGTTCAGGAAGCTCAGAATCCTCAGGAGATTCAATGAGTTCCTCTACTTCATATTTATCTTGACCTTTAAGGAAATCATTCTCCAGAAATTTCACATCTCTAGAAACAAAAACCTTCTGAGTCCCAGGGTCATAGAGTTGGTATCCAATACCATCTCTAACATACCCAATGAAGTAACACTCACGAGAGCGAGATTCTAGCTTACTTGCATCCACATTCTTTGCATGGACCAAGCAACCCCAAACCCTCAAGCAATTAACACTAGGTTTGGTTCCATACCAGAGCTCATGGGGAGTCTTAGGTACAGATTTGCTAGGAATCTTATTCAGGATATATATTGCAGTCTCTACTGCATATCCCCAGAAACTAAGAGGTAAATGTGCTTTGCTCATCATTGAACGAACCATATCCATGATGGTTCTGTTGCGTCTTTCAGCCACACCATTAAGTTGGGGAGTTCCAGGAGGAGTGAGATTGGAAATAATTCCATTCTCTTTAAGGTATTCCTTAAATTCATTTGATAGGTACTCACCACCTCGATCAGATCGAATTCGTTTAATCTTCCTATCAGTTTGGTTCTCAACCAAAACCTTGAACTCTTTGAACTTTTCAAAGGTTTGACGTAATAGGAAGATAAACCCGTACCGTGAATGGTCATCAATAAACGTTAAATAATATTTATATCCATTTCGAGTCGTGGTACTGAAGGGACCGCATACATCAGTATGTATTAGGTCAATAATACCTTCACATCTTGTAACCTTGTTACGAAAAGGCATCCTGGTCATTTTTTCCTTGAATGCAATTCTTGCAAGTAGGCAAAGGTTGAACCTGTAGAAAATCTAAAGGTCCATCCTTAATTAATCTATTGATCTTATCAACAGACAAATGACTAAGCCTTTGATGCCAAATCTCATTTGAAAGATTTTCATTCTCCCTGGATCTTTTAGGGTTTTTATTAGTGCTTGTAACATTCATAACACATTTATCAATGCACAATTCATAGAGTCCTCCAGAAGTCAAAATACCATCTGCAATATATTTATCATAACGGTTTATGACTAATTTATGACAGAACATGAATGAATACCCACTTCTAACTAGCTTAGATACAGATATTAAATTCCTTCTGACTTCAGGTACATAAAGACACTCTTTAAGTACTAGGACTCTACCACTAGATAATGATAGTCGACAAGTCCCGACGGCGACTGCTGCAACACTTGCATCAGATCCCATCTGGATGACTATCTCCCCTTCTTCAAGCTTTCTAGTTTCCTGAAACAAATGCAACAAATTGCATACATGAACAGAAGCACCAGAATCAACAACCCAACTTCCTTCTCATCCAACGAGAAAGCTGGTTTCAATGATAAAAGTAGATTTCATACCTGATGAGGTTTTACCTTTGTCGATCGACTTCAGGTAATCCGGGAAATTACGCCTCCAGTGTCCCGGCTTCTTGCAGTGGTGACAGACGTCGGTTTTCTTCGACGCCTTAAGAGTAGATGCATTGGAAGTTGAGCCAACACTTTGTCCCTTCTTCTTTCTCTTCTGGGTCGAGCCCTTCCGAGAACCTTGCTTCCGACCACGCTTCCCTCTGACCTGTGCAACCATTGCAGTGCTAGTGGGACCATCTTTCTTCATTACGTCTTCTGCAGACTTTAATGCAGCAAGAAGCCCAACATTTGTCAGTTCCAGCTTATTCATGTGGAATGACACCACAAAGTTATTGAAATATTTGGGCAATGACAGCAGAATGAAATCAGATTGCATGTATGCATCCATCGTCGCCCCCAGAGTCTCCAGCTCTGACAAGTACCCAAACATTTTGAGTACGTGTTCACGGACCGAAGTCCCTTCCTGCATCTTGCAGCGAACCAGTTCTTTCATAACATTGTACTGCTGGGTGCGGTTGATATCATCAAACATATCCTTTAGATTCTACATGATTTCCTAGCAAGTACTCATCTCCACATGTTGTTTCTGGAGAACATTGGAGAGAGAACCCAAGATGTAGCATCTAGCCAAGACATGATCTTCATCATACTTGTCATTATATTCTTTGTCTTCCTTAGATTTAGGGTTTTCAAGCTTGTCTTCAGAGAGCACATAGCTGATGCGCTCCACCGAGAGTACAAGCTCTAAATTACGGATCCAATCCGAGTAATTTGGTCCAGTCAACTGGTTGACCTCCAGAAGCCTGCTCAGTGGGTTCATGGCCTTCATTTTCTGAAATTGAGAATGCACTATATTAGAACATATAATCATATATTCAATTTTATGATATTTGATTAAGGCATTTTAAATCAAATTATTCTTGCAATGTCAACTTTGAAAGTTCATTCCCTTAATCACTTTCAAAGTAAGAGATATACTTACCTCTATATATCATGTAAGAACTGAGATCTCCTCTTTATCTTTGTTACATCCCAATAATATGAGAAACTACAACTCCAATAAAAAGAAGCGGGAACACATTCCGCCTTGCAAGTCCAACTTGCATTTCCCAATTCGGTCTTTAATGCCCGGGCCCACCACCGCTAAGGTGATGTTGACCCATCATTTATTGAACCAACCGTCAACAGGATTAGAACTCGCTATGCGCAATCCAATATCGCCCCAATAATATGAGGATCCGATATTGGGGTCACTACGCATACGACCTTACTCTTTCAAGAAGCAAAGAGTGCGATCCAGATGCGCTTGTATATAGGAGCTGTCACTTCGTACAGGCGTCTCCTATATACAATCCCTGGCGACGGAAACCCTTCGTCTTGACGGGAGACCATGGATGTCACTTATGTGATCCTCCACCTCTTATTCAAATTTAATTAATCACTATGAATCACATTCATATAATTAATTCTTCCAAGGGAATTATTAACTCTAATCATATTAGAGTATTCTAATTGGACATAATTAACTTAATCATATTAAATTAATTATCAATCCAATTCTATCAATCAAACTTGATTTTTTATGCTTGAATATATATGATATTATTCTCAAAGTACGTATTAATTCGTATTTTAATAATTAGAAAAATACATCTTAATCCCTCGGACATTATCCCGGCTCTACCCACTGTCATGGCCAGTACCGGCGGGAGTGGGACGGACCGCATACGTTGCAACCCGCTACCCCAGCGATCCTCGACTAGACACCATATCCGCCTCGGGAAAGGATAATGCCAAATTGATTAATTTGTACTTGAGATGATCATCGGTTCTTCAACCGAAATTATACCATATAGTAATCAAAACAATTTTGATTATAAGAAAATTTGCTAGACAAATTCCCAATCCTATTCAAGCAAGGAGTTTGATGATTGTGATCCAAATTATGATTTAGATCAAATCTAATCAATTAATTGGTTGGGGCCAAGTCAATTAAGGAAATAATCATCTTCTAACATTTCTCAAATATTTTTCATAATTATTTCTCGAAATTAACAATTAATTTCATTAATTGACAATCACATGGTTCTTGATTAGGACTGTAATTTCTGCAGGGACCCCTACTTACTAAAATTAGCATATCTCAATCATATTAAATCCAAATTAGACAAAATCAATTTTCATGGATTGCTAATTTGATTTAAGACAGAAACCAAGTGATGTTTCACGCATTTCGAGGCAAGTCTAAACAGTAATTAACATTTTAATCACGTTCAGATTTACAGTTCCCGCAACAGTGCATACATGTTCATTAAAACAATCATATCTCGAGCATACGAAATTCGATTTACGCAAACTCAGATCCTATGGTTTCCTTATTTAATGGGGAACAAAAAAACCAAGTATTGAATTCGTATTTAAACAATTTAAACAGTGCCGAATTTATTGACTAAACAGATCTGCGAAATCAAATGCGATGAAAACTTTCGCGACCTTAACGAACCGAAGTCATCCTCGGTTAGCGAATCATTATTTGAAAACGTCGACCTAAGGCTCTGATACCACTTGAAGGATACAGAGAAATCCTCAAGCGCATCACGGAAGCGTGAGCGTCGTATCGGATACGACGAAGAACGACTAGTCGTACTAGTTGTTCTGTGCAGCGGAATTTAAAAATTTTATTCGATGACACATGATCCAAGAACAATTCTCGGATTGTTTCATCTATAACCACAACAAGTATAATGCAACACCTCTTGAAGTATGGTTGATCGAGTCTCTAAGAGAAGAGACCTCCTGTCTCAAGTCTGATCGTCGGAGAAATTGCTTGCGAGCGCGGGGATGAACCGCGGTGTCCTTATAATCCAACAAGTCGATCCAAGCGCGATTGCTCCTGATCTCGTCGCACGAGATCGAACGTCTCCTTTGTGGGTGAAGCACTCGAAGTAGATGGAGAACTGCAGAGCGTTGAAGCGACAACACGATGGTGCGGGCGTCGACGATTCTCTCCACCAAAGTATGGTGGACGGCCACCAATAAGAGAGGGAGAGAGGGCTGTCGAGTATGGAGAAAGAGAGAGAGAGAGAGTTGTATGCTACAATAGTATGTAAAGAGAGAGCAAGGTATGCCTCTCTATTTATAGGGTTTTGGGATCCATGGATCTCAATCCATGGGACATATAAAATCAATGGTTGAGATTGATTTATGTCAATCCAATGGTCAAAATTGTTGTTGGTAAAAACCAACAACTTGTTATGTAATTTTGATAAAATATATTTGATAAATCAAATAAATATTAAATACCAAATTAAATCAATCAAATAAGGAGAGAGAATGCAAAGGAGGTCAACCTTCCCCTTAGAGGGAGGTGACGGCCACCAATCCCACAAGGGATTTAGTGCCGCCCCCTCCTTTCCTAATGGGAGGGCAATCTCATGGATTCCCATGAGATTGCACATCTCCTTGATTTTCTCTCTACTTATTTTCGAACAACAATTTGTTGGTATTTTAATTCACCAAAATAGATCTCAATTAATTTTGGGAATATTGCAATCTTGACATTGGAATATTGTGAATCATATTCACAACCCAAAACAAAATGTAATTTACATTTTCAATTAATTAGACAATGTGTATCCAATACACATTAATAATTAATCTACTAATATAAATTATATTTAACTCTCTCTAATATATTATAAATCACATTTATAACATATTATGAATAATTGGATATTACTATCCACATTATTCTTATCCATAATAATTAAATCACATTTAATTATATTGGATAATTTTTCATACATAATGATAATTAAATCACATTTAATTATCAACTTCTCTTTGCTTAGATCTTATGGAATTTTTCTTAAACCATTTAAGAACAATGCTATTTCTCCTCAGATACTTGGAGATAAGGACATGGCGATTGTATTGTTCCACGTATAGTGACTTGGATGTTGAGATCACATCTCAAATCCGGATCCCATGGACCTCTCATAGATGCCTGATTAAATCAAGACCGTAAACCTAATCTTCTCATTGCATCTGAATCTCATTCAGATCAATGTCCAGTAAATGGACTAAGGTTAGGTCACTTCTCTGATGAGAGGAGGCACTAAAATCCAGACCTGTTTCATCACTCCCTCGGAATGGAAGCGTCATGGTTATACAATCGTTTATGATCAAATCACCCTTCAGGTATTCCCAATACCTGCACATCCTGCATACTGGAAGACTCATGATCATCATGAAGATATAGATCACTTTTACACTGTCATCTTCATAGTCTGATCATTAAGTTTCTCAATCTTGGTTCTTGGGATATGGTACAGATCATATGCTTTCACAAAGCATATATCTTACCTTCAAATTCATATCATGCTTCTAAAGCATGATGACCATGCATGGAATTTGGTCAATCCCAATACCTCATGATTGAGCTCATGTCTCCTGGTTCACAAGTGAACCTGTATGATCCCTTTGAGAGATCATATGACTCATATGCCCTTATATGCACACCAGCTCGCCGGTGTATAGACCTTGGTTAGGTCATCAACCTATTGGTCTACCAAATGTACATACTCAGACATATAGCAATACATCTGTCTCTGGTCAGAGGATGTTTGCCTGTGATGTGACAATATTCATCATATGTCTTTGGTTATCTCGATCTCGTTAAGTCAACTCATTGACTCAACTAATCTGATATCTCCGAATCAATGTTCCCATGCAGAGGACCTGCATCAAGAGGTCGATCAGATATCAGTCTAATGAGATAGGATTGTCATCTCCCACTCAAACTGGAGATCACTACTTGTCAATCATTGATGATGCTTGATGAGTCCTCTATCTAACTCCTTAGATATTCATCCAAGCATCAACCTCTATGATTCAATCAATGAATCAACAGTTGTATGATTATCAAGTTGGCCATGGTACATAACCCTTATTGTACAGAGGAACCTTATAGTGCATTCATTCATTCAATATCAGAAAGGGAGTGAAACAAAATCAACAACTTTTATTGATAAATCATTTATTATAATAACATTTATTGTAGGAATGGTTCGCCTCGGGCTCACATTGCTAACAGATTGTGCGTTAGATGACAACTCTAATATCACAATGCTTCTGTTATCACGCACTTTTTTCACTCTAAATTGCCCTATTCGTTTACTTTTTAATTTACCCGAGAATATCTTCAACTTTGCGTTGAATAACCACACTTTCTGTCCATTCTCGAAGATCTTTTATCTGATGTGCCTGTCATGCCAGTGTTTAACCTTCTCCTTGTCCATCAAGCTGTTATCATATGCATAGTCTCAGAATTCCATGAGTTTGTTCAGATACACTTTTCTTTGCTGACCACCTTTCTGTGAGTTCAAGTTGCAATGGTTGTATGTCCATAATGATTTATGAATTAATTCAAAGGGCAAATGGCATGGTTTCCATATGCAAGACGACAGGGCGACATGCCCAAGGGAGACTTGCTGGCAGTTTTATATATCCAAAGGACGGAGTCCAAGAGTTGGGACCAATTCTTTCTGTCCCACCTCACAAGCTTCTGTAAGATTGTCTTGATTTCTCTGTTCGATAGTTCTGCCATGCCATTGGTTTGAGAATGATAAGGAGAAGCAACTCGGTGCTCGATGACGTACTCCTTCGTTAATTTCTTGACCTCTTTATTGATGAAGTGACTACCCGTCTGATATCAAAATCTTTGATATCATGAACAGTAAAATGATGTTCTCTCACAGAAACTGAAAAACTGTACGGCTATCAACGGCTCGGGAGGGAATAGCTTCAACCCAACGACTCACATAATCAACGACAAGAAGGATGTGCTCAAATCCATGACTGTTAGGAAAGGATCCCATGAAATCAATGCCCCAAGCATCGAATACATCTGAAATCTGAATGAATTTCAGGGGCATCGAGTCTTTAGCAGTAAGGCTTCTTCCCATTTTCAGATAGTCAATGCAACCTTTGACATATGTTGTTGCATATTTGAATAGTGTAGGCCACCAGAGGCCACATTGTAGTATTTTCGTTGTTGTTCTGTCTCCGGAATGGTATCCACCATATTCGATGTGCTCGAGGACACTCTAATGCTCCTTCCATAGGATGCACCGTCGCCAAATGCAATATACCCCTTCTCTGAATAGAAGTGGGTCTTCCCATTGGTAGAAATGGATATTAGACAAGAACTTATCCTTTTGGATTCCCATCCAATCTCATGGGACTACACCAGAAATGAGGTAGTTCAAAATATCGACATACAAAGGGAGAGAGTCCATGACGAGAATCGATTCGTTAGGAAAAGTGTTTGTGAGGGTGCATCGCTTAGTGGAGGTTCTTGATGCTCAATTCTAGAGAGGTGATCTGCTACCACGTTTTGAACTTTAGGTTTATCTTTTATCTCCAAGTCGAACTCCTAGAGGATAAGGATCCATCTGATCAATCTGGGATTTGCATCCTTCTTCTGTTGTAAGTACAAGATAGGAGAGTGGTCAGTGTAGATGGTGACTCTAGATCCAAGAAGATTGGATCTGAACTTCTTGAGGAAAAAACCACGGCTAGCAACTCTTTCTCTATGATATTATAGTTATGTTGTGCTTCATCTAATATCTTGATGCATTGCGAATGGCGTAGAGCACTTTGTCTTTTCTCTGTCTTAACACAGCCCCAACTGCAACATCTGAAGCATCTGTCATGATCTCAAAGGGTAGAGACCAATTCGATGGATGTAGGACTAGGACTTGAGTGATAAGATCCTTCTGCTAATTGAAATAAAGGAGAACCTGTTGATCAACATGAAACTCGGTCTCCTTGCACAACAATTCAGTGAGAGGTCGGGCGATGCAACTGAAATCTGTGATGAATCTTCTCTAGAAACCCACATGCCCCAAGAATGACCTCACATTTATGACATTCTGAGGTGGCTCAAGATTGGCGATCACATCCATCTTTGCTGGATCGACTTCCATACCATGCTTGGAAACGACGTGGCCCAACGAAATCCCTTCAGTGACCATGAAGTGGCTTTTTCCCATGATAGTACAAGATTTACTTCTCGACACTTCTGAAGTACTCTATCTAGGTGCTCAAGATAAGAATCAAAGATGTCGCCATAGATGGAGAAGTCATCCATGAACACCTTGAGAAAACTACTAACCATATCGGTGAAGACTGCATGCATGCTCCTCTGGAATGTGATAGGTGCATTACACAAACCAAAAGGCAATCTCCTGAAAGCGTAGGTGCCGAACGGGCAAGTGAAGGTCATCTTCGCTTGGTCCTTTGGGGCAACTTCTACTTGGTTGTACATGAAATACCCATCCAAAAAGCAGAAGAACTCCTTGCCAGCAAATCTATCCAGAACTTGATCAATGAATGGCAAGAGAAAGTGGTCCTTCTTCCTTGCAGCATTGAGTCAGCGATAGTCAACACACACACACGTTAGGATGTTGGTATCCGAGTGGAAATATCCTCTCCTCTTTCATTGGTAACCACGGAGAGCCTAGATTTCTTTGGAACTGCATGCAAGGGGCTCATCCATTTTGAGTCAAAGACGAGATAAATAATTAGTGTCACACCATTTCATGATTTCCTTCATGACGACATCCTGTAAGTTAGGCTCCAGTCTTCTCTGAAATTCTCGGGACGGCTGAACATCATCTACCAAGTAGATTTGGTGTGAGCACAAAGTTGGATTTATCTTGTGGAGGCCAGGTACGTGCCAACCAAGCGCCTTGCAATTTTTTTCTAGATCCTCGAGCAGTTGAGATTTCTTCTCTAGGGATAGCCTGGTGCTGATGATGACAAGATACATGTTTTTTGCACCCACAAGGAAAGTATACTTGAGACCTGCTGAAAGTGGTTTTAACTCTGGTTTTGATTGAGCATGCTTCTCAGTCACTTCAGAAACTGAACTGGTAGGTGGATGAACTACCATGATTTTTGCTGCTTACCTCGATTATGAGTGGCTCTACTAATAATGTGTCGAACAATCATCAATGAACTCATCATGTTCAAACTGGCATGAATCTTCTGTCTTAAAATGGTCCATAAACCAAAAAGAATATGTCTCCCAGTCAACATCAGAGCATTTGAAGACTATGAATTCCAGGTCCTCCTCTAGAAAGAGGATTTCTTGAACCCATGTGTTATTCAAATAAAATTTTGCATCTCTGTATCTGCAATGAAGTCCCAGTCTGCTTCAGACGATTCTGCTTGACCTTGATCAGATACGACTTTTGGTTCACTGACCATGTCCATTGTTACATTGACGTTATTCGAGCAGAACGTGATCTTCCCAGACCCATAGTCCACCACAGCCTCTACAGTGTGCATGAATGGTCGGTCAAGAATAACCAGGGTCAGGAGTAATGGTGCAGGGGAGTTATGGTAAAGGTTTTTCAAGTAGGTCTAAAATATACCCTCAGGGAGTGCGAGGATGAGTTGTCGCTGAGGCGACCCACAAGAAATCCCCTTGGTCAATCAACAAGTAACCACAATATAACAATAATCAATAAACAACCAAAAATGTGAGACACAATTTATTATACTCTACAAACAAAAATGTATAGCATGTAAGCATGTAGAGGTCGAACCATAGAGAGCAAACTAGGAAGCCTATGATTATTGCTAATCAATGTGTATTATGTACATATTTATCTTCAAATCTTTTTATGTGGGTTTTTGGTTTTTGATATACATATATATAATTAACTTAATAGTATGTATAGGTAATTCAATAATGATAATAAAATAGATTACATTAATATATATATATATATATACATATATACATATAGGAAAGATATACACATAAGGCATATAATGAGGTTTTTTATTTTTGCTAAATTTTAGTTTCTTTTTTATTTTTGAAAATAAAATAAAAATATATTGATATAAAATATATTGGTACATAACATAAGTATATAGCTGATATATATAGACATATAGATTGTGTGTGGTATATATATCTATAAAAAGTCCAAAAATACATGGAAATAACTTTTTAGCTTTTTTTATATTTTTTTTCATGTTTTGTGATTTTTTTGGAATTTCTGTTAATTTTTAGGTATTTTTAGAAAAAACATCCCAAAATAGGGATTAAATAAATAGGCAGAACTGGATTGAAGATTAATTATAACAAAATATATCAAAATTACTTCAAATCAGTTTTAATACATACTATATAATATAAATGAAATTCAGAGATAGAAATGGATATTTTTGGATATTTTTGGTGATTTTTTATATTTTTATAAAGGATTTTGGAGCTTTTTAATTTTTAGTCTTTTTCTTTTTCTACTTTTGGGATTTTTGGTCTGGAGTTAATATAGGACATAATAAAAAATACATTTTTTGTATTTTTCAAGGCATTTTAACATTTTTAGCATTTTTAAAGCTAAACAGTGAATTATTGCTCACTGTTTGAATTTTAATAAATAAATAAATGCCTAAAAGTGCAATAAAAAATCAAATCATGAAAATATATCATCCCTAGCATTTAAATGCATTTTTCAAAATTAAATACAAATAGTAACTATTTTTAGCAAAAATAAACAAGAAATAAAAATAATATTCTAACAAGTACCTATTTGCAATTACAAGAAATATTTCATTCATTCTTGAACCTTATTACAAAATCCAAGGACGTACATGCAATTTTCTGAAAAATAAATAAATTTAAAATGCCCTAGAAGGGCCTTTTTGCAAATATACAATAGTTAAGTGTCCCATGTACAATTTTTTCAAAAAAATAACATTGAATATATCATTCTGTGTATTAAAAATAAAAATACAAAAGCGAGAGAGTATGCCTGCAAAATTCCCAACTCGCGTGGCAAGCCATAGGAGCTAAGCTGGCATGGATACGTGGGTAAATAACTGAAATCACGAGGGGTTGTATGCAATTTTTACACAAATATTTACACTCCAAATAAGAATTAAAGTAGTAAAAAGAAATAAGAAAAGGGTACATGGGGCTAAGTGAAAATTATCCCTATTTGTGTGCAGACTGATAGCTTGGATCTCTTCACTTGGACATGTGGCGGCTCCATGGCGCACGATGACAGTTCGAAGATGGCGGCTTGGAATAGATCTCAGGTAAGATCATACTGTTGGGGCTCGCATGATCAGACGCCATTTGTTGCATCTGGAGCAGGTCTCTTGATCAGGTGGTCTCGGAGTGTCTTGGAAGAACACTATAAGAACAAGGCTCTATGTTGCTTTGATATGCTCCTTCTCTTTGCTCGGAGCTCCTCCTGAGCTGTTGAGATGCCCTACGGGTTTGCCTTAATGTTTTGTAGCTAAAGGAGGACCCCATCGGAGGGGGCCTATAGAGACATGAGCATGGAGCTCTGTTCTTAACTTCAAAAACGCCTCAGATGGGGTCTTCCAGACCTGCAAATATGATGGGAAGCTACGCGGCATCGAGATGATTAGATCTGGGCTGTTATTGGTGAGGTCCACATCGATTTAAGGGGGATGAAGGTGCTCCAAAGTACGACGAAGGACGAAGCACATAGGAACTGATCTACGCAAGATCATGGGCTCTGAATGTATCAGTTTGATGGAGAAATGGAAGAGGAGGGAAATGGGATGATTGTGGACGTCGGAGATGGAGTATCACAATGAATCATAGTGGTTGGAGCTCTAGAGGTCTGGAGAGACCTCAATCTAAACCTAAGCTAAAACAGTAATTGAAAAGCAAAATAAAAAGCAGGTAATGAAATCTACGAACTAAGGATACATAAAATATAAGGAAATAACGCAGCTCGAACCTAATGGTGGACCAGGGACCAGGGAGTAGCTCGAACCTAATAGTGCAACCCTTAGAATTTATGTATGAGGATTTGTTCTAACATGACTGTTGATGCAACCTGAATATAGACACGGGAACTTAAAGGTTGTTAGGTCTTAAATGCTATTCCCAATAAGGTCCTGCCACTTTTTTAATACAAAGTTTAAGTGGAGCTCCATTTTCACCTTTTGTTCATGACCTTGGTATGGAACCCAAAATCATTTCACTTTTGCATTTCATTTTAGTTGCTCGGGGACGAGAAAGGTTTAAGTATAGGGGGATGATGAATATGTGATTCATCACTCTAGAAGTTAAAAATATAGCTTTGCTCTCGAGTAGTTATCTACATTTCTCCATTTATTTTGCATTATTCTCGTTCATGCATTTAGAATTAATATCTGCATTTTAGCATGCTTATTTGCATTAAATAAGAAGCCAAATTCCCTTGTAAATATCACATGTGTATTCATGATATTTCCCCTATTTTTATTTATTTTTCACTAACTCAGATTGAATGAAGTCAACTCTAGTGTACATATTAGTAACAATAATAGATAAAAATGCCAAAAAATACTAACGTGTAAAATTAACCAATAAAACCTAACCCCAGTTTAAGACTAAGATCCTTAAAATGTAAATATCTCTCGCATACAGTCTCCTATAGACCCCTACTCACTTTAAAATTAATGTACATTCAATTACCTTCAAAACAATATCAAATTTACAGGAATCGGAGTTCGTATGTGAAACTTGGATTTGGGACCCCTCATTGTATATTATACATGTATCTCCTTTATTTTATTTATTTTTTCTTCTTATTTCTTAATAATTAAAAATAAACAAATAGATTAAGTTGTAAATATTTATTTTATATTTTCTTGGATTTTTATTTTAAGTTTTTATCTTAGTTTAAGAATGACAAAAAATTATAAAATACAAAAATACGGTATTTACATCTATAGAATACCACCAAAAATACTTTTTGTACATATGATTTCATTTGGTTTCAGATCCTTCATGAAAGGTGTACACTCGTCGAGACGAGCAACTTTCATGTTGATCACTTTTTAATTTGGCCTATTTTGTTATTTCTTTTTTTATTTTTCTTTACATTTAATTTTTGATTTTTCTGGGAGCGGCATGTGGCAGCTCTTGGAGTCACCACATGTCACCCCCATTTTATTTATTTATTTATTTATTTATTATTTCATTATTTCATTTATTATTTATTTATTATTTATTTTATTTATTCTTTGTTTTATTTATTTATTCATTATTATTATTTAATTTTAATTTAATTTTAGTTTTTTAATTTCAATTTTTCTAACCCACCACATGGATGCCCTAGGGGGCACCATGTGGTGCCCCCTCCTTCCCTTTCCTTACACTCGCACAATTGTCGTCTGCATCTCGTGACGACGTGCAATTGTCGGCCATCTCCTCCCTCGTCCCCCTAACTCACAACTGCTACGCACGCCTCCCCATAATGCCCACTTCCTCTTCCTCCATGCAACAACCTCCACCCATCTCACCACACCTCCCTCCTCCCCCCTTTTCCTCTCTCCTCGACCACCCACATCGCTCTTCCAACTCGATCAACCTGCACCCGCCGCACTTCTCCCCCATCTTCCTCAGTTGCACTGCAACCACCCTTAAAGGTGTTGCTAGTCTTGCCTGCTCAAACCATCCACCAATCAAGAACTCATGTGCCCCAGCTCCAAGAAGAAACCAGTGATAGCGACGCACCTCCTTGTTGCAGTGATGACGAGCTCATTTGCTCAAGCGAGATGTAGGGGTCCTTCCTTGCTACAACAGTTCCAACTACTATGAAGCTCGGTTCTTGTCGGAGCCTAAAGTGACGACCCATGGAGCTCAAAGCTTCTGATTCCCCAATCAAACTCACCTAGTGTTACCCCTCTTTCTCCTACTTCTTCCTCTGTATTCCTCTTTGCTCTTCATCCTTCCTGATCCTTCATTCATCATTCCTTTCTTTCTATCCTTCTGCACCACCACCATCTATCGATCATTCAATTCCCACTATTTGTGGGTCGTGGATCACTATATCCAGTCGTCGGCTTTGGTCGCCTCTCACCAGGGCCACCAACGACCGCCTCGAGGCACATGACCTCTGCCCACCACTTGCTCTATCCCCGTTGTCGCCCCCTTCGTGCCTTAGGCTCCGTCTACCACCGATCTCCAGAATAAGAGGCGCATCGCCTTGGGCTCCTGATGATCATAAAAATCACCTCTTTAATAATCGGTAATTGTAGTATAGGAGGAGAAAATCGGTCGATCAAAAACCACAATCTTTGAATGTTGTGGAATATTTTTACTTGGTAAGTTTACCAAGGTCGAACAAAGGGAACGGTGATTTTTAGTTGCGTGGCCTTAATTCAAATTAAATAATTAATAAATGCTCGATTAATTTATGTGTTGCAAAAAATATACAATGCAATGATGAAGATGTGAATGTGATGCAAAGAAAATAAATTGAGAGAACTATGCCCAGGATCAGTGATTTTTAAACATATTAAATCCTCTAATAATATGATCTTTAATTCCGCAAAATTAACCACAAATCAAAATGGATTGATCTTGACTCATTGCTTCAGGTTAATAAGCAACTAATATTCAGAATAATGAAGTAGAGTATCCGGACACCAAATATCTTTGATTCAATTCCTCAAATAATCGGCAATAATTTTGAAGGAATAAATGTGAATTAACCACCTGTGAAGATTTTACTAATTAAAGTAATTTGCAATGATTACAACGGTTTAATCAGAGTAAAATCATCTTCCGAATTCCTGCAATAATGATCATTGATTTCTCAAGCACCAATATGTCAAAGTTATCATGCAAGCATCAACAATGATCCTCAAATAATAATTATCGAAAAACAACCTCGGATCTATCCTCTAACTATGTCAAGTGATAGAGCACAGAATTAGCTTCAAAATGACATATTATATGCTCAAAACGGAGTTCGTATGAAAAAGATATGATAACATGAAGTTTCAGGGACTAAAATGTAATTAAAATAAAGTTTTTCCTTCAAAATGGTCCCTGGAAGGACTTATCTGCAATTTATGAAAGTCGGAGGGGCTTCTCTGCAATTTACCCACTAGCGAGGGTACTTTTGCAATATCTGAAACAAGCAGGGGCTTTTGTGCAATTTTTCCAGCTACGCGCGTGCATTGCACGTGTGCCTGGAGCTTCGGTGGGCGCGGCTGAGGCTCGGGCATCCGAGCCTGTGGTTCGGATGCCTAGCCTCAGGTGCGAACGACGAAGCAGAGGTTCGTGGCCGGACCGGGAGGCTCGGGCGGTCGAGCCTATGGTTCGGGGGCCCCGAACCACGAGCTTTGGAGGATGTCTTGGGGGCGGCACGTGGCTGCTCTAGAGCCATTGGATCAAGGGCTTCCACCCGATCCAACGATGGCTGGAGGATTGGGCACGGAGGGCGGCGCGGTGCGGCCGAGGCGCGGAGGTGGGCGGTCGGGAGGCCCTTGGCCGGTCGACGCACGACCAGTCGAGGCGTAGGAGGCGTGGCCGCGAGGCGGAGGTGGCCGAGCGGTGGTGGTGAGGCTGCTCCTCGGCCGACACACGACGCGAGGGGCGGCGGCTGTCGCGGGCCCAGACGGTGGTGGGCGAAGGGAAGGTGATGGTCGGGCGCGAGCTGGTGAAGGCGAGGCGGCGGAGGCGATTGTGGGTTCCTGCAAAAGGTTAGCCAAAAACACACGGGGGGACTGGGGGTGGACGGTGAAGGAGGGAGAAGGGAGAAGGGAGAGAGAGAACTGGCCTGTGCAAGGCCGGCGACGATCGTAGGGGGAAGCATTGGAGGACAAGGGGCAGTCAATAATGGACTGTACCCTTGGATCACGCCGGAGAGAGAGTCACCGCGGCGGTCGTCTCTTGCTGTCACCAAGGAAGACGGAGGGCTTGCATATCTCCAGGAATGGTGGATGCCTAATGGCTTGGAGGCGATGGCGCTTTATAGGAGAGAAGATGGCGTCGGTTACGTGCGAGGGAGGTGATGAACAACCATGCATGGGCTTGATGGTCGTGCATGGAGCAGGAGACAGAGAGGCGGAGCCGTTGGGTTTGGGGAAGAAGACAGGGATCACGTGCTAGGAACGTGACCCAGGTGTGGCTGGAGAGAGAGGGAAGAGTGGGGTGCCACGTGGCAAGCCCTGGAGCTGCCACGTGGCACCAGAAAAATTTCAGATTTTTGGAGGGGGAAAAAGAGATAGAAGATGACCTCGGATAAAAAAATTTTCTTCAGGAAAGTTGTTCGTCTCGACGAGATCTACAACTTTCATGAAGGTACCGGGAGCAAAAGAGGTTACATGTGAGAAGTGGTATTTTTGGTGGTTCTCCATGTGTATAGAAAACCGGTTTTTTAGGATTTTGTATTTTTGGTGGTTTTAGAGAGGATAAAAATTATAGAAAAAATACGATAAAATACAAGAAAATTAATTACACATTATTATATTTTTTTTGGATTTTTAATAAATAATAAAATAGGAGAATAAAATAAAAGTCATAAACACACAACTTTTGTACAGATCGACAACGGACACTTGGACTCAGTCAGTTTCTTTGATTTCAGTTTGAATCTAGATTTGGATTTTTGCGTCGCTTAATAAAACTTTCATCAAAGAACACAAATGAAGAAGAAATAAAATTAAAAGGGCTAATTATGTACATAAACACTTAGGTCGAAAATAGCAAAACGTTAAAATGCGTAAAAGAGGCCCAAAGCCCAACTTTCACATATGAGCTCCGAATTTTACGAAATTGGTCTTGTTTTGAAGGTATTTGAAAATGGAGTACTTTAAAAGTGAGTAGACCAAAATCGGACACTGTATGTGGGAGATATGCTCGTTTTAGTCTGTCAGATGTGAAATTAGACTTTAGGATTATTTGACACTTATTGGAGTTAGTAATTTTTTTGTATTTTTTATTTAATAAGGTTAGTAATATCTACACAATGGAGGTGGTTTGGGGTCAATCGGAATTAGGATGAATTATTTACAAATGTGAGAAGTTAGCGGCTTTTTGGGCTAATTTACACTTGGATTTTAAATGCAATTATGCATGATGAAATGCAGATATTAATCACACATGTATGAATGCTAATAATGCTCTATTAATGATTAATTATAGGTGAATGATGGGGAACAGAGCCTAAATGACCAATTTTAGCATGATGAATACGGGATTCATCATACCCCTATACTTAGACCATGCTCGTCCCCGAGCATGAATGAATGACTTAGTTGATTACATCCCTGATTGTGCATGTGTATTTTCAAGGCTTAATTCATAGAAGACCTTTAATTTGAGTGAACCTAAAATTCTGGGCTCAATGAAGCTTTAATCAAAAGGAATCCAACCTCTCTAATTTTCAGACTCTCTGTTTGTACATATAATATAAGGATATAATTTTTAGTGTACTGCATTCATGAGAGTCAAGTCTAGACATCACCCAAAGTTCTAATCCAAGTGACTCTCCTATAGACCTAATCCTCAACACTAGAGAATAAGTCTATTCTTGCTTCAGTCAACCATCTCATTAGTTTGTCAGACTTGAAAGTGTAGATGGACGGCCAGATGATGGAGGGCATATGATTCTGTCTAATTTTCTCTCCCTCACATTGGAACAAGGTGCCTCTCGAGTACCTTATTACTCAACACAAGTATATTTTTATTTTGTTGATCAATGTGTCCGTTAAGAGAATTTGGAGTCGTCTGCACTTGTTTTTCTAGGAATACACTGGGGTGTGTCTATTTTGAGTATCTAAGATACCTTCGACACCCAGACTTGTATCGCTTACGATGCAGAGCCCTTTTATGGTGTCAGCCTGACTCCTTGGTCCTAATTAGCGCTTGGTCCAAGTGGACACTTTGAAAATATTTGGGAGCGCTCGCCATTGGTGGAAGCTCATTTGGAATTTGACTTTGGATGATAGAGCTTTTCTTAAGGACTCTGATTCTTTTGAATTTAGTCTTAATTTGAAGGTAATTGAACACACATTAATTCAAAAGTGAGTAGGAGTCCATAGGAGACTGTATGAGAGAGATATTCACACTTTAAGGTTCTTAGTCTCAAACTAGTGTTTGTAATTTACTAGTCAATTTTACGAGTTAGTATTTTATTAACATTTTTCTTTATTAGAGTTAGTAATATGTATACTGTAGAGTTGGTTTTATTCAATTCTGAGTTAATGAAAAATAGATAGAAATAGGGGGAAATAGGGTGAATATACACGTGATATTAATAAGTTAATTTGGCTTCTTATTGAATGCAAAAAATGCATGCGAAAATGCAGACATTAATTCTAAGTGCATGAATGGTAATCATGTAGAATAAAGAAATGCAACTAATTACTTAGTAATTACAAGTGTTGGGTTGATCCACTGCTGGATATCCACCGCCCCAAGTCCCTCACTACCCTCGGTCCTCCTCGACTCCTTAGCGCTCCACCCGCATGTGAGGAACCTCCGCCGAGACCACATGCATATCTTCACTACTAAATAGCTTTGCCACCTCCAGCAGTGTCGAAGGAGGTGGCCACCTGCTTTGTCGCCAACCCATCGCCACATCACTCTTCGATTGAGCCTGACTTCCAGATACTGCTCAATCATCATTAAGCGGTTCCAAGGCCAACACGTGCATCACCCCATTCGAGCTTCACGCCTCCAACAAGCATCAACCTCGGGCGAGCCAAGACACCTCCGAGAGCCACATAAAGGCTCAGGAGCCGAGTCTTAATCCCGCTGCCTAGCCTCTAGAATCACATGCAATGCACGTGACATATGGAAGTAATCTGCATATATACCCCTTTAGTTCCAGCAAATTCCAAAAGAGCCCCTGCTATTGGAGGTCGCGTGCTCAGCACGTGCCTCATGAAACTTTTGCACTTGACCCCCTAGAGTCCTCGTAATTGCATATTAGTCAGGCGTATTTTTTATAGTCTTGTATTATATATAGACCCTTGTGTTTGCATATTTATTCATCTCATTTTGTCATCATTTTATGTTCTAAAAATTGCACATTTTAAAATTGCTTATGCTCATCATTGTGGATGTTTGATTGAATTTTTATGAGTTATGGTTGATTCAAATTAATTATTTAAGTGAACAATTGAATATTTTGCCCACTGTGTGAACTTTAATTTGTGATAAATCATTTGCTTCTCTAAAAATTCCCAAAAATTCATTGTAGATTGTTCTAAAAAAACATGGATTCGCATGTAAATCGAGGTCACAACAAATTAAATAATGTTTTAGTAATTAATTTTTAATAGGCTATACAACCATTATTTTTAGGGTTTAGAAATTTTCTTGGAAAGATCCTCATTAGATACATCTATGATAATTTTATTTCCGAAAATAATTAGGTTTGTTATTTATTAAAATTAATTTGCAAAAAATCATTTGCATGCATATTTAGTTCATACTTAATTCATATTAGATTCAAAAATTCTAAAAAAATATTGTAGCTTAATTTTGCATTCATACACATTCTGGTTAAGTTTCATTGGGTTTGGAGTTCATTTGATCGAAATTTGCTATGTTGCCCCTGAACTTTGCCAAATCCGTATCACATTTCTTAATTGCATTTAAAAATATCAAAAAATATTCCTCTAGAACTTAAGTTCTTAATCATCTATAGATTAACCTAAGGAGATAGTGGTCTCCCTGAGTTCGACCTTGGGAATGGCCAAGTAGAATACTAATTGATCGCTTGCATTAATCGACAAATTAATTAATTAATTAGCATTTTTGATTGATTTGTTAATTGCCCAACATCTCGACACTATAATTATGGCATTTTTTTGGGTTCGTCACTTAACCTCCTGCTATGGTCATGGATACCTCGAGACCTATATAGAGGAGGAGCTACAGGGAGGGAAGAGGTTCTTCTCTTTGAGCTTAACCTCCAGCCATGGTCACAGATACCTCAAGCCCTAATCAAAGGATAGGCTCCGCCCTCGTTGAGGCAGGAGTGTTTTACGTTGTCATTTCTTATGGGGGATTTTTACCCCATGAGCCTAAGAAACTTGTTAAAATTCCTCTATGACCTTTTGCACAACATAATTACCCTATCGACTTCGTAAATTACCCCACGAACCTGCAAGAGCTTTAAACAGATTAACTGCAGGGTTCATGGGGTAAGAGTTAGCATGTTTATGGGATTGAGGGAGGAATTATGATGTTTCAAAGGTCGAGAAGGTAATTTGCAATTTTTTTAGGGTTTGTGAGATAAAAATCCCCGCTTATGGAGAGGTTGAAGTCAATGGGCATCGCCAGTCATGGCGATTGGATTCATCTTGATGCGGTGACAGGGCCATCGGACCGTAGGATAATGATTGCATAGGAGGCGAGGAAGGTGTTGTGAGTATCACAGATGGAGAGGGTGAGGGACTGGCTGAGGGGAATGCACGAGAATTCCATCAGGTACGAGATATTGGGGAGATTTGCGATAGTGGGGATGGGATTAAGGGAATAACCACAAGTCTCGACAAATCTGAAGCCGTACTCATCCTCGGGGACGTCGTCTTCCACCAACCTGATCAAGTAATGTGATAGGCTTATCATTGCTTAGGGTATTGTTAGACTTTGGGTTTGGACTGCATTTGTGCTGAGGTTCTTTTCTTTGAGCTTAACCTCCGGCCATGATTTGGGATACCTCGAGCCCTAATGGGAGGAGGAGCTGTAGGGAAGCGGTTGTGCATTGGAGGTTTTTGTTAGGCTCAAGCTTTATATGTTCCATCTTTCAATTGTTTGATTACATTTTGTATACAGTGAAGTGAGGGGCTGGAAGGGGAGGGGTGAGGAGTAGGAGCTTCAAGGAGGTGAGGGGTGGTGGATTGGGGTGGGGTGTGTTTGAGGATGGGGTCGAAGGATGTGAGGACACATCAGCTTCGGATATTGAATCTAATCACCATTTTATCCTAAAAGCTAACAATTGCTTGAGATGTGGATGGACGCCAACTAACCCAAGGCACCACATGATAACTGTGGAAGACATTAGGGGCACTGATGAATCCATGCTTCATCTACTTTATATGAAGGTCTTAGCAAAATATCCTTGATAATTCTCTTAATAAACCCCTTATAATGATATAATTAACTCTACTAATAATATATGAAATTAGGGCTAATAAATCCTAATAATTAGCTGATTTGTAATCATTTTATGTACACAATCTAACCTTTTTGACTTAATTTTGTTTTAATTATATGTTTTGAATTATTTACTAACTTGGCATAAAGAAACAAAATAAATAAAAATCATAAAATCAAAAGAAAATAAAAAGATCTGACCTCGTATATATTGTACATATTTTATCTTTGTTATTTCTGTTTCACTCTTTTTATAACATAAACAATCCATAAAAAATAGATTCATGGTGTACATATTGTATGTATATCATTATCAAGAAAATAATTAAAGGTACAAAAAATTATAAACATAAAAATATTGGGGATTAAATGTCAAATTAATACCTATACAAAAATAGTATTTTGTAGAGATGACCTCTTTTTGCTTTTTAATCTTTCATGAAAGTTGTAGATCTTATTGAGACCAATAACTTTCATTTTGACTACTTTTTCATTTGACTTTTCCTTTTATTTTATTCCTTATTTTCTTTTATTTTCATTTCTTGGTCAATCATTTGGTAAATACTTGCACCCAAGTAGTCGCCCCTCATCGGGCCACCTCACGCTCATGACATCCCACAACTTTGACTGGTCAGTAGCTGATGAAATGTTTTTGATATAGGGTACCTAACGCCCAGTCTTGGAGAGCATGCGGTGTCCGACAAGTAGGACTCGATAATCGATGTGTCGGCTGCTCTCACGACACTCGATACCAGATTTAAGCTTCTTAATCAATAATTAACCCACAATGATAATGAAACAATGTGAACAAGTGAGCTAAAATTTATTTTTAACTCTATAAAAGATGTACAATGATAAGAAGTAGAGATAAAATCACATAGAGCATGCAGAGAAGAGAGATGATGAATATGCTACTTAGGAAATTTTTATGGATTTTTATTTTTGAAAATTTTTTATGAGTTTTAATTTTTTATATGATTTTAATTTTGCAAATTTTTATTTTTTTGATTTAAAAATAATGTATATATTAATTAATATATACACATATATATGTAGTATATAGAAAAGGGATGCTTTTGGATTTGAAAATATAGTAAGTAAAGTCATATTAACAAAATAAAGTGTTTTGGGTTTTTATAAATTTTGCTTCTACATTTGATGATTTTGTTTAATTTTTAATGATTTTTAAATAAAAAATACATACAAATTTAGCAAACAAAGAATCCAAGAACTTGAAATGGGTATAATAAATATCTATCAAGTTAGATTGAGTACAAAATCAATTTCCTTAGATACTAATGCTACAAAGAAAAATTAGGAACTTAAAGCTTATTATGTGATTTTGTAATATTTTATAAACTTTTAATAGGATTTTTTGTGTTATGCAATTTTTAAGAATTTTACTTAGTATTTTTCAAAAGTACTTGTAAAGAAGATTAAATATAACAAAGTAAGCCTATAAAATTTTTTTGGATCTTTTGAAAATATTTTCTGAGTTTTATGGATTTTAAATGCTAAACAAGACAAAATGTAATGTTTTTGAATTTTTATAAATAGGAAAATAATTTTAATTGCCTTGGCAAAAATGTATGTGATAAAATATGGTTCCAAGCACTTAATATAATTTTCCTATAATTTTTCAGTGCAAGAGGGTATTTTTAATAATTAAAAGATAAACATAAAATTAAATTATTAGTACAAGAACCTATTTGCAATTTCTAAGAACTTTTAAGGCATTTAATAACAATTCATAAAATCCAGGAGCATCCATAAAATATTCATGCATTTAAATATAATATGCGCATGGTAGGGGTATACATGCAAATAGCAAAAACTATAAGTCCAAGTACATAATATGTCCAAAATATTTTGTACTGATGTTCAAAGTTTAATGACCAAATCGAAGTAAACAAAACTCGGAGGGGGTCCACATAAAATGCCACAACTCACGTGTACATGCACGTGAGCTGAGATGACATTAGACTAAAGTACAAATAAATGAAACCTTGAGGCCTAAGTGCAAATATTACAAAATATTACAACTACATATGAAAGTTTTAGAACTAAATATTGAATACAATGGCGAAAGGTTTAAAGTAAAAAATGCCCCCAACGACATGCTAGCTGATGATTGAGATGATTCCACTTATCCATGTGTCGCATAGTGAACGATGGATACCTCTTCACAGATGGAGTGCCTGAATTAGGTCCATGCACTTGATCAGACTCTGGGCGGCTGGATCCAACGACAGCTGAAAATCTAGTGCTTTGTTCTTGATCTGATGGCCTAGAAGGATCCTTGAAGAACAGGGAAGAACTACGGAGGAGGTCTCCTTCGATTCGAGCTAGATCCTTGCTCCGACCACCTGGGAGGGTGGTTGATGGCTCAAAATGATCCTCAAATGGATCTGTTGTTGCTGGAGATGTCAAAAAGCTCCAGACCTCTGTGAAGGAGGCCTGGATGGTCGTGGAATTTCGAGCACCTGGAACTGCAAAGTTGAGATGATTCGACCCCCATATGGGGTTCTTTCGTGCACGGACTTGCTCTAGGAGTTTCAAGGCTCGAGGGCGAAGCTCCTCGATTTAATGGTTAGCATAAACATGGGTTGGATGGGAGAGATGGGTTGATCTCCAACAAAGAAGCAAAGGAATGCATGAAATGCTTGATGAAATGCAAGATCATGAGTGATGATTTTTTTAATGCAAAAAGTTTTTTTTGTTTTGTTTTTTTTTTGTTTTTTTAAAAAACAGGTAATACACACTACTTGTACCCATCCCCGATGTTTGATAAAAACGATTAAAGTACGAGCTATGGATAAAGTAGATAAAATATATACAAACACACCCCCTATACTTAGCTTGTGTTATGTCCCCATGGCACAAAGTGAGATGTTGACATAGCTCGTACTAAGTATAGATGGGTCAAAAAAAAGAGAAGAGAAGTGAAATATAAACAATGAAATCGGTCCCCTAAGTATCGGGGGATCGAGAGCGGGTAGATGGATATACAGAAGAGTGTAGGTTCCAGAGAGGTGGTTTATTTGGCCAGATCAATTCTTCCGTCAAAATCTATGCCCTGAGTGAAGGAGATCTGTTCAACTTGTACTAATTGCTAGTTGGATTCGACAAAATGTTTGAGCAGCTGACCGTTGACTATAGATGTTTGTGTGCTATCTGCGGTCTCTGAGATCTCAACACTCCCATTATTGTGTACCTCTCTTACAATGAAGGGTCCCATCCATTTTGATTTCAATTTACCTTGGAAAATTTTCAATTTTGCATTAAATAACCAGACTTTCTGTCATGGGACAAAGATCTTTGTTCGAATGTTCTTGTCATGCCATCTCTTTACCTTGTCCTTGTAAATGGTGTTATTTTTATAAGCATGATTTCGGATTTCAGATAGTTCATTCAAATCCATCTCTCGATTCTTCCATCCTTGGTGACAGTTCCAATTAATCTTTTTGATTGCCCATTCTGATTTATGTATGAGTTCTGCGGGCAAATGGCATGGCTTTCCATATACCATTCTAAACGGAGAGGTGCCCAATGGGGTCTTATAAGCCGTCCGGTAGGCCCATAGAACCTGGTCCAGTAGTTGGGACCAGTTCTTTCTGTCAGGGCGGACGAGCTTCTATAAAATTCCTTTAACCTCCCTGTTTGACACCTCAGCCATGCCATTGGATTGTGGATGGTAAGGAGTAGCGACACGGTGCTCGATGCCATATTCCTTAGTCAACTTCTTTACCTCCCGGATGACAAAATGGCTTCCCCCATCAGATATTAAAACTTTTGGAATTCCAAACCTCGAAATAATGTTATCTTTCAAAAACTTGCAAACAGTTTTGCTATATGCTGCTCGAGTAGGAATAGCATCCACCCATCTAGATAAATAATCAACCGCGAGAAGAATATATTCAAATCCTTTACTATTAGGGAATGGGCCCATAAAGTCAATGCCCCATGCATCGAATACATCACAGATGATCACTGGTTGCATAGGCATGGCATCTTTGGAACCAATGGTTCCTCCCATTCTCTGACAGAAGGGGCACGACCTAACAAAATTGTAAGCATCTTTAAACAAGGCCGGCCAGTAAAATCCACATTACAATATCTTCTAAGCGGTTCTCTTCTCAGAGTGATGTCCTCCCACCTCCAAGGTGTGGCATAGATTGAGGATACTTTGGTATTCCTCTTGAGGAATACATCTTATTCATATGCAATCCGGTCCTTCAAAGAAAAGGAACGAATCTTCCCAATGATAGTGTCTCGCTTCAGATATGAGTCGATCAATTTTGTTTCTGGGCCAACCTTGAGGAACTTCCTTGGTGACAAGATAATTCACCGTGTCTACATACCATGGGAGTGATTCAATAGCAGAAATTGACTCGTGTGGGAAGGTTTCACAGATGGATTCAGATTCCGAAATTTTGTTATGTTCGATCCGTGATAAATGATCAGCCACGACATTTTTAATTCTAGGTTTGTCTTTAATCTCCAAATCAAATTCTTGAAGCAGTAGAATCCATCTCAGTAGTCGTGCTTTTGCGTCCTTTTTGACCATTAAGTATCGAATGGCTGAATGGTATGTGTAAACTGTCACCTTTGATCCTAGAAGTATAGATCGAAATTTTTCCAAGGCAAAAACTACAACAAGCATTTCCTTTTCGGTTACTGTATAATTTTTTTGAGCAGGTTCTAAAACTTTGCTTGCGTAGTGAATAGCATACGGGAATCCATCTTTTCGTTGTCCTAATACAGCCCCTACAGCAAAATCGGACGCGTTTGTCATGATCTTGAAGGGAAGAGACCAGTCAGGGGCTTGTAGGACGGGAGTCTCAATGATCCTTTTCTTGAGTAATTCGAAGGTTCTAGACACTTATGATCTATCAGGAATTCGGTGTCTTTCCCAAGAAGGTCAGTTAACGGTCGGGCAATTTTTGAAAAGTCTTTGATGAATCTCCTGTAAAATCCGACATGCCCTAGAAAAGACCGTACTTGTTTGACATTTGTGGGTGGCTCTAGTTTCTTGATCACATCAACTTTGGCAGGGTCAACCTCCATTCCCTTCTTGGAGATGACATGCCCCAATACAATGCCCTCTTTTACCATGAAATGGCTTTTCTCCCAAGAGAGCACTAGATTCACTTCCCTACACTTTTGGAGGACTCGATCTAGGTGCACTAGACAATCATCGAATGAATCACCATGGATCGAGAAATCATCCATGAAGACCTCCAGGAAATACCTAACCATGTCGGCAAAAATCGCAATCATGCATCGTTGAAAGGTGCCAGGGGCATTTGCAAAGCCCAAAAGGTATTTGCTTGAATGCGTATGTGTCGAAAGGACATGTAAACGTAGTCTTTTCCCGGTCCTCGGGGGGATGGCCACCTGATTGTAGCCCGAGTACCCGTCTAAGAAACAGAAGTATTCTCTCCCTGCCAATCTTTCCAGGATTTGATCAATAAAAGGTAGCGGAAAGTGATCCTTTTTCGTTGTGGCATTCAGGCACCTGTAATCCACACAGACACGCCACGACGTGGGTACCCGTGTTGTGATCTCTTCTTCCTCCTCATTGGTGATAATCTGAAGTCCTGACTTTTTCGGAACTACATGCAAAGGTGACACCCATTTGGAGTCGGAGATGGGATATATGAACCCAGCTTTACACCATTTTTCGATCTCAGTCTTAAACACTTCCCGTAAGTTTGGATTCAATCTACATTGGCATTCACGGGAGGGATTAGCATTATCTTCCAGGTAAATATGGTGTGAGCACAAGGCTGGGTTTATCCCTGGGAGATCAGACAATCTCCAGCCTATAACCTTGCAGTTTTTCTCCAAAACATTAAGCAAGCGGATCTCCTACTCTTCGGTCAGATGTGAACTGATAATGACCGGAAATTGTCCCTTTTTTCCTGCAAGGAAGGCATACTTAAGTATAGGGGGCAATGGTTTGAGTTCAGGAAGGTCAATGATGTTGCTCGAATCTGGTCCCCTCAGTGATGCTTCTTGTTGTGATGTGGATGCTTGCAGTGTATCCATATTGGCCACCATCGTGGTTGTTTTAGGGATCGGATCACTAATGATGGAATGTGGTGTGGTAATCGTTGCGTCCGATCTGTGTACCTTACTCAAGGATTGTCCATAAGGAGAATAGACTGACAAGTCCAGAGGGGCCTCTGAGTCTCCTAGAGTATAGATAGATGTATGAATGAGCTGGCAGACTAAATCATCAACAATTTCCTCTCTAGATGAGGTTGATTCTATCATAGCGGTTGGGTTTTGACTACAGGGCCCAACTGTTGCTTTTGAAAATTCAGTCTCAGTTTCTGATTTTTCAGACTCGATGCCTGACTCAGTGTCAGGTCTTTGGAACCTAGTTTGTTGCATTTTAAGTTCAACTTTTCCAAACTGGATTCTCCCGTATGTGTAATCAAATATAGCTCCTGCGGTCTCAAGGAAGGGTCGCCCTAGTATCATCTGGGAATCTTTCCAATTTCTAGGGACATCCATGTCAAGTATTGTGAAATCCACTGGGTAGTTTTGTCCCTCTATGTTGATGACAACATTTCGAATCTCTCCCCTAGGTCTCTTTGTTGATGTATCTGCGAATTGAAGTACAAATATAGATTGCTTAAGAGGACCTAGATTTAGATGCTCAAATAGGGTTGTGGGCGTGAGATTGATAGATGATCCATTGTCTAATAATGTTCTTGCAAACTTGATTTCTTTGATGTGGCTAGTGACAAAGTGAGCACCCATGTCTCTTTTCTTCCTTGGCAGCTCATTGTTTATAAGATGAGATGTGGCAACTGAGAGTATGTGTTTCTTTGTTCGGCTAGGAGGTTGTTTGCTAACCCTTGTTGGTGTGCATCTTACCTTAAGTTATTTTCGAAAAGCCGAGTCTCTTTCTATCATCTCGTCTAGGGACAGAGTGACCTTAATATTTTCCTTACATATATGGGCCATCTCTTCATCATTTTTTTGGTTTTTTATGTTTTTATTCTTTCCTGTCGTAAGAGCACGGGGGAAAGGAATGGATTTGTTGTGATCAACAACATCACTTTTATTGAATGAAAATTTTTTTTACAGGACTCGGACTCGGACTAAAAACTGGGAAATTTGTGGGCAGATGTGGCCGGTGTCTTGGTGTCATTTCTCTGACTAACTCAGACTCAGACTCTCCATTATATCTGGGTGGTGTGGTGGGACCTGTTCTTTCTCCTCTTATCTTCCTTTGTCAATTCCCCCAGGGTTGTGTGAATTGGTGGACACTGGGGCTATGTCTTCGTGTTCCTTCGCTCGATCAAGCATGGTTACGGTCCTTCCGCTCCTAAGAGAGATATGATAAGAGTTATTATTTGAGGAGGGCTCAAGTTCAGGTACGGAATAGTCAGAGATTAATACCTGATTGTGTCCAAGGCTATTTGGGTTAGCCTGGACTTGGGCTGGAATCACAGTCTGGGGTGCAGTCACCTCGTATCTCCAACGAGAGAGTCGATTTATGTTGACTCTCATATCATGAAGCTCATCCAGCACTCGCTGGAGTTCTGGAGAGATAGAAGAAGAGGAGGACCCTTGGCCCTGTCTGGCCTGAGGTCACTGATATTGGCCTTGTTGGTTGGTGTTGGTTCTGCTGTGGCTGAGGTTGCGGGTTCTGATAACCCATGCGATATTGCTGCCTCTGCTGCGGTTGAGGCTGGTAGGTGGGCCGGGCTTGTGGTGGACGAGAGTTCGGAGTAGAGTTTTGGTCTGGGTGGTTGACCGGTTCCAGGTTATACCAGACTCCGTTTATCTCCATGACTTGTGGAGGTTCCTCATAATCAATTTGAGCATAGGTTTCCTCAGTTTGATGGGGCAAGACTTGATCTCCACCCCAATGGCTATGTTGCCCTACCCCTTGTCCTTGAATGTAGTGAATTTGGTGTATGGGTGCGGGGGGTGCAGTCAGGGCAGGTATCTTTGATACCCTGTCAGCCAATTCCTCCATTTGTTTAGGCAATTTATCCAATTTCTCCTTATCAGAAGATTTATGGAGCTCATCCACATTCTTATAAATCTGCTCAACCATAGTTAGCTTATCAACTATTATTCCCATGTCAGCATTGTGATTGGTCGTCAGATTATTCACCATATTTTTGGAGTCGGCTATGTAAGCTTGGCTGGTGGTTTTTGCACGACTGGATTCAGCAAGTCTCTCGAACACCTTATAGACCGTGTCCTCGTGGCATCCCATGTAGCTTCCTTCGCAAGATGCACTAACCAACCCTTGAGTCTCAGGGTTCAGCCCGCTGACAAGACTTTAGACCAGCATCATTTTATTTATCCCGTGTCCTGGGCATTTCTGTACTAAGTTTGTGAATCTTTCCTAGGTTTCATGAAATGGTTCGTTCGGGTGTTGGGTAAAACTTCTGGGTAGAATTTCTTTAAGAACAGAGTCTTGAATGTGGCCCATGTTGTGACTATTTCCCCTAGCTTTTTCATCCAGTAAGCCATCTTATCAATCAAGGCGAAGGGGACAGCTCTAAACCTTATGTAGTCCTGGCTAACCTTAGGGTGGCAGAGGTTAGCACAGACTAACTCGAAGTCGCGGAGGAAGATATATGGTTCTTTGTGATTATTTCCTCCGAACTTTGGCAACAATGCAGGGAAATGCATTTTGTATTTGAACGCATCCTCAGGGGGGACAGGTCTCAACCAATTATAGTCTTCATCTAACTCCGGGAGATACGTGTCTTCCATAGCAGCCTCGCCTTGTTGCATTATTGCCAACTGTGTCCTAAGTAGTTCATTGGTTTGTTCGGCAGCTGTTATCCTGGCCAAGAGTGCCTGGATAGGGTCATTGTCATTCTCATCGTCCCCAGGGTTCTTCTTTGGAGGCATTATGATTCACCTTCAGAAAGGAAGAGTTCAGAGATAAGTGTTGGAATTAAATGAGGTTTTTGCTAAGGATAAGAGATTCCTTAGCAGAGGAGTAAAAAGATGAAACTTCTAAGATAAGGAGGATAGAGAGAGTCTTCACAAGGAAGCAGACATAAAGCAAACACAAGCCAATTCTCAAGTTCACCACTCAACACAGATGAAGGCACGTCAGGGTTCGGCCGCTTATCTTTTCAGTTTTAATTTAATGACAAAACAATCTTGAAAATTAAGCGGAGCTATTAGGTGCCGAAATATTTCACAAAGACTGTCCTAAGTTCATACAACTAGTTGCACCTACTTTCAGCCAGTATAGGTGTAAGTACAGACCGATTAAATGGCTACCCGTGTTACTTGAGGACGGAGCCTTTTGCGGTGTCCTCTAAACCACCTACTCTGCTAAGGGAAGTCGGATCATAAACGGCTATCCGAGACCCTCACTGAAAAGTAGCTAATTATTTTGAAAATCAGTAGTCTGAATGAAGCACTTCGATTTTGGGCTCTTTCCTAATTGTGTGTTCTGATCCTTACAAACAATGAGTGGGTTTCTCTCCACCAAACACAGGTTGATTTTAGGTCAATTTTATTTACAGTCGCCTTGATTAGCAGTCCCAGTTTTAAGTTAAGGTTATCACTGTAGTTTATATGGGCACAAAAATTCACGCCTAACGAACAGTCCCAATTCCTTTAAATCCTAAGTTGTAAAACTTTGAGAAAGGAGGATCGGAAAAGTCGATGCAAACGTAAATCAATGATGCATGCTTAAGAGAAGGACTTACAGTGAATCCTCGCGTTCTTCATGCGGGATGCAAGACAAGGAATTTAAAATTTACACTAAATGATATGCACAGATGAAAAATGCCCTAAACAGATGGTTCTATTAGCGGGAAGAATTGATTTAAAAATTTAGCTAATGTTGAACAATCTATAGTGCGTATAGTTAGTGAATGGGTGGCCTAAGAATTACGAGCACATTCAAATAATAAACGAGCAAGCATATATGTGCCTAAGTCCTACGCCACTCAACTCGGGTCCCAACCACACAGATGGGGTTGAAACAAACCCGACACACTACAGAAGTGCTCAGTCTGAATTATTATAAGGGTTCAAAGAGAGGGACCCTGAGAATAATGTGAAAAATTAAACCTAGTCTAAACTCTCTCTCACAAAAATTGAAATTTTAGTCTTCTTTGCAGGTCCTTGACTTAAATTCAAAATATGCTCCTAGTACTCTGCAACGAGAGAAAATGCGGTTAGTATAAGAAGAAGAAAAAAATGCAAAAGAAAAAAATGCAAAAGAAAGAAAACAAATGTCACACAAATTAATTTCAAAAAAATTAATTACAAAAATTATTTAAAACCCTAAAAACTCGTCGTTCCCCGGCAACGGTGCCATTTGATGATCACGAAATTCGCCTCTTTAATAATCAGTAATTGTAATATAGGAGGCGAAAATCGGTCGATCAATAACCACAATCTTTGAATGTTGTGGAATATTTTTACTTGATAAGTTTACCAAGGTTGAACACAGGGAACGATGATTTTTAGTTGCGTGGCCTTAATTCAAATTAAATAATTAATAAATACTCGATCAATTTATGTGTTGCAAAAAATATACAATGCAATGATGAAGATGCGAATGTGATGCAAAGAAAATAAATTGAGAGAACTATGCCCAGGATCTGTGATTTTTAAACATATTAAATCCTCAAATAATATGATCTTTAATTCCGCAAAATTAACCACAAATCAAAATGGATTGATCTTGACTCATTGCTTGAGGTTAATAAGCAACTAATATTCAGAATAGTGAAGCAGAGTATCCAGACTCCAAATATCTTTGATTCAATTCCTCAAATAATCAACAATAATTTTAAAGGAATAAATGTGAATTAACCACCTGTGAAGATTTTACTAATTAAATTAATTAGCAATAATTACAACGGTTTAATCAGAGTAAAATCATCTTCCGAATTCCTGCAAAAATGATCATTGATTTCTCAAGCACCAATATGTCAAAGTTATCCTGCAAGCGTCAACAATGATCCTAAAATAATAATTATCGAAAAACAACCTCGGATCTGTCCTCTAATTATGTCAAGTGATAGAGCACGGAATTAGCTTCAAAATGACATATTATATGCTCAAAACGGAGTTCGTATGAAAAAGATACGATAACATGAAGTTTCAGGGACTAAAATGTAATTAAAATAAAGTTTTTCCTTCAAAATGGTCCCTGGAAGAACTTATCTATAATTTATGAAAGTCAGAGGGGCTCCTCTATAATTTACCCACTAGCGGGGGTACTTTTGCAATATCTGAAACAAGCAGGGGCTTTTGTGCAATTTTTCCAGCTGCGCACGTGCGTTGCAGTGTGCCTGGAGCTTCGGTGGGCACGGCTGAGGCTCGGGCATCCGAGCCTGTGGTTCGGATGCCTAGCCTCAGGTGCGAACGACGAAGCAGAGGTTCGTGGCCGGACCGGGAGGCTCGGGCGGTCGAGCCTATGGTTCGGGGGCCCCGAACCACGAGCTTTGGAGAATGGCTTGGGGGTGGCACGTGGCTGCTCTGGAGCCGTTGGATCAAGGGCTTCCTCCCGATCCAATGGTGGCTGGAGGATAGGGCACGGAGGGCGGCGCAGTGCGGTCGATGCGCGGAGGTGGGCGGTCGGGAGGCCCTTGGACGGTCGACGCACGACCGGTCGAGGCGTAGGAGGCGTGGCCGCGAGGCGGAGGTGGCCAAGCAGTGGTGGAGAGGCTGCTTTTCGGCCGACACACGACGTGAGGGGCGGCGGTTGTCGCAGGCCCAGGCGGCGGTGGGCGAAGGGAAGGTGGTGGTCGAGCGCGAGATGGTGAAGGCGAGGCGGCGGAGGCGATTGTGGGTTCATGCAAAAGGTTAGCCAAAAACACGGGGGGACTGGGGGTGGATGGTGAAGGAGGGAGAAGGGAGAGAGAGCACCGGCCTGTGCAAGGCCGGCGACGATCGGAGGGGGAAGCGGTGGAGGACAAGGGGCAGTCAATAATGGATTGTACCCTTGGATCACGCCGAAGAGAGAGTCGCCGCGGCGGTCATCTCTTGTTGTCACCAAGGAAGACAGAGGGCTTGCAGATCTTCAGTAATGGTGGATGCCTAATGTCTTGGAGGCGATGGCGCTTTATAGGAGAGAAGATGGCGGCGGTCACGTGCGAGGGAGGTCATGAACGGCCATGCATCGGCTTGATGGCCGTGCATGGCAGAGGAGACGGAGAGGCGTATCCATTGGGTTTGGGGAAGAAGACAGCGATCACGTGCTAGGCACGTGACCCAGGTGTGGCTGGAGAGAGAGGGAAGAGTGGGGTGCCACGTGGCAAGCTCTGGAGCTGCCACGTGGCACCAAAAAATTCAGATTTTTGGAGGAGAAAAAGAGATAGAAGATGACCTCGGATCGAAAAATTTCCTTCATGAAAGTTGTTTGTCTCGATGAGATCTACGACTTTCATGAAGAACCCGGGAGCAAAAGAGGTCATCTGTGAGAAGTGGTATTTTTGGTGGTTCTCCATGTGTATAGAAAACCGGTTTTTTTGGGATTTTGTATTTTTTGGTGGTTTAAGAGAGGATAAAAATTATAGAAAAAATACGATAAAATACAAGAAAATTAATTACACATTATTCTAATTTGTTTGGATTTTTAATAAATAAGAAAATAGGAGAATAAAATAGAAGTCAGAAACACACAACTTTTGTACAGACCGACAACGGACACTTGGACTCAGTCAGTTTCTTTGATTTCAGTTTGAATCTAGATTTGGATTTTTGTGTCGCTTAATAAAACTTTCATCAAAGAATACAAATGAAGAAGAAATAAAATTAAAAGGGTTAATTATGTACATAAAAACTTAGGTTGAAAATAGCAAAAAGTTAAAATGCGTAAAAGAGGCCCAAAACTCAACTTTCACATATGAGCTCCGAATTTTACGAAATTGGTCTTGTTTTGAAGGTATTTGAAAATGGAGTACTTTAAAGTGAGTAGACCAAAATCGGACACTGTATGTGGGAGATATGCTCGTTTTAGTCTGTCAGATGTGAAATTAGACTTTGGGATTATTTGACACTTATTGGATTTATATTTTTTTGTATTTTTTATTTAATAAGGTTATTAATATCTACACAATGGAGGTGGTTCGGGGTCAATCGGAATAAGGATGAATTATTTACAAATGTGAGAAGTTAGCAGCTTTTTGGGCTAATTTACACTTAGGATTTTAAATGCAATTATGCATGATGAAATGCAGATATTAATCACACATGTATGAATGCTAATATTGCTCTATTAATGACTAATTACAGGTGAATGATGGGGAACAGAGCCTAAATGACCAATTTTAGCATGATGAATACGAGATTCATCAGCTCTACACCGCAGGATAGCCCTCTGTGCTTCGCTCCACCAACTGATGTTTCGACATCCTTCTGCAACCTTGAAGCATTGATTCGGTCTGCCTCTAGTTGATCTCCACCTGAACCGGCCACACCGTCGACATTACGCCCTTTAGCATCCTGCAGATGCCCTTGATCGCCACTGCTACGCCTTGGTTGCCTGAGGCTCCGCCTCCTCTGCATTCCCGACGTCTCGGGTTGTAAGCCCTAGTGACTGCATGCATGTGCAAGGAATGTGGGGTGGGGGAGACATTTACGGCATGCCTCTTGGAGTTCCAACATATCCTACTTGTGTCCTCCCCAGCCAAGCACATGCAGGGCACGTGCCCATAGGAAAAAAACTACACTGACACCCTCTGCGCTATCTGCAAATTTCATTGAAGTCCATGCTAGCTAGAGAGCATGTGTTGCATGTGCTCTATGGGTCAATTGCATCAAAGCCCTCATTCTCTCATCAAATCGCAGATAGGCCCCTACCTCTGGTGACGTAAGCAGCACGCACGCAACACATGCCCCCTTGGAAAAACTGTAGAAATCTCCTCAAGGGTTTGGTATTCAACTTTAGTCCTTGTTTTCATTTTCTTTCATTTTGTTTTATTATATGTAGTGCATTTAGACCCATGCATTAGAATCTTTTTTCAGACTCATTCTGTAATCATTTCACCATTTTAAAAATTTCATTTTGCAGAACAACTAATGCTTTATCATCATAAATATTTATTGATTTTTCTAATCTATGGTTGATTTGAATTAATTATTTAATTGGAGAATTGCATATTTTACCCATTGTGTGATCTGGAATTAATATTAAATTAATCATTGATCCAAAAATTACCAAAAATTCATAGTAGGTAGATTTTAGTGTGTTCTACATTATGCTCGAGGTCGCAATAAAATAATTAGTGATTTTAGTAATTAATTTATATTAGGTCGTACGCCCATTATTCTTAGGATCTAGTATTTTTCTTAGATATCTCTCACATAAACTCATCTAGGGTATTTTTACTTCCAAAAAATGAATTGGTATGCTATTTATTAAAAATAATTTGCTAAAAATCACCCTGCGTGCTATTTAATTCATCGTTAATTCATATTGCATTAGAAAATTCCAAAAAGATATTGAGCAATAATTTCATCATTTTCATCTTCTGGCCAAGTTTGAGGATTTTTGGACTTAATTTGATCGTAGATTGCATTTTAGTCCTTAAAATAGCCTGAATTTGTATGACATTTTTACTTGCATAAAAAAATTAAAAAAATGCCTCTCTGAAAATCTGCTTTCTAGATCACCCATTAATCATCCTAAGGAGACAACTGCCTCCCTGAGTTCGACCTTCGGCTTGCTCAAGTGAAATATAAATTTAAGCGCTCACTTTAATTGGATAGTTAATTTAAGTGGTCGTTTTGATAAATTCTGATTGCCTGAATACTACAACAATTCGACAAAATTAACATAGGGTAATTTCGGGTTCGCCAAGGTCGTATATACGTTGCATATACTTTAACCATAACTCGTACTTTCGTATTTTCAATAAGTATGGCTAAAATACAATCAAAAGAACACACTAGTGTAAAATTCATTAAAATTATTTGTATATACTGATTAATAAATCATGTAAAAATGTTTTGTAAAATGTTTGTAAAGTGATTGGAAAAACTCTTTGAAAAATCTTTTGAAAACTATTTGAAAAATGTCTTGTAAAATCTTTTCAACCTTTGTAAAAATGCTTTATTTGTAAAATTTCTTTTCTTTATTTGAAATAAAATGTTTTGAAAATCTATTTGCAAATGGTTTGGAAAATGGTTGCAAAAATAGTTTGAAAATTATATATATACTGTTTGAAAACTCTCTGCAAGATGATTTTCAGATTTTGTATATGTTTATAAAATTATTTGTCAAACTACAAAATAAAGTTTTCAAAATATTTGCAAAAATATTTTTGAATTATTTTGAGAACCATATACGTAATTCAAGTAAATAAAATTCTTTAAAGATTACATAAACATATGAATAACCAATTGGTTAAGTTCTTAAGTCCCAACGCTTCTAAATACCAAAGAAGCACTTCCATGTAAATATCTGCACATTTCTTTATCAAAACTTTTTGTTTTGAAAAATCCCTAAAATAAAAAATGCCAAAAATATTTGTAAAATCTTTTTCAACAATGCGCAAAAAAATGCAAAACTTTTTTTAAAATTCATAAAAAGTTCAAAACCAGAAAATTACATCACAAAAATATTTTCATTGCATTGTACATAGCATTTGCATTTTCTGGATTGAGTTTAACGATTTAACAAGTCTAAGTAAAATTCAAAGTTGGAGCTTGGTTGGACATTAAATCTTCTTAATTATAGGAACCTTGTAGGAACTGGAATTGAGGCACTTCAGGTATGCTAGACTTAATTCTTTGAAACCACGAGACTTGATTTAGTGTCATCTTGACTGCTTAAGCAGAATATCTTGGAGCATACACAAGACTCTTGTTGATAATGACCTATCTTGCACAAACTGCACCTTACACTTTGCTTGCCTCAGTTGAAGTGGTAGAAGGCTGGATTTGCCAGCATGAGACAGAAGCCAATGAAAACATCGGAAGTCACATCTCTGTGGCCATTGTACTCCAACCCAGTGTGTTATAATGACAGAAGTTGTGGGTTGCAATAAAGCTTCAAAAGAGGGACAGTCTACTGGCTCAAGAGAAAAAAAAATCCATATGTAAATGTTGTTGTGTATAGTATTAAAAAATGCAATAAAAACTCTGAAAAAGTGGACATGCCTGAATTAAAATGGAATGTCTGTCGAAGTATGTATATATTTGTATAGTCCACTAAACAAGCTTGAGCTTCAAAGTCATATTCATGTGATCCTGCAGCCGGATGACTTGGCTACACTGGTCAAGCATCCTAGGATAGGTAGCTACATTGGCTACCGTCCATTTTTCTCTCCATCTCCTCTTCTTGAGCCGGTTGTACTTGAACTTAGAAGGGAATACCTCGCTTCTCGAGGAAAGAGTTGTTGGATTGGAGAATTAGGGTCACCACGTTGGAGAAGATTGACTTTTGCAGTTTCAGCCAAGGAGAGCTACATATCACTCATACTGTACAAGATAGCTTCATAGTCATAAGGGTTTGCATATGAGTTGACTTATTCTGACATGGTTATTGAGGAGACTTTGGTAGAGTTTTGTGGATCTCAGATGATGTTGTGTTGCAAGTCTAGTTCCCACATAAGGTTCCAACCACACCTTATTGTCCAAGGGTCCCACAGAGCTCCAAACTTTGATTTTATGAGGATAAGTTTTGAAGTTAAAATTGATCCAAGTTATTTATTTTTCTTTTCTTTATTTTTTTATGCACTTATAGGCATAAGTGTTTGCTAGGGACTAGCAAGGACAAGCATGGGGGGAGATGAATATCCATTTCATCATCTTTATTCTTTCATTTTGGTCTTCATTTCCTAGCTAAATGCATGTAAATATCATTATTTTACCTAAATTAACATTCATTATTTATTGCATAAATATTGTATAAAATACATTGTCTAAAGTCAAAACAATTAAATAAATAAAATGAAAATAAATAAAATGCCAAAGGTATTTATGACCCTAAACCCCGATATCTAGACATAATGATGACTGGGGTCGACAAGGAATGAAGTAAGGGGAGATAAGGGTAAAAAACACAATAAAAAGGCTATTTATTTATTCTTCAATAATGTATTTTTGGGGCCTATTTTATTATTTATTAGTTATACATCAAATCAATAACTTTGTTCATGAAAGACGTAAATAAAAATAAAAAGAAAAATACAAAATTAATTTCACCCAAAAATCATATATAATGTTCATTCTGCACTCTGAATAAAAAGCCAAAACCGAAACTTCCCAGACCCATATCTTCTCCATAAAAACTTAAAATACACAAAATCACCTTTAATCGTATATAACTTTTTATTAGCTATTTAATAAAATGGTTTCATTTAATTTGGAGTTAAGATGCAGAAGTTAGGTTTTGGAATCCCATTATACATACCTGAATAAAATATTTATTTTATTTATTCTTTATATTTTCCATTATTTTATATTTTTATAAATTTTTAAATATTATCTATATTATATGTACATAAATAGAATAAAAAACCATCAAAAATAAACTAAAATAAATAAGTGTATGAAACATATAAATGAATTACCAATACTTATACCTATGTAATTTATACCTATATTAAATTAAGTATACAAATGAACTCAGAAAAAATACAATAAAAATATACTTGTGCATATCTAAATAAGTTATAAATATACAAAACATGTATATAAAGTAATAAAATCTGAAATAAAAATAAAATATATATATAAATGTAAAAATACCTATAACTATACATGTAAATAATAACTTGCAATAAATGGCCTTATAAAAATCAATAAAAATAGGAATAAAATACTACAGAAAATAATAAACATTTTTCATTTTGTAACCTTAAATTAATACATTCATTTACTATTTATTATTCATTTTACAATGCACTTTTACCTTGCATTTTTCTGATTGGTCCACGTGGACCAACTAGATTCATCCTTTCGTTGACCCAGGTCAACTGGGACTTTGGCGCCTCTGACCTTTGTCAGAACCTTGGGCACTCCATTTTTCTCCATTTCCCCTTACGATCTAATGATTGAATCACCTTGAGCCTTGAACAAGAACTGTAGAATGGATCTCCGTGATTCATGCAGGATCTTTAGATCTCATCAATCTCCTTCGAGTCGGCCTCCATTCGATCCGCATAAGCCTCCATGTAATGTTTATAAATAATAACCTCAACCCTCCTGGCCTGATTTGATCCCTCTTCGATCCCTGATTACCTATTCCTTGTGCATGAGTGTGTTCCTGGTAATAGAGAGAATACCCCTAAGGTACTTGAGTGGAGCTAAGAGGAAAGGAGGCGATCGGAGGCATCGCTCCGGTAAGGTATCTGCTCCTTGGTGGGGACCAGGTTTGAGCTGCACATTTTCTTAATTTTTAGATAGATTTAGTTAGTGTTAGTTTATTTATGTTATTTATTTGCACGTAGATCCTTAGGTTAGCATAAAATTAAAAATTTGGATTGCTGGGCTCACTACTCTGACCATGTTTCACCGTCAATCGCACACATTCCGACCCACATATCATGCTCATTCCTTTCCCCTTCGCATGCTGCATCATTTCCCTAATTTGACCCAACCTGGTCTTTTGTGATAAATGAATCAGAGTTCCCCCTTCGCTTCTCATCAGAACTCCTCCATCTCACTCATTCCCGTTGTGCAACAACTTCATTTTGGCTCGAGGCGAGTCTGTGTCTTCTTCTGCAGGTGTGCAATTCCAGAGACCCTTGTAGGGTCGATTTCATAGCAGAGAGAGGTTATCATGCACCTTGTTCTTCCCCGAGCTCCAGGCCTCTCCCTGACGAGGCCCATACCTTCTTGATGGTGCCATTCGATGCGGGTCGCTTCTAGGAAGCTAAGACGATCGCTAGAAAGCTTTCAGGTGGCTGGGAAGAAGAGAAATGCATGATCGAAGGAGGGACAAGGAAGTGTTCTTTCTTGTTTTTCCACCTCCCTCTAAAGCTGTCGAATCTTCAATGAGGCCCAGATCTAATCTAGAACGTTCCCTCCAGACAAAACAATGCCTCATTCCCAGCCACTGATCGAGTAAGTGACGCCTACGTGGCGCCACCACAACTGTCAGTGGGCACACATTAATGGAAAAATATCAAGATGTCCCTGCAATTTTTGTATATTTTTATTTAATATTTAAATTTCAATCTGAAGTGTAAATAATAGTGGTTATTTTAATGGATCCCCTCACCTTTTTCTATATTTACATTGGTGTCCGTGCCTTCTCACCTCACGTGGTCCCCTACATGAGGTGGGTATTTTGCAACTACACATTTGCATTTTTTGTATTGTATTTAGTCCAAAACTTTGAATATACAGTGTTAATTTTTGTGGAAAATTTGTAAAGAGGACCTTCAACTTTTTACTTTGCAAATATGACTCTATCAAGCAATTTAATTTAAATATTCATCTATAAATTTTACATTTGCCCCTGGATTTTGTATTAGGGCTTTGGAATGCATAGAAACTTAATTATAGTTATGAAAAGGTTCATGCTAGTATTTAATTTCTGTGCATGTTTGTTTAATTTATATAAATATCATCTATGCTCCAAAAATTATGCAAAAATAGGATATTGTACCTAGATGCATGCTTTTTCATCTTATATATTTTGTTTTGCATTTTATGCACATTTCCTATTTATTAAAAAACACAAAGAGTAATTTTACTCCTATTTTACTTAGAAAATCACTAAAAATTATAATTTTTTTTTGAAAAATTCCAAATTTATATTCAGTCTATTATAGTACTTTATAGTGTCAGAACAAAAGTCCTAAAATAGAAAAAGAAAATGATAAAATTAAAAAGCTCCAAAATCCTATAAAAAATATAAAATTCTAAAAAAAATCCAAAAATATTAGTTTCTATTTGATAAATTTTTATGTATGTTGTAAAACATATAAAAATTGTTTTGGAATTTTTTTACTTTATTTAGTATTTTTAAATTTCAAAACAATTCGGCCTATTTAACTAGACACTATTTTGAACCTTAAAAATATCTATCAATTAGCAAAAAAATACTTGAAAAAATAGAAAATGGTAGAAAAATGTGAAAATGATAAAGATAACTTATTTTGAAAATTTTGATTATTTTTAGCTATATTTATAATTATAATACCTTATATTATATTATATACCTATGTATAGTTTATATTATTATAATTATTATAATAACTTATAAATATTTTTCAAAACCAATATATATATATATATATATATATATATATGTAATGAACTATATGTTTTAATATTTTTGATTGTTCTACTTCTTATATAATATATATATATATATATGTTTTATATCATACCTTATATCTATTTATAAACCCTCATATATACATATATTTATAATATTATATAAAATTAAAACAGAATTAAAAAATAATAAATAAATAAATAAATTTATATATATACATATATCAAATAAAAATTTAAAAACAAAAAAACCCACATAAAAAAGATACATGTGTACATACTTCATTTATGATTAGAAATAATCATTAGGCTGCCTTGTTTGATCTTAGTGGTTCGATCTCTACATGCTTATACACTGTACATCTTTGTTTGTAGAGTATAATAAATTATACTTCACACTTTTTCCATTTATTAATTAATTTTATATTGTTGGTACGTGTTGTTTGAATTGGGATTCGTGACTGGTCGCCTCAACGACACTCTATCTTCACTTTTCAGTGAGGAAAATTTTTAGACCCTCGCTAAGCTCAGCTCAACAAGGTGATGAATATCCTTTCATCCACCTTCATCCCTTTATTATATTTTTAAATTCCTAAATAAATAGATGTAAATATATCTAACTAGTACAAATTAATACACTAACTGTTATCTGCAAATAGTATATAAATACTAGTATTCAAATATAAAATAAATGAATAAAGAAAAGAAAAGGAAAATAAAGAAAGTATTGTAAATACTGACTGACCCTAAACCTTGAGACTAAGTCAATATTGACTTGGTCGACAAGGAATAAAGTAGGGGAGATAAGGGTGAAGTAATACAGATAAAATAACAGAAACATCAATAATCCCTAGGTTCTCAATACTTTGCATATAAACAAACTTACACTAATTTATACACACTCATACACACCTCAAATAAAGGTATTTTCAGCATAAGACGTGTACACATTAATGTATATATAAATACAAAATAATTGCAGATACAACTGATGCACTGTGTAACTGGGACACACATATGAAAAAGCTGTAAAACAAACTTCGCATATCAATATCTTCTCCATATGAACTCAAAACTAACCAAACTCACATATATTGTATCCTAAATTAAATTATCTATTAATGAAGATGTTTTATTGAAAATGGTGTTAAGATACAAAAGCCATGTTTCTGGGGTCCCATTGTTTATATTTTCTAATAGTTGTCTATATTAGTATAAACATCATAAAAATATAAATACTAAAGAAAACATTAAAAATACATTCAAGTGAATAAGGTATTATAATAAATAGGTATATTGCACCTATAAAAAGATATACAGTTATTTATGTAAATAAATAATACCATAAAAATAAAAATAAAATTCTGTAAATATGTATTTAATTTTACTATAAATATATAAATTGTAAAAATAGGATAATAAATAATAAAGTACAAAATAAAATAAAATACATAAAACATAGGTATATTTACCTATAATTACATGCGTAAAAATTAACATGTAGCAAATAATCTGATAAAAATAAATAAAAATAACCTAAAATAGTGCATAAAATAAGAAGCAACTTTCATGTTTTGAGATTTATTTAATAAAATCATTTACTATTTTATTTTTCATTTATTCATATTTTCATCCATATTTATCCTGACTTAGTCCATATGGACCAATCAGGAGGTGCCATCGGTTGACCCAATTAACTCCCTGCCCATCCTTTGGATCGGTCCGAGCATTATGGTTTCCTCTTCTTCGCCAATTTCTTGTGACCAATCCATATCTTGTTTTCCTTCGACTCCTTAATGAAATCTTCTCGCTAGAGATTCAGATTTCACGTGGATCAAAGAGTTCTCTTGGTCAATCCTCGAGTCAAGCGTAAATCCTAGACGAACGGGGATGACTATTCAACTTGTATAAAGTATCTCCTTCTTGCATTCTGAAAATTCAATCCCTTTTACCCGCACCATTTTCCCCCAACAATCCTGCCCATTACAGGAAGTGGAGCCTCTTGATTCTTGGCACAGAAGAGGCAATTCAATAATCACCGGAGCGCGAGCTTCAGGTGATTATGCTTCCGACCACTCCAAGTCCGGTGAGCCTTCTATCCTTTTTTTCTTCGATTCCTAACATAGTCAGTAATGTAGATCTATCTTTCATTTCATTTGATTTCATATAAATAATCATCAAAATACAAAATAAATAGTCGATGGAGCTCTAGGCTCCGACCCTCTGTTCCTCGGTCACAACTCTCCTTTCGACCCTCGCCGACCTCCTCATCGGCTTCCTATCGCTTTCTACATCATTCCTACACACTCATCCACCGTTATTTTTGCTCAGATCGAGGAATCTGATCCCCCAAAAATATTTTTTGTATAAATGATTTATTTTGGTTTCGGTCCATTGTAGATATCATCGAGACAAGCAACTTTCATGTTGAACACTTTTTATTTTGACCCCTTTTGTTATTTCTTTTTAGTTTTTGTTTATATTTAATTTTTGATTTTTCTGGGAGCAACACGTGGTAATTCCTAGAGCCGCCACATGTCTCCCCCTTTTTATTTTATTTTCTTTTGATTTTAATTAATTTAGTTATTATTATTTTCATTTCTTTTTATCTTTATCTTATTTATTTTATTTATTTTAATTATTATTTATTTTATTTTATTTATTTTCTTATTATTTTAATTATTATTTATTTATTTATTTATTTTATTTATTTATTCATCTACCTATTATTATTTTGATTAGTATTATTATTTATTATTTATTATTATTTCCTTAATTTTAAAGTTTATATTAAAATTTTAGTTTCTCACTGCTACGTGTCGCACCCCCACGTGCCACGTGGTGCCTCTCCCTTCTCTCTCCTCTTCCCCCTGATCTCCGTCCGACCCAATCCTTCCCTGCAGCAACCACCGCCCCGCCTCCTACGGCGGCATGCGGTCTAGCTCTGCTCGCACAGTTTATTTATTTTAATTTGTTCCCAGGATGCCACCCATCAATTCATTATTTATTATGATGGCATTACTGACACCATATCTCCCAAGTTTGAGAATGCAATTGAAAGGGAATGGTAACTTCCTTTTTGACTGTCTGGATCTTTTAGTGAAATGTAAGACATCAAGTGTGTGGCATAAGTGCTCTGATTTTCTTGCATTATAAATACTTATTGAAGGAGTTGCTAATGTCTGGTGTTAGAACCTTATGATTATTATCCCTTGCATATACGCTAGATCCATTGATTTTAGCCGGTCAAATAAGGGTGCCCGTTTATTCTATAAATAAAACCATCATTCTCCATTAACATTTTAGTCACCATTTCGAGTCTAGGAGCCGTGGTCTTTAGCCTAGTAGAGTCCCCCGTGACAGGAGGGGTCTCCTCGTGGCTGGGCCGAGCTCTAGGAGAACGGGGTGCACTCACGGTCGCTAACTCTAGCGACCCTGCTCCCTGGACAACCCCAGGTATAAGAGATGCTCTTTTATCGTTCCTTTTCATCGTATTTAGTTGTAGATTTAGTTTCCCGTTCTTAGTTTAGGTTCTAGCTAGTTACCTTAAGTTAATCCATGATCCGCGTAGTTCGTCGGAGTTGAGCTCCGACGAGCTCCTCCGTGCATGATCATCTGCTCCCTGTCGCTTAGATCACCGTCACTTCATTACCCTACGCCTTCTGAGCGCCCCGTACCTTTTCATTCACCCAGATCGACCCCGATCTGGAGATCAGGTCTCCACGACCGCCACCCTCGCCAGAGACATCCGCTACGACCCACCTTTGCTCCTCGCCACTCAATAAAGCCCCCCAGACCTTCCTTGTGTTGTTTTGAGTTTGTTGTGCAGGTTTGAGGAGCTAAAGGACCCTTGCAAGGGTCGATTTTGCTGACAATCTCTCCTCCCCATGACATGGTCCATACCTCCACTTTTTCCTCCCTACATGACCTGTGACAACCACCCACGCCCCTTACGTCTGACGCCCAACCGCCGTCCATAATGGCCTTGACCCGTGCGACTCACGTCCCCCTCTACCTCACGTCTCCCTCTCTCCATCCACAGGACTCGCAACTTGCCAACCACCTCTGTTTCCCTCTCCAATCGCCCTTAAAGAGTCCGCTTCGCCTCCTAAACCATCCATCCACCATTCATGAGAAAGGAGTGCCCAACTCGATTACTTTCTAGGTGATAGCTAGAAGGATTGAGTCTTGCAGCGACGATTGTCGTGCTCCCATCTCTGGTGAGATCCGAGAAGGACCCCTCCCTCCTCGTATCAGCAGATTTCCAAGCTTGCTACTCAAGCCTCGCGTGCTCTGCCACGTGCTAGAGGCCAAGACTAAGCAGCTCCATCAAGCTCTGCCATCCAAGTAACCTCGTCTCCCTTCCCCTTTTTTCTTCCTTTATTGCTCTTTTCCATCTCTTTTTTTCTTATTGATTACCGTTCTTCCTCCTCTCGTTGTCCCTCTGTTTCTCCCAATTCCTCTATTTCTTGCTTCTTCCCTAACCGCCATCCACCTTCATCATCGATGCGTCCGCCCTTCGCCATCCCTACTCGCTGACGATCATTGCACCTCGACCTCACCATGCAGATGAGATTTCCCTCGACCAGTCATCAGCATCAGATCGACCTTCGCTCTTCATGCTATGCTTCCTGTCGATGTACCTTTGCCCTCGACCATAGAAGCACGACATCAACTTCCGTACTGCCATAGACCCGCGCCTTGCTCCAACTCGAACGTAATTCCACCTCACCCCTCACACACCTCTCTGCTGCAGTCCATAAGCTACGCCAGCCTCCAAGCCCCTTTTCTCGAGGCTTGAGCTATCATGCCACCAACCACAGTGCATCGCTGCACCATGCCCGTCCACCAATCTCCACAAGAGCAGCCATACCAGCTGCCTCCCCCAAGGTCGCACAATCGTCGTCCATCGTCAGCCGACTCCGCCTAACATCAGTCGCTCACCGAGATATCCTCAAGCCACGCATGCAAGTGCTCGAGCTATCTGCCACCCCAACACTTCCCCTCATGTGAGGAGCATGCGAGGGGGGGGGGGCAATTTGTGATTGCCCTCGAAGCTCCTGGAAATCATAGAAGCCTCCTTGCTAGTGATGTCAGTCGCACGAGCATAACACATGAGCGGGGGGTAATTTGTGGGCGTGCCCCCACTCTTCCAACATATTACATCTGTGACCCCCCCATTGAAGTGGTGTCATGAACACCTGAGGAAAACACGCGCTAGTGGTGAAATTGTAGCAAGACCCCCTCGGTATCTAGGTAATTATATTTCCATCCATTTGCAATTTTTTCTTAATTTTTTAATCTATAATGCAATTAGACCCATGTGTTGGAGTCACATTTTGAACTTTATTTTATCATAATTTCATCATTTTTAGAATTTGTGCCGTGTAGAATAATTATTTCTTTATCTTGTGAGTATTTAATAGAATTTCAATGATTGATTTATTATAATTAATTTGGTGAAATCTTGTATAGGTCACCCATTTTATGCTTTGAAATTGTTATTAAATTATTTGCCATTCTAAAAATTCCCAAAAAATCACATTAGATAGATTTAATTATGTTCTACATTATACCCAAATTTCATGTTATTTACATGCATATCGAGGTCGGAATAAAATACTTAGTGATTTTAGTAATTAATGTTTAAATGAATCATTTTCAGGATATTTTAATTTTCATTGATATATCCTCATTAGATACATCTAGGATAATTTTAGTTCCTAAAACTAAATTGGTTTTCTATTTATTAAAATTAATTTGCGAAAAATTAACCTATAGTCATATTTTATTCATAATTAATTCATATTGCATCCGAAAATTCTAAAAAATTACAATATCTTAATTTCATCAAATTTCATCTTCTAGCTAAGTTTCATAATTTTTGGGCACCTTTTGAATGAAAATTGCATATTAGTCCCCGAACTTTGTCAAATTTGCATTTAATCCATTAATTGCATTTATAAATAACGAAAAAATAATCCCTGAAAACCTAGCTTCTAGATCACTTAATAATTAATTTACGGAGATAGTGGCCTCCCTGAGTTCGATCTTGGGCTTGTCCAAGTAAAATATAAATTGGAGCGCTCATTTTTAATTGAATAATTAATTTTAGTGGTTTTTGATTGATCCTGATTGCTCGAATACTATACTAAAATCGACAATTAACATATGGTAATTATAGGTCTTTCACATGGCACCATTGTTGGGGACGACGAATGGTGGAGGCATCGATGATAAAGGTTGATGGCAGTTGGGGAAGAAGTAATAAATAGAGGAATTGGGAGAAATAGAGGAATAATGACATGAGGAAGAACGGTAATCGATAAGAAAGAAAGAGACAGAAAAGAACAACATAGGAAGAAGAAAGGGGAAGGGAGACGAGGTTACCTGTTCGCCGGAGAGGGATGGCAGAGCTCGAAGGAGTTGCCTGGTCTTGGCCTCTAACGCGTGGCGGAGCATGAGAGGCTTGAGCAGCAAGCCTTGGAAGCTGTTGATACGAGGAGAGAGGGGTCCTTCTCGGATATCATCGGATATGGGAGCACAGTCATCGTCGTTGTAAGACTCAATCCTTCAAGTTGTCACCTAGAAGGTAGTTGAGTTGGGCCCTCCTTTCACATGAATGGCGTATGGATGGTTCTATTGGTATCCCAGACTGCTTACAAGACCCCACTTGGAACCTCTCCATTCCGAATGGTTTATGGAAAGTCGTGTCATCTGCCTGCTGAATTAATATACAAATCTAAATGGGCATTAAAAAAAGTGAACTGAAAAACACATGAGGACGACAAGGCAGAAAGATGGTTTTAAACGAGCTTTTGGAAATCAGAAATAAGGCATACGATAACAACGTGATCTACAAAAATAGAATCAAGAGTTGGCAAGATCAGCATATCAGATGCAAGAGTTTTGTCCCAGGGTAGAAGGTATGGTTATTCAATGTCAGGTTGAAGATATTTCAAGGCAAGTTTAAGTCCAAGTGGACAAGACCCCTCATAGTTAGGGAAGTGAACACGAACGAGAGTGTATGGAAATCAGATCTTATAAATGGTGCACGATCGTTCCTTGTAAATGGGAAGCAACAGAAGCATTTTGTAGAATCAGAAGCCCGTGTTGAGGATATCTCATTCGTGTGCATCCCAGAATCCAATGATCCACTCTCATGGAACACATGAATCATCACTACTACCATCTCCAAGCATCTATTTCTTCACTTACCTATCTCTTTGTATATTCCCCAACCCCATCGGTTCTTATACTCCCTCATGTCCTATACCAATGCTCTCCATGTGTATATACTCATCTATTTCTCCTCTTGAACTCGTCTGCCCCATTTTTGCTCATCTTCTACACTAAGGCTGCTCAGAGCCTAAGTATAGGGGGCAGATTGACTTCTATACTTTTTATTATTTTAACATTCCTGCGCTTAGCACGAGCTATGTCTTTTCCTTGCTTCTTGTGCTATGAGGACATATCACATGCTAAGTATAGGGGGTGTGTATATATTACATATATGCTTTACCCATAACTCATACTTTCACGTATTTTTGTATATAATATGCAATAATTATGGGGTGGGTAAGATTTAAAAAACTATATAAAAATATAATAAAAATAAAAAATAAAAAATAAAAAAGGCTTAGTATTTACTATGGCATATCATCCTTGCATTCATTAAAAAAAGTCTTGCGCTTCATTCATATACATTGCACTTCATCTGCATTTCATTGCATATCTAGCATATGCAAAAGTGGAAAGTTAGTGGGTTCTTAACCAAGTTATGAATAGAAGTCGAGGATGGATTTGATTTGACCTTAATCTACCTAATTTCAGAGGAACCTTATAGGAACTGGAGTTAAGATTTTTCAGGCCAATCGACTTAATTCTTTGAGTCCACAAGACCGTGTTCACATGTCATCTTGATTGGTCTAAGTAGAAAATTTCATCCACGCGCATGATTCTTTTAGACAGTGACCTAACTTGGAAAAGCACCATACATGTAGCTCTTCATTGATGAGGTGGTGAGGAGGCAGAATCCTTTAGCTTGGAATAGCACACGGGTGGAAACATATGTCCTCCTCTAGGGAGGGTAGTGAAGGATATGGGAAGATCCTTAAGCGCATCATGGAAGCACGAGGATCGCATCATATGCGATCAGGAGAGTCACACTAGTTGCTCGAGGCAGCAGAATTTAAAATTATTTAATTGATGAAACCACATGATCCAAGAACACTTCTCAGATTGTTTCATCTAAACCACAAACAAGTATTAGGTTTACCTTTTGAAGCGTGGTTGCGATCGGATCTCTAAACGAAGAGACCTTTTGTCTCAAGTCCGATCAAACGGAGGAGATGTTTGCGAGTGCGTGATTGGTCCGCTAAATATGTGATAATTTGTACTCATTGTAATTCGGGTACTTAGCGAATCAGTCAGAACCGAGAAAATATCTCCATGAAAAGTGTCTCGGCTTGAATTTATATCCCGGGTAAGTCCAGGGTCAAACACAGGGAGGCAAAGTAACAACTTTGGGTTAATTCAGAAAACTTAGGTCTAAATTTCCAATGTGATTTTTTTTGTATTTTTTATGTAATATGAATATGAATGCAAAATGCGGGTGAAAGTTAATAAGAAAGCACACAACTTAGCCAAATTAATTTTAGCACAAAATTAATTTAATTTAGCCAAATTATATTTTTCTTACAAAACTAATCCAGTGATGAATGTAGCAACATTTTTTGGAATTTTATGGGTTAAAATGCAATAACGAAAAATACACACTTTTATGGGTTTTTACGTAATTTATCACACAAGCGAAATGCAAAAATTATGAAAATTTTTACTAGAATATAAACATGATGAAATGAGACTACAATAATATTTTTGGATTTTTCTGACAAAATATGAATTTTTTTATGGATTTTTTAATGAAAATAGAGTGACCACGAGTAATTAATTCCTAATAAATTCACAATCTCAATTTATTCAAAGCATGAATTATTTCAAAATGTTATTTATAAGAGCAATTCAGAAGAGTTGGAATTTCTCAAGAATAATATGTGTGGATTTAATTAAAAATCTTTTACGAAAATCAATCTATAATTTATTTAGATACAAGACAACTCCAATTAACATGAAATTTGGATAGTAATTAAGCCATGTTCCAAGGCATCATTTCTGATTTTTGTGGAATGTTTGGAGAAACCATGAGTGAAATATGAATTTAAGAGCTCAAATTGGGTAAAATATATAATTTTTTACTAAAACAATTTTAGTTAATTACCCAGAACTCATAAAAATTCAAATTAATGTCCAAATAATAGATAATTAGTTGCTTAACAACATGACATTTTTCATTAAATAAAAGAATGCAAAATAGACGTCCAATCTAACAAGCAAACATAGGGGTGACCGTGCAGATACAGAAAACAAAAACATGCAGGCAAACTATGTACATGGACTATTTTGCAAATATGAAAACATGAAATAAAAACAATGCAATTTTACATAAATAAAAAAATGAACCTTCGTCTTCCTAGGGGACGAACGTGGGACGGGAGCAGTGGTAGGCACGACCGCTTGGGGTAGCATATCACCGAGGAAGGAGGGTGGCCGACGTGCGTGAGGAAGGCGAAGGGACGATTGGTGCTGCGGTGGTGTGGGGAGACATGGTTGCGGGCGACCGCAAGTGGAGCGAGACGCGACCTGTAGAATATGCGGGCGGTTGGAGCAGGAGAAGTCAACGCACGGCCGCGCGTGGGCGGGGCAGCGTGGAGGAGGACATGGTGCTGCTGAGGGCTGGCGGGGGGACGTCCTGCAATGGTGGAGGGAAGCCGCACCGCCGCAAGCATCTGGAGCTGGAAGGGGGGGCGACGGGCGGCCAGCCGCTTGCCTCTTTTTTTTGTTTTTTATGTTTTTGTTGTATTGATTTGATTTTTTTAATTTTTTATTTAATAGGGAGTAAACAAAGGATGCAAATATGATGAAGTGGTGATGGTGATATGCTAAAATCAAATGGATAAAAGAAGGTGTGTAGGTGGTGATGTGATGTGATGTGATAAAAATAATGAAAATAAAAACGATGACTAATGATGAAGAGAAAATTACCTACGATGGAAGCAGAACCCTATGGTGTGCTTCCGAGAAGTATGGTCATCGCTCGAATCGCCGACGAGCGATGAGCTCGAGCAACACGCGGGAGGCGACTGCGATGTTGGCCGGAATGCCAACGGATCTCATCGGAGAGGAAGTGGTCGTCGCTCTACTTTGTCATTCGCTATCACCGAGACTAGTGATCGGAGCTCTCAATCCTCTCTCGCATAAAGGTGGATCAAAGGTAAATATGAGGAGAATGAGAAGTTAGAAAAGATGGTGGAATGGTTGAGTTGAGTGGGAAGTTAGATGAAATGGTGGAGTTGAATGGGAGATTAGATGAAGACTTGGTGGTTAATGGAGGAAAAGAAAGGTTAGTGTAGGGAATAGGAATTAAATAAAGAAAAGAAAAGAAAATAAAGTAGGCTACTAAAATACAATAAAATAAAGAGAAGAAAAAAGAGTGGAGAATTTACAAAATAAAACAAACAATATGTGCATTTTTTTACTTTTCTAATTTTAATTAATTTTTTATATTTTTAATAAAATATATTTACAAATTAAAAATAAAAAATATTAGTAATAAAAAACACAAAAATGATTTTTTTTATTAATTAAGAAAAGTAAAATAAAAAATGAGAAAATAAAAAAAAAATATGTACAATATATACAATGTACACCTAGGTCCCAAAAACCAAATTTTGCAAACAAGCTCTGATTTTAATGAAACCACTTTCATTGAATAGATAATTTTCTAACTTAAATTTAAAAGTGAGTTTGGTGAATTTGGAGTTCATATAGAGAAGGAATTTGGCCGGGAAGTTGGACTTTATGGTTTTTTTCTCTTTGAGATCTAGGATTATTTATTTGAGGTGGAATTTATTTTATATTTTTTATTTTTATATAAATTTTTATGAACAAATCAGATGAAGAATTAGCCAAAAAGGAGTTGAAATGAAATTATTAAAAATACATGAAGTTTTGGGTTATTTGTAGGTAAAAACTCTTTTATTTTGCCGCTTTTTATTGTTAATTTATTTTATACAATATAATATACAATAATTAGTGTATTTTATTTACAAGAGTTATTTTGTTAATTTATTTATTTTATGGACATGTTATTTGATATTTCACTCAGGGATTTTTCTAAGATCAATATATTGAGATGATGAATCGCGGATTCATCACCCCCTATACTTAAACTTTGTTAGTCCTCGAGCAAATAAAGAATGAATAAGTTATTAACCCCTGACTGTGCATGTGAATACAAGACTTGATCTGTTTAAGAACTCTAGATTTTAGAGATCCTAAAATTCTAAGCTGAACCAAGCTCTAGTCAAAAGGTATCCAATTTCCCTAATCATTGGACTCTCTCTGTATACATATATAATAGAGATATGACTTTTAAGTTTGGACCGCAGTTACAAGAGTAGAGTCGCAACTTCACTGAAGGTTCCAGTCCAAGAGACTCTCCTAAGAACCTGATTCTCAACACTATGGAATAAACCATTTCTTGCATCCAATCCACCGTCTCTTTAGTTGTCAGACTTATAAGTCTAGATGGAAGGCCATTTGAATGAGGGCATATGATTGTGTCATTTCTTCTCTCCCTCTCATTAGAACAAGGATCCTCTCGAGTGCCTTATTAACTCAACACATGTATTTTTTTGTTGTTGATCAGTGTTTCCGTCAAGAGAAGTTAGAGTCGTCTGCACTTGTTTTCATGGGAGTACACCGGGGTGAGTCTTTTTTGAGTACCTATTGTATCTCTACACTCAGACTTGTATCACTATACGATGCAGAGTCCTTTTTTGGCACTAGCTCGACTTCTTGATCCTAATAGCGGTGGTCCAAGTGGACACTTTGAAATGGTTAGGAGCGCTCGCCTTTGGTGGAAGCTCTTTGATATTTGAATTTGTATGGTGAGAGCTTTTCTTTCAACATTTCTTTTTTTCTTTGCTTTTGGCTAACTCCACTGCTTTTACCAAGAGTTGGCACACACTGATCAACAAATTTTTTAAATTTCATCACACATTGGCACATAGGTAACTGTCAAGAGATAGTACAAGAACCATGTTCTCATATCGGCTAAAGGTGTTGACACTCAGGTTTCATGAAGCCTTCACTAATTTTATCCCATCCTCGAGCATCATAAAATCAAGTCAAAACTCGAATCCCTCATCCCAATTCCTCAAATAAATTTTCAACTCATCTCATCACAACTGCAATCGTGTATGTGAGGTGTTGATCATATTTTTAAGGTAGAGACTAAGCATGCAATATAACACACAAATCTTTCGAACTAGGGAAATACGAATAATTAAGTCAAAGACCCTAATGACTAAGGCTGGTTAATTCAAAATCTCAAGACCTCATGAACCAAGTGTTCTTGAACTTCACTAGTCTTGTGTGAATGTCTAAGTGTTAGGGACTAAACCAACTTATTAATTAGTTTTTTTAATTTTTTAATTTTATGTTTTTTTTGAAAAATAAAGGAAAAGAAAGAAAAGTTTTTTTAAAAAAAGGTTTTTGCATTTTTTAAGTTCTTTTTTGAAAAAGAAAGGTAAATAAGAAAGGACACTTTTTTTTTGAAAAAAGATATTTATTGAAAAGTTTTTTAGATAAATAAGGAAAGAAAAGAGAAAATTGTTTTTTAAAGTTTTTTTCAAAGTTTTTTTGAAAAAAATTACCCACCCCGTAATTATTGTATAATATATACAAAAAAATACATGAAAGTACGAGCTATGGGTAACGTACATATGTAATATATATACGCCCCCTATACTTAGCATGTGATATGTTCTCAGAGCACAAGAAGAGAGGAAAATACATAGCCCGTGATAAGCGTGTGAGAGATAAAATAATAAAAAGTATAGAAGTCGATCCATCCCCATATACTTATGCTCTAGTCATCCTAAGTGTAGAAGAAGAGCAAAAATAGGACAATCGAGGTCAAGAGGAGAAATGGATGAGTATATACACATGGAGGGCATCGGTCCCCCCTATACTTAGACTCTGGTTAGCCTGAGTATACGATATGAGTAAGTGTGAGAACCTATGTCATCTGGAGAATATATAGAGAAGGGAGAATGTACAAGAGTGAATGAATCTTTTAAGTTGTTGAATCTTGATGTTGCATCTTCATGAAGAGTAAATGATGTATCTTCTCTATGCTCACTCTGCATGAAATTGATGACCTCGACTTGGACTAACAACTCTTTCAAAACTACAAAATGCTTCAACAGTTGTCCATTCACCATTGATATTGTGCACCATCTGTGAGATCAGCTATCTCTACACTTCCATTCCCGTGCACTTTCTTAACAACAAAGGGACCCATCCACTTAGATTTGAGCTTCCCATGGAACATCTTCAACCTGGCATTAAACAACCATACCATTTGCCCAGGGAGAAAGTCTTTGCACCTAATGTACTTATCATGCGATCTCTTCACTTTGTCCTTATAAATCAAACTGTTGTCATATGCCCTATTTCATATTCCCATGAGCTTGTTCAAGTTCAAGTCTCGACAAAGCTTCCCTAGGTGACAACTCCAATTAATCTGCTTAATTTCCCATCCGGATTTGTGAATCAGCTCTGTGGGAAAATGGCATGGCTTGCCATAGATCATTCTGAATGGTGAGGTACCCAATGGTGTCTTATAGGTTGTCCTATAGGCCCACAGAACTTGGTCCAAGAGCTGGGACCGGTTCTTTCTATCAGGACGAACCAACTTCTGCAAAATACTCTTCACTTCTCTGTTCGAAACCTCTGCCATGCCATTGGACTGTGGGTGGTAAGGACTAGTAACCATGTGCTTAAATCTGTAGTCCTTAGTTAAAGATCTCACATCTCGATTCACAAAGTGGCTACCCCCATCAGATATCAAAACTTTTGGCACCCCGAACCTAGCAATAATATGGTCTCTCACAAACTTACAGACAGTCTTGCTGTCTGCGGTTCGGGTTGGGATAGCCTCCACCCACCTAGATAAATAGTCAACTGCCAATAAGGTGTGCTCATGTCCTTGGCTGTTGGGAAAGGGACCCATAGAATCTATGTCCCATGCATCAAAAACATCACAAATAATTACTGGCTGCATGGGCATCTCACCTCTCTGTCCAACTGTCCTTCCCATCCTTTGACAAATCAGGCACACCCGTACAAAATCAATAGCATCTCTAAACAAGATCGGCCAATACAATCCACATTGAATTGCTTTGTGAGCGGTTCTCTTCCCCGAATGCTGCCCTCTAGCCTCAAGTGAATGACAATATGTGAGGGCACTCTAGTACTCCTCTTGAGGAATACACCTTCTCCAAACACAATATGGCCCTTCGAAGAAAAGGAAAGGATCGTCCCAGTGGTGTCTCCTCGAATCCGACTTCAGTCAGTCAATGATGCTCCTAGTCCAACCATGGGGAACCTACTTGGAGACAAGATAGTTCACCATGTTGGCATACCATGGGAATGAGTCAATAACACAAATTGACTCGTCTGGGAAGGTCTCTCTAATCCGCTCATAATCGGGAGAATCTTTTTTGGATGCAAGAATACTTTTTGTACAGATAATTTATTTGTGTTTTTGGTCTTTCACAAAAGTTGCAGATCTCGTTGAGACTAGAAACTTTCATGTTGATCACTTTTTGTTTTGACCCTTTTGTTATTTCTTTTTCATTTTTGTTTATATTTAATTTTTGATTTTCTGGGAGCAACACGTGGCAGCTCCTGGAGCCGCCACATGGCATTCCCTTTTTTATTTTTTTAAATTTTATTTTAATTAATTATTATTATTTTCATTTTCATTTCTTTTATCTTTATCTTATTTATCTTATTTATTATTTATTATTTTATTTATTTTCTTATTATTTCAATCATTAATTATTTATTTTATTTATTTATTTATTTTATTATTTACTTATTTAGTATTTTAATTAGTATTATTATTTAATTATTTATTATTAATCCTTTAATTTTAAATTTTATTAAACTTTTTTATTTATCACTGCCACGTGGTCGTGCCCCCACGCGCCACTTGGCGCCTCTCCCTTCTCTCTTCTCTTCCCCCTGATCTCCGCTCGACCCAATCCTTCCCTCCCGCAACCGTCGCCCTGCCTCCTACGGCGGTGTGCGGTCCAACTCCACATGTACTTCTCTCCTCCCCATGATGCGATTCGGACCTTCGTTTTTTCCTCCCACACACGACCTACGGCAACTACCCGTACCCCTTGCGTACGGCACCTAACCGTCATTTGCAACTGCCTTGACCCACGCGCCTCACGTCCCCCTCTACCTCACGCTCCCTCTCTCCAACCGCAGGACTCGTAACTCACCAACCACCTCTGTTTCCCTCTCTAACCGTCTTTAAAGAGTCTGCTCCACCTCTTGAACCATCCATCGACCATTCATGAGAAAGGACGACCAAGCTCGACTACCTTCTAGGTGACAGCTCGAAGGATTGAGTCTTGCAACGACGAATGTCCTGCTCCCATATCCGGTGAGAATTGAGAAGGACTAGTTCCTCCTCGTATCAGCATCTTTCCAAGCGTGTTGCTTAAACCTCACACTCTCCGCCACGCGCTAGAGGCCATGACCAGGGAGCTCCTTCGAGCTCTGCCATCCCTCTCCGATGAACAGGTAACCTCGTCTCACTTCCCCTTTCTTCTTCCTTTGTTGCTCTTTTCTGCCTCTTTCTTTCTTATCGATTATCATTGTTCCTCCTCTCATTATTCCTCTATTTCTCCTAATTCCTTCATTTCTTGCTTCTTCCCAACTACCATCCACATTCATCATCAATGCCTCTGCCCTTCGCTGTCCCTGCTCGATGATGATCACTGTGCATCTCGGCCTCACCGTGTGAAGGAGCTCGCCATTGACTAGTCGTCAGCATCAGATCGACCTTTGATCTTCATGCTCGACTTCATGCCACTGTACCTTTGCCCTCGACCATAGAAGCACGACAACAACATTCGCACCGCCATCGACCCGTGCCTCGCTCCGACTCGGTCATAGTTCCACCTCGCCCCTCATGTGCCTCTCTGATGTAGTCCAGCAACTGCATCAGCCTCCAAGCCCCTTTGCTCGAGGCTTGAGCCGTCATGCCATCGACCACAGCACATCGTTGCATCACGCATGTCCGTCAATCTCCACAAGAGCAACCATGTCAGCTGCCTCCCCCAACGTCGCACAACCACCATCGACGGACTCTACCCAGTGTTGGTCGCTCGCCTAGACCTCCTCGGGTAGCACGTGCAAGCACTCGAGCTATCCGCTGCCCTAACCCTTCCCCTCACGTGCGGCGTACGTGTGAGGGGGGGAATTTATGTTGCAGCCCTCGAAGCTCCTGGAAATCATAGAAGCCTTCCTGCTAGTGACGTCAGCCGCACGAGCATAACATGTGAGTGGGGGTAATTTGCAGCTGTGCCCCCACTCTTCCAACATTATTACATATGTGACTCCGCCCATTGGAGTGACATCGGCAACACGTGAGGAAAACGTACGTTAGTGGAGAAATTACAACAAGCCCCCCTCGGTATCTGGGTAATTACATTCCCATCTATTTGCATTTTTCTTAATTTTTCAATTTTTATTGCAATTAGATCCCTATGTTGGAGTCTCATTTTGAACTTTATTTTATCACCATTTCGTCATTTTAAAAAGTGCATTGTGTAGAACAACTATTTCTTTATCTTGTGAGTATTTAATAGAATTTTTGTGAATACTAACTGATTTATTATAATTAATTTGGTGAAAACTTGCATAGTTTACCCATTTATGCTCTAAAATTATTATTAAATTATTCACCGCTCTAAAAATTCAAAAAAATCACATTAGATAGATTTAATTGTGTTTTACATTGAGCCCAAATTTCATTCATTTGCACGCATATCAATGTCGAAATAAAATATTTAGTGATTTTAGTAATTAAATTTTAATAGGTCGTAAATCAATGATTTCTAGGATTTATTAGTTTTCCTCCATATATCCTCATTAGATACATCTAGGATAATTTTAGTTCCTGAAAGAAATTGGTTTGATATTTACTAAAATTAATTTGGTAAAAATCACCCTGTAGTCATATTTTATTCGTAATTAATTCATATTGCATCTGAAAATTCCAAAAAAATATAATAGCTTAATTTCATCAAATTTCATCTTTTAACTAATTTTCATAATTTTTGGACATTGTTTGAATGAAAAAGGCATTTTAGTCCCTGAACTTTGCCAAATTTGCATTTCATCCATTAATTGCATTTAAAAATACTGAAAAAATATTCCCTAAAAACCTAGCTTCTAGATCGCCTAATAATTAACCTAAGGAGATAGTGGTCTCCTTGAGTTCGACCTTGGGCTTGCCCAAGTAAAATATAAATTGGAACGCTCGCTTTTAACTGAATAATAAATTTTAGCAGTTTTTTATTGATCCTAAATTCTTGAATACTGCAATAAAATCGTCAAATAACATAGGGTAGCGAGCATTGTTTCATGGAGCGATGAAGAGTAGAGGGTCATGGGTGTGTTGTGAAGAAGTGGTGATGAGGGTGAATCGGAAGTGAGGGCGAACAGTGAAGATAGAGAAGAAAAGAAAGATGAATAGGAAGAAGGTGCAACGTAAGAGAAAGAGGGATGAAGAAGAAGCAAAGGAGAAGGGGATGAATAGAGGAAGAAAGGAAAAGAAGAAAGTACCTTGAGGTAGGTGGTTTTGCCTGTGGTTGGAGGCTCGTCCTCCTGTCCTTGCTCAACAGCGCGACAGAGCTGGAGCTGAGCCGAGCGTGGAAGCTCTACTACAAAGGCCAAGCTTTTGGATCTCACCGAGGATGATGATCCATCGAAGACCTAGTAGCAATCACTATCCTAGATCCGAGGCTGGGATACTTCCTCTCGTAATAGCAGATAGTGATCGATGGGGGCAACGATCATGTATTTGAAGATGGTTGGACGAGAGCCGGTCATGTGAAGAGTAGAGGATGAGGCCACATGTCATGGGGGGCCACGATGGTTACGGACTATAGTGGGTCACGCGAAAGCACGTGACGATTGCGGGCCATGCGTGAGATGCATGGAGAGATGGGGAGGGTCGTGCGGTTTTGAGATAGCGACTTGCGGAACAATAGGGGGGAGAGAGAGACTGTGGGTGGAGAGAGAGGGAGGAGGTGGTTGGCGAGCGAGAAGGGAGTGGGTGGCGGTTGCCGCAGTTGTGCATGCACGTGGGAGGAGGAATGAGGAGGCGGCCACATGATGCGTGAGGGAAGACAATTTGGCAGGGAGAAAAAATTAAAAATAAATTAATTAAATAATTATGTAAATATAATAAAATAAATAATAATTAAAAAAATAAATAAGGAAAGAAAATAATAATAATAAAAGTAATAAATAAATGTATAGATAAAATAAAGATAAATAAGATAAATAAATAATAATAAAATAAATAATAATAAAATAAAAAATAAAAATAAAAATGGGGTGACATGTAGCGACCCGTAGGCATGCCATGTGTCATTCCTAGAAAAATCAAAAATTAAAATTAAAGAAAAGAAAAAAAGAAATAACAAAAGAGGTCAAATAAAAAAGTAGTCAGTGTGAAAGTTGCTCATCTCGACGAGATATACAACTTTTGTAAAGGACCAAAACCAAAATAAACCATCTGTACAAAAAGTATTTTTGGGTGGTATCTTATAGGTATAAAATACCGAATTTTTATCTTTTGCATATTTTTTGGCATTTTAAATAAGGCTAAAAAACAAAATAAAATTAAAAAATATGAAATAACTATTCACAACTTAATCCAATTTTTTAGAGTTTTTAACAATTAAGAAAATAGAAAGATAAAATAAATAAAATAAAGGGGCATATGTACAATTTACAATGAGGGGCCCAAAACCCAAGTTTTATGTATGAACTCTAATTTTTTTTGAATTTGGTGTTGTTTTGAAGGTAATTGAATGTACATTAACTCAAAAGTGAGTAGGGATAGGAGACTGTATGACAGAGATGCTCATGTTCTAAAGCTCTCAGTCTCAAACTAGGGTTAGGGTTTTATTGGTCAAATTTACAAGTTAGTCTTTTTTTATATTTTTTATTTGTTAGTGTTAGTAATATGTACACTATAGAGTTGATTTCATTAAATTCTGAGTTAGTGAAAATAAAAGAAAATAGGGGAAATATTCTGAGCAGGTGATATTTACAAGGGAAATTGGCATCTTATTTAATGCAAATATGCATGCTAAAATGTAGATATTAATTCTAAATGCATGAATGACAATAATGAAAAATAAACGGAGAAATGTAGCTAATTACTCCAGAACGAGGCTCTATTTTCAACTTTTAGAGTTACAAATCGCAGATTCATCAATCCCCCTTATACTTAAACATTGCTCGTCCTCGAGCAACTAAAATGAAATGCGAAAGGGAAATGATTTTCGGTTCCATACCAAGGTCATGAACAAAAGGTTAAATTGGAGCTCGACTTGACCTTTGGATTAATAATGTGGCGAAATCTTATTGGGAAGAGGATTTAATACCTAACAACCTTTAAGTTCCACAAGTCTCTATTCAGGTCGCCTCAGCAGTCAAGTCAGAACAAATCCTCATATGCAAATTCTGATGACTATTATTCTTACTTGTGCTGTGTAAGTGAAGTTTATCTCTCCATATGAGAAGTGATAGAGAAACAACCTTTTCTAACAAGGTAACCCTAATTCCTCGGTCTAGCAACTCTTTCCTTGAGGAGCGCAGTATTCCCTTCTAAGTTCAAGTGCAACCAACTCAAGAAGCGGGGGTAGAGAAGAGAATGGACTGTGAACAGTGTAGCCACATATCCTTGGAGCTTGACCAGTGTAACCAAGTCTCCAACTAAAGGCTTCCTTGGTATGAGACTTTGAAGCATATGCCTTGCTTATTCACATTTTTCTTCGACGAGATTTTTTTTAACTTATTGTTCGTCTAACTTATTTGAGATTTTCTATTTTTTGTTTTTTTCATACATAAAAAAGTGCAGCATGTACATAAGGAGTTTTCCTTCTTGAACCAGTAGATTATCCCTCTTTTGAAGCTTTATTGCAACCCACAGAATCTCGTCGTTAGACGTCGACACCACTATACTAGGTTGAGTTGCACTACCCTCCCTTGAGGATGGATGTTCCACCCGTGTGCTACTCCAAGCCAAAGCATTCTACCTCCTCACCACCTCATCAATGAAAACTACGTGCATGGCGATTGTCCAAGTTAGGTCACTGGCTAAAAGAATCGTGTGTGTGTGTATGAAATATTCTACCTAGACCAATCAAGATGACATGTGACGTACTCTTGTGGACACAAAGAATTAAGCCGCTCGACCTGAAAAATCTTAATTCCAATTCCTATAAGGTTCCTCAGAAATTAAGTGCATTAAGTTTAAATCAAATCCATCCTCGACTTCTATTCACAACTTGGTTCAGAACCCACTAACTTTCCATTTTGTGTATTCTAGATATGCAAATGAAATGCAGATGAAATGCAATGTATGTAAATGAAGTGCAAGATAATTTTTTATGAATGCAAGGATGATATGCAGAGTAAATGAGAAGCCTCTTTAACGATGTGACCATGCTAACTCGGGTCAAGTTGATTAATTAATGTGTCGTTGTGACCTAAACTAATCTCGTGACAATCGAGAAAACTATTTAACCACTAAAGAAATCGAACAAATCACACAAGTGGTATAGCTACTTTATTATCATGGTATAACGACCAGGGTCGAACACAAGGAACATTATTATAAACTAGGTAGGTGACTCAAGAATCGAAGGATTTTTATTCTCTTTTTAGTAGTTTTTAATTTTACAAATTTTTACTTTTGAAAATAGGGCAAGTAAAGATAAAGAAGAAAATGCCAACACATCTTTTTTGTACATTTCAAATCAGCTAAAAATGCACAAAAAAATCAAATAAAATTATTTTTTGGTTTTATAGGTTTTATACTATTTTGTAGGTTTTTGGAGAATTTTTAATGTTGGAATTTTCTAAAAATAAAAAAACTAAGCAAGCAAGAAAACAATGAACAACTAGGAGTATTTTGCAAATATAAAGTATCAAATAAGCTCAAAACTTCTGGGTTTAATTTTAATAAAAATTAGAGAAAAAATATCTACAAAAAGGAATTGAAATTGCTATTTTTTTTGTTTTTAATGGATTTTATATGATTTTTATAAGATTTTTGGTGTTTTACATATTTTTAGGGTTTTAGAACATATTTTCAAGCCAAATTTACACAATAGCTAATATAGGAGAAAATATACCGACAGTAAATTTTTTTGGAATTTTTAAAAAAAAATCGAATTTTTATGAATTTTCTACTTTAAACATGACACTTTTTGGGGGGTTTAATTTTTTAATAATAATGAATAAAAGGAATTCGACACACAAAAATTACCACCTAAAGTAGACACTAGCAAGAGCTAATACTTATTTTTGGGGGAATTTTGGGCTGAATTTGCTAATTATTGCAAGTAATAAAAGAGAATGAAAGTAAAATAGTGAATAAAGGACCTATCTGTAACTATTTCAAGTCCTAAGGCCAATTAATAACATGCAATAGAAGTACGGGGGGGCCTAGTGCAATTAATCTAGAAAGCTCGTGTGCACACGTGATTCAACATTCTCAGGGGCATAACATTCTCTATTTCGTTAACCAAATAAAGCTCAAGGCAAAAATTACAAATATCCCACAAAAGCACGTGTAGACACACGTGACTGAAATGCAAATAAATACATTATAAGGTCCTGAATGCAAATGTTCACAACTAATTATTACATTTATAAGACTAAATGGAAATTGCACAAAAGGTAGGGGTGAAAAGGAAATATACCCCTAGCAAGTGTGCGTGGCGCGTGACGTGTCTGGCGGTTTTCATGCGCCTCTGAGAAAGATCCAACAATGCACAGCGTGGCGCAGGCGTATGATGCAGATGACCGTTAGTGACAGATCTGACGGCTCAGATGGCAGACGAGTGTGCTTGTTAGATCTGCCTGGAAATCAGATCTGACATCGTAGAAAAGGGCATGGATGGACAGTCCATATCGATTCTAGCAGAAGGGGTCTCGCTCGGACAGTAGGTGGTGATGCTGGAAGAACCAGAAGAATATGAGGCTGGACGAGCTTTGATCTTGAATATTGGGCAATCCACTGCTCTAATCAACTTCGTCGAAAGGTCTAGCACCACACCGGAGATGGTCCGCATCGAAGGGGGTGCTCCAATGTAGCAAGGAACAACCGGATGGGTGAGATGGAGGTGCATCACCTGGAGGTGCTCTGCCATGCCTGTTGGGGGTCTGAATCGCCTCCTCATACACGCCTGAACCTGCAGGAGTATCGTGGCTCGGAGACGAAGCTTCGGCCATGGGTTATTTGCGGCTGAAAATGAAAGAAGCGACAGGGGGTTGTACTTCGATCTCTAACTAAGATAATGGAGGGAGATATGTCCTAATCTCACTCCGATGAGCAAAACATAAGGGATCAGGTCGCATGGGAAGGTGAATGGTGGAGTGACGAGTCTATCGATGTAGATGGTGGTAGGAAACGGAGCTCCAACCCGATGGTCGGAGCCAGGAGAGTATGAAATGGAAAGGAAAAGGTTGTATCTGAGGCTATTGGAATGATTGGTGAAGCAAAACGAGGTGATTGGCGGGGTCTTTGCCTCGATTATGCTATGAAAGACAGAAGAGGCTTCTCACAGCGGAGCTCCAGCCACGAAGTGAGCTTAGCCCTATGAAGCACCAATCCAAGCACCAAAACGGTCTACCCGGGTCCTGCTACTACCATGGAGACGAAGGTGGAGTGAAATGACTACGAAGAACGAGCTACTGCGTGATGGATGCGGAAGAGAATATTTATAGGCATCCCAGGGGTTCTAGAAAGATCAGAGAAGAACATGTAACCCTAGGGAGATCTGGACATATAGGGATCCGCGAGGATCATGAATCCTAGGCGACAAGAAGGGTCTACAATCTAAGGACATAAATGGTCGGATCCGGGCAGGAAAATAGGGAGAAGACAGGTCCAGCGAAGCCTTCCCAGGTTTGATTTTGGGAAAGGAGGGGTTGACCCGGGACAACAGACCCGTGTTGACCAATCAGAATTTAGGGATATACAAAATATATAAAAAAATAACAAATGATTTTAAAATAAAAAATGAATAAAATGATAAATGTTTGTTATTTTTCAAACTATTTTTCTGTGATTTTTAATTATTTTTAGTAATGCATATATATACGATATATATAGTATATGTTATTATGTACATGTATATATATATTATATACATGTATTTTTATTTTGTTATTTTTACAAAAATACATTCTATTTTACAATTTATTTATTTACAAAATATTTTAAAGAGTATAAAAGCATTTTTATTTGATTTTTACAAACTAATTATAGGTGTTAAATAAATAGGTGTTATGTACATGTTTGGCACTTTGTACAATAAAAAGATGATTTTGTTTTTAATTTAATCCGTGCTTTATGATATTTATTTTAATTTTATATAATTATGAGAAATATATACAAGTGTCAAAAATACAAAATATATACAAGTTATTTTACAAAAGAAATAGATATATACAGGTATAAATGTTGTATGTTTGTACACATTCTAATTTTATTTTATTTTTCATTTTTATTTATACTTTTATTCACCGATTTTATTAAGGAAGTTGAATTATTTTGAGATTATTTTATTTTGAACTAAAATAGGTGATATATATATATATATATACAGGATGAGTAGTGATGAATATACAAAGAATAATGACCCTATCTCTCCCAACTTTATTCCTTGTCGATTAGGCCAATATTTGGCCTTCTCTTGGGGTTCGAGTCAGTCTGGAATTTCTTGCATAAATACATCCTTATTTTGTTCTTTTTGTTTTCTTCTTTATTCTTTTATTTTGGTCAGAAAGAATGTTAATTACATAATATTAACAAATGTATGCAAAATGCTAATTTATTATATTTGATATATATTTATAGGGATTTTGCATAGGGAATTTTGCTAAAATAAAAGAATAAAGGATGCGAATCAGGGATACATCACTCTCTCTCTCTCTACCAATTTTATCCATCCCATTTGCATAATATATACAAAAATATGCAAAACTACGAGCTACGGGTAAAGTATATATGTAATATATACGCGCCCCCTATGCTTACCATGTGCTATGTCCTCATAGCATAAGAAACGAGGAAAAAGACGTAGCTCGTGCTAAGTGTAGGAGAGTGAAAAGAACAAAAAGTATAGAAGTCGATCTGCCCCCTATACTTAGGCTCGGCGCAGTCTAAGTGTAGAAGAGGAGCAAAAATGGGGCGGTTGAGGTCACACGGAGAAATGAATGAACATATGTATGTATGTATGTATGTATGTATGTATGTATGTATGTATGTATGTATGTATGTATGTATGTATGTATATGGCGAGCATCGATCCCCCTATACTTAGGCTCTAGTCAGCTGAAGTATAGGACAGGAGTATGTATGAGAACCGATGGGATTGGGGAATAGACAATGAGAAAATGAATATACAAGCAAGAGTAGGGGTTCCCCCTATACTTAGGCTTTGAATAGCCTAAGTATGGAGTTAGTATCTGCAGAAGAAGGAACCTAAGCTCTAAAATAATGAATAAATCGGATGTACAAGAATTAGCGAATCTTCTAAGTTTTTGAATCTTGATGTTGCATCTTCATGAAGAGTAGTATGTTGTATTTGCTCTGTGCTCACTCTACATGAAGTTGATGATATCGACTTGGACTGACTGCTCCGTAAAATCTACAAAGTGCTCCAATAGTTGTCCATTCACCACAAGGGTGTGTGCACCATTTATGAGATCAGCAATCTCTACACTTCCATTCCCGTGCACTTCTTTAACAATAAAGGGACCCGTCCACTTAGATTTGAGCTTCTCTTGAAATATCTTTAACCTAGCATTAAACAGCCATACCTTTTTCCCAAGGACGAAGTCTTTGCACCTAACGTGTTGATCATACCATCTCTTCACTTTGTCCTTATAAATCAAATTGTTGTCATATGCCATGTTTCGAATTTCCACGAGCTCATTCAAGTTCAAGTTACGACAAAGCTTCCCTAGGTGACAACTCCAAATAATCTATTTAGTTGAGATCCCTAGGTGATAACTCCAATTAATCTATTTAATTGCGCATTCAGATTTGTCAATCAGCTCTGCGGGCAAATGACACGGCTTGCCATAGATCATTCTAAATGGTGAAGTGCCCAAAGGTGTCTTGTAGGGTAACCTATAGGCCCACAGAACTTGGTCCAAGAGCGAGGACCAGTTCTTCCTATCGGAATGAACCAACTTCTACAAAATACTCTTCACCTATATGTTCAAAACCTCTGCTATGCCATTGGACTATAGGTGGTAAGGACTAGTAACTCTGTGCTCACATCCATAGTCCTTAGCTAAAGATCTCACATCTCGATTCACAAAGTAGATACGCCCATCATAAATCAGAACTTTTGCTTCCCCAAACCTGGCAATAATATGGTCTCTCACAAACTTACAGACAGTTTTGCTGTCTGCGATTCGGGTTGGGTAGCCTCCACCAACAAGATGTACTCATATCCTTGGCTGTCGGGAAAGGGACCCATGAAATCTATGTCCCATGCACAAAAACATCACAAATGATTAAAGGTTGCATGAGCATCTCATCTCTCTATGTAACTGTCCCTCCCATAATCTGACAAATCGGGCACAACCGTACAAAATTAATAGCATCTCTGAATATGGTTGGTACAATCCACATTGAAGAACCTGATAATACGTGAGGACACTCTTGTATTCTTCATGAGGAGTACACCTTCTCCAAACACAATCCGACACTACAAAGAAAAGGAACGGATCGTCCCAGTAGTATCTCCTCGAATCCGACTTCAGTCGATCAATGCTGCTCCAAATGCAACCTTGGGGAACTTTCTTGGAGATAAGAAAGTTCACAATGTTGGCATACCATGGGAGTGAGTCAATAGCACAAATTGACGTGTTTGGGAATGTATCTCTAATATGCTTGTAATCAATAGAGTCCTTAAGCTCAATTCGGTAAAGGTGGTCAGCCATAACATTCTTCACTCTATGTTTATCTTTTATCTCCAAGTCAAACTCCTGGAGGAGCAAATTCCGCATAAGAAGATGCGCCTTCACGTCCTTCTTTTCTATTAAGTATCGAATAACTGTGTGATCAATGTAGATTGTCACTTTAGAGCCCAAAATATACGAAATGAACTTCTCAAGGGTCCATAATACAATGAGCATTTCCTTTTCAATCACGGTGTAGTTTTTTTGTGTATGGTCTAGTAATTTTCTCATGTAGTGGATCGCAAATGGGATCCCCTCTCGGCATTGTCCTAACACATCTCCTATAGCGAAATCTAAAGTGTTAGTCATGATCTCAAAGGGGAGAGACCAGTGAAGAGCTTGTAGGATGGACGAGGTACAAATCTTCATGTTCAAGAGCTCAAAGGCCCCCAAACACCTATGATCTACAACGAACTCTGTGTCTTTTCCTAAGAGCTCAATCACTGGGCGGGCAATCTTTAAAATCCTGAATGAATATCTTGTAGAATCTAACATGCCCTAGAAACGACCTCACTGACTTCACGTTGGTAGGTGGATTGAATTTTTTGATCACCTCCACCTTGGCAGGGTCAACCTCCATTCCCCTTTGGAGAGGACATGCCCCAACACGATACCCTCTGTCACCATAAAGTGACTCTTCTCCCAGGAGAGTACCATGGGACTCGGTCCAAGTACGCTAAACATATATCAAAGGAATCACCATGCACCAAGAAGTCATCCATGAACACTTCCAGGAAATCTCCCACCATCTCAGCAAAATACGATGATCATGCACTGTTGAAAAGTCACTGAGGCATTGCAGAGCATGAAAGGCATGCACATGAATGCGTAAGTGTCGAATGGACATGTGAATATTATCTTTTACTGATCCTCAGGGGCTATATCTACCTGGTTGTAGCCTGAGTACCCGTCCAGAAAATAAAAGAACGCTTTCCCTACCAAGATATGATCAATGAATGGCAAGGGAAAGTGGTCTTTCTTGGTCATGGCATTCAGGATCTTGTAGTCAACACAGACACACCACGACACAGGTACTTGTGTCATGATCTCTAACCCCTCCTTGTTGGTGACCATCTGAATTCCTGACTTCTTCAGGACAACATGAAGCAGGGCCACACACTTGGAGTCAGAAATAGGGTATATAAACCCTGCTTTGCACCATTTCTCAATCTCGTTCTTTACTACTTCATGTATATTAGGGTTAAGTCTCCTATGGAACTCACATGAAGGTCTCACATTATCCTCAGTAAAATGTGGTGCGAGTAGGGAGCGGGGTTGATCCCTACGAGATCCGACACTGTCAAGGCTATTTCTTTGTGGTTTCTCTCTAAGACTTCTAACAATTGAGACTCATGTTCTAAAGTCATTTCCAAACTAATGATGACATGATATATCTCTTTGGGTCTCGCAAGAAAGTCTTACTTCAATGTAGGAGGCAGCGGTTTCAGTTTTTGCAATGTGGTTTCATCAAGCAAATCTAACTGAATTGAATATGAATATATGGTTGTGTGTTGCATGAAGGTGGGATCAATTGTGTAATATTTCAACCAACTCATAGGTTTCAGGAGTTGGATCTCTAAAGAGGTGCAATAATTAGGCCAAAGTCACGTCCGACTCATCATCTATGTCTCATGATTATTTCGAAGGGGATGGAACAAGAAGATCCTGATGGATCTCTACATCATCAAGGGAATAGGTAGATGCATCTCTTACAAAATCAAGCAACACTTGACAAACAACATCATGCACTATGCCCTTTCTACATGAAAGGGTCTCGCTCTATCCTGAAGGAACATGTCTCCAAATCCCAACAGTGCTAATCATTATGTAATCTGCCTCTGAAGATGAGTACTCTATGCTACTCTCTGAATCAGGTCGCTGCCATTTTGTATGCTTCATCTCAAGGTTCACCTCTCCGTGTGGAGTACAAAACTTCATCATTCCCATACCATAGTCGAAAGTTGTGCATGTTGTTCTAAGGAAGGGCCTCTCGAGAATGATATGAGATTCTCTCCAATGATTGGGGACCTCCATGTCTAAGATTGTGAAGTCAACCTGACAGCCCTGCCCCTCAATCGAGATAACGATGTTCTTTACTTTTACCTTAGATCTCTTCACTGAATGATCTGTGAATTGGAGTAAAGTTCTGGATCTACGAAGTGGCCCCAACTCCAGTTTCTGATATAATCCTAAGGGAAGTAAATTGATTGAAGAACCGTTATCCATGAGAGTGCGTGCAAATGCAATGTCGTCGATACGACTCTCCACATAGTGAGCACCCATGTCTCTCTTTTTCCTTGGTAGTTGCTGGTTCTTGAGACAATAGGTTGTGACTACTAACAAGACATGTGTCATCACATATTGGTTAGGTTTCTTCCTGCTAACCCTAGTAGGTGTGCATGTCAGCTTAAGGTATTTCTGGAATGCATGATGATTAGCCACATACTCATGAAATCGCACCTTAACTGTGATATTCTCTTTATAAAACCGTGCCATATTAGGGTCATCTTTTTGAATCTTTTCATGCGCTTTCCTGCCGTACGAGCACGGGGGAAAGGGATTGAAGTAAGGGAACTGGAAGATGAAGAATTTGAATCATGAATTAAAAGATCATTATTCGCAATAATGCAAACAGAGTTCTTCATACATGAATCTTTGTGATGCAACATGGGATCAAAATAAAAACTATCTACTACAGGTTGTGGAAAAGAAGCTGTAGTGGTATCTATTACAGTGGAGGTGCACGGTCATCCATAGAATCTGATATATCTCCATGTTGCTGATGCTGCAATCGTGCTCTCCTTCTCTTCTCGGCTCCCTGAGAAAAGATCCTCGGATTATGCTGATGGGGCCCTGAATATGATGTCTCTCCTCCTCATCCTTTGAATACTCCTCAGGTAGAGCTCCAGAGAGGCCCTTCCCCATGTCCCTCTTCCGATCACGTATGATCACGGTCCTTCCACTTCTGAGTGACATATGGTTAGCCTCGTCACACGAAAGAATCTCATGTTCAGATCTAAGAGATGCTGAATAGCATACCTGACCAAGGTGATGCTGAGAACCAGATCGATTCAAGCTATTGGGGTTAGCCTAAACTTGGGCTGGGATTGAGGTAGAGGGTATAGCCTACTTAATCCACCATCTGGACAGGCGGTTGACATCCACCCATAAGTTGTGAATTTCATTCTGAAAGGAACAAAATGTGCCAAGTATCTGTTGTTGTAAGTCCATGGGACCAGACGAAGAAGGAAGTGGAAAAGTCTGAGGAGAAGAAGAACGAGAAGACTGACCATGTTGGCTGGGGCATTGCCTCTGTTGTTGTTGCTGCTGAGGTATCTGCTGAAACTACGGGCCCTGCTGGCCCCCCCGGTAGTAACCATGTCGACCATACTGTTGGTATTGTTGCTGTTGGGGTGGCTGAAATCTGAGGCCCTGCTTTGAAGGTGGTGGTGTAGAGGTGAATGCGGTGTTGTGAAATGTCGGGGGATGACGGTAAGCATGACGTTCCCCCGTACTTCCTGACCTATCAGGGTCCTAAGTATACCATACTCCATTCACCTCCCAAACCGATGGAGGCTCCTCCTGAACTGTCTCTGCGGATGGAGGTTGCTGCTAGAAAGAATGGGTGTAGGACTTATCCTGCTCCCACGGTTGGGGTTGCCCTAACACCAGCTGCTCTTGAACATGGTGAACTCGGTATACGAGAGAAGCAGGTGCAGTCACAATAGGTATCTTTATCTTAGATACCTTCTCAATCAACTCCTCCATTTGTCTGGGAATTTTGTAGACGCTCCTTTCTAACTCATCAATCCTTTGGTCAATCCTCTCGACTACTGTAAGCTTGTCCGCAAGGAGTCCCATACTGAGGATCACGTCCTGAGAGAGATCGACTATAACTGACTTTCCCCCGCCAGATGAGAGTGAATTGGGGGATTGTATGTACGCCATGCTGGCGGTCTGTGAGCGGCTAGTCTCAACCTTCTGCTCGAATCCAAACGGTATCCTCTCCACGTGACATGTAGCTGCTTCCATAGGCAGTGCTCACTAAACCCGACATCTCATGATTGAGAACGGTGAAGAACGACTGAACCAAGATGTTGTCATCTATACCTTGACAAGGACATTTCTGCACGATGTCCTTACCTTTCCCAGGCATCACAGAATGCTTCACGAGGTAGCTAGGAAAAGGTAGTGATGTGTATCCTTATAATGTCAGTCCTGCTCATTAGGTAGAACTTCTTTAGAAAATAGTCCTTGAACTGGGCATAGGTAGTTACTGTAACTCCAAGGTTCTTTACCCAGTAGTCGGCTTTACCACCCAAGGCAAATGGAAGGGTTGTGAGCCTAATATAATCCTGGCTAACCAATGGATGTCTAAGGTTAGTGTAGATGAGCTCGAAGTCCCTTAGGAATGCATATGGCTCCTCATAAGCATTCTCATCAAAGTGCGACAACAAGTTCAGAAAATGTAGCTTCAACTCAAAATCAACTTCAGGTTCGGCCAGACTCAAATAATTCCGAATTATGTATTGTCTAGGGCTGTACGCTGCATCCATTGGTGGTTCAACCCCAACACTGAGTTGTCCTAACTGATCTCGAAGTAAGGCATGTTGCTGCTCAGATGAAACTAATCTGGCTAGTATCATTCTCATGGGATCCTCGAGGTGTTTTCCTCTTCATATTTCTTTTTCTGGAGGCATTTTACTTGAATCTTCTTGGAGACCTGAGTCAACAATGTGATCTTGATTAGAAGAGGATTCTGGAATCAAGATAGTCTCACTGAGGCAAAGGTCTTCCTTTGTCAGGTGGGAGGAGAGAAAGGGAATGGTTTGTGAGCGACCTTCCCGAGAGTGAGTGATTCTAAACTCAAGAGGGTCATGAGTCCAAGTTGTGAATGGACCTTTGAAGACGTACTCTTTGGAGTGTTCAACAAGAGATTTACAAAGTCCAAATAAATATCCACCCAATTAGTCATCTTCAATATCAAAAGAACCATTTAGAGCATGAATTTTAATGAGGTGCTACTTCTACGGTGTACTTGAATGTGCAGAGAATACTTACACAATACAAACACAATGGAAACCCCTTTGGAAAGTTCACCAACTTCACATGTGAGGGTCGTAAAGGTTCGACCGAATTATCTTGTCAGTTTTAGTTGGTGATAAAATGATCTTTTAATACATTCTGCATAAGAGTAGTCACCTAAGGTAGTTCATGTTCAAGCCGACGGAAACACCAACTTAAAGCAAGACTACTTCTTTTAAGGGTCGAAGGCAAGTACTTGCAGCAATAATAGAACCTTAAGAATGAGTCCAATCGTGTGGGGTACACATCCATGGATTTTGGCTCTAATCCTTAGGGGCTACATCCTTACCTACTCTCGTCTAGAGGTAAGTACCTGCAATCCAATGAGGGCTTTATGCACTGATGAATCCACGATTCATCATCTCAATATCTTGATCTTAGCAAAATCCACGAGTAAATTCCCTAATAAATGTCCATAAAATCAATAAATTAACAAAATACCTCTTGTAAATAAAACACACTAATTATTGTATATTGGATTGTATAAAATAAATTAACATAAAAAAAAGCCGCAAAATCACAAGAGTTTTATACATGTAAATAGGCCAAAACTTAATGTATTTTTAGTAATTTCATTTCAACTCCTTTTTGCCTAATTCTTTCTCTAACTTGTTCATAATAATGTACATAAAAATACAAAAATACAAAATAAATTATATCTCAAATAAATGCTCCTAGATCCCAATGGGAAAAAGCCGTAAAGACCAACTTCCAAGCTAAATTCCCGCTCCGTATGAACTCCAAATTCACCAAACTCACTTTTAAAGTTCAAGTTAGAAAATTATCTATCCAACGGAAGTGGTTTCATTAAAATCGGAGCTCGTTTGCAAAAGTTGGGTTTTGGGACCTAGATGTACATTGTATATTATGTATATATTCTTTCTTTCTTCATTTTTATTTTATCTTTCTTAATTATTAAAAATCCAAAAAAATTCATTGTGGTGTTGTATTTTGATTGTACTATTTTATTGTATTTTCCTATTGTACATATCTACTATTAAAAAGACAAAAAAATTATAAAAAGAAAAGCAAACAAAAAAAATGTACATGTTGTAGTCTTCTTTTGTAAATTCTCCACTCTTTTTCTTATCTTTTATTTTATTGTATTATAAGTAGCCTACTTTATTTCATTTTATTTTCCTTTTATTTTTTTCCACATTCTCTACACTAACTTCCATTTCTACATTAACCACCAAGTCTTCTATTCTACCACCAACTCCCATTCCACCCCATATTCTTCATCTAACCTCCATTCAACTCCACCAATAATCTAACCTCCATTCATCTCCACCATCTTTCTAACTTCTCTTTCTTTTCTTCTTTATAATCATATGTACATCCTCTTTTTTCCCCATCCACCATTCTTATAGAATAAGGAGAGAGCTTGGAGTGTTTTGTTGGTGACAGCTGCGAAGCATCGTCCTCAAGCGACGACCTCCTTCAGGTGAGATCCGCGGAGCTCCACTCCACGTCACGAGTTCTCCGTCGAGCTCGCGTAGCTTCTCCGATTTTTATTTCGCCAATCGGATCGAGGCGACAACAGGAGTCCAGCGTAGCTGCTCCGCAAATCCGGCGAACACCAGGTAAGTTATTTCTTCTCATTTCTCTATTTATTTTATTTTTATCTCATATGTTGTTTTCTTTTTATCTTGGTCAACATCATTTTTTTTAAATTACCACCACATCATTTTTTATTTGTTCTACTACATTATATTACCACCACTTCATGTTTTTTACATTTGTTGCATTCTTTCTTTAAACAAAATTTAAAAAAAATAAAAAAAATTTTACCAAAAAAAAGTTCATTTTTATTACAACAGGAAAAAGAAAAAAATTAAAAAAAAACAAAAAAAAGAGACAGCAGCAGCAACGGTGGGTGGGAGCACCCCACCGCCGCCGCCCAAGCCCCTTCCTCCACGGGCATCACCGCGCCGCCGGCGCGACCCCTCCGCCGGCCACGCCTCCTCGCGGCCGCACGCGCACCGCGCGCGTGCCTCCGCCGTGCGCGGCGCTGCCGCCCAACCCTCGTCGATCTCTCCTCTGACGCAGACGCCACCCAACGCCACCTCCAGCCGCGGATCCGCCACCGCACCGCCGGCGCGACCCCTCCGCCAGCCACACCTCCTCGCAGCCGCGCGCGCACCGCCGCGCGTCCTCCGCCCTCCTCCAGCCCTAGCGGCCGCGGCCGCCATCCACCTTTGTTGGGTTCATCTACATGCCCTTCTTGCATCAACGAAGAAGAAGGTCCTCTTTGTTTTTTTTAATTTTTTTTATTTCGTGCAAATTGCATTAGTTTCTTTTCATGTTTTCATAATTACAAACAAGTCCCTGTATGTATTTGCTTTGTAAATATAGTTTTCTGAGTTTGCAGAGACACCCCTATGTTTATGCATTAATTTGGACCTCATTTTGGCATCCTTTTATTTAAAAAAAATAGCATTGTGTTGAGCAACTAAATGTCTACATTTTGACTATTTATTTGTATTTTTGTGAGTAATGGGTAATTAATTAAAAATGATTTACTGAAACTTTACATATTTTACCCAATCTGGACTCTTAAAATTATGTCTCACACACGGTTGCTCTAAAAAATCCACAAAAATTATATATGATGCCTTAAGATGTGCTTAACTTACTGTCCAAATTTCACATCTATTGGAGTTGTCTTGTGCCTTAAATAAATTATAGAGTGTATTTAGTAATCGATTTTTAATTAAATCCACAAATATCTTTTTTGCAAAATTTCACCTCTACTGGATTGCTCATGAAAATATCTTTTTGGGATAATTCGCACTCTGATTAATTTTATAATATGGATTTATTAGAAATTATTTACTCGCTGTCACTCTGATTTCACTAAAAAATTCATAAAAAAATTCATATCTTGTCAAAAAAATCCAAAAATACTACTGTAGCTTCCTTGCATCATGTTTTCATTTCAGTAAATTTTTCATAATTTTTGCTTACTGTTTGTGTGATAAATTGCGAAAAAACCCATAAAAAGTGTGCATTTTTATTTATTGTATTTTAACCCTGAAAATTCTAAAAAAATATGTTTTGCATTAGTCATTGGATTAAGTTTACTGGAAAAATATAATTTGGCTAAATTGGACTAATTTCTTATTAAAATTAATTTGGCTAATTTGTATGCTTTCGTAGTATCTTGATTCACCCGCATCTTGCATTTGCATTTGTTTTGCATTTAAAAAAATCTAAAAAAACACGCATTGGAAATCTAGATCTTAAATTTTGAATTAAACCCAAGTTGTTCCTTTGCCTCCCTGAGTTCGACCCCGGACTTGCCCGGGATATAAATTAAAGCCGAGACACTCTTCACGGAGATCTTCTCTCGGTTCTGACCGAATCGCTAAGTACACATATTACAACGTGACCTAATTAAACAACGTATTCAGCGGCACGTCATGCACCCACAAAATAAGGTTCTTTTTATTCCAATTTTGTTTAATCAATCTTCTCAATTCAGTCCCAATTTCAGAGTTTGGTTGTCACTTGAAAATCAATGTGAGCACAACAAAGCATACCATTCAATCCCAATTTCCTTTTTAATCTGAAGTTGTAAAACATGGGAGGAATCAGAAATTAGAATGCAAACAAGAAATTATGATGCATGCTCAAAAGAAGGTATACTTATAGTGACTCGTAACACTCTCCATGTGTTATTCAAAACTAAATTTTTAAATTTACACTAAATGCATGCAGATTGAGAAAACTACACCTAAACAATATAATATTAGCAAGGAAGAAATATAAATATATTTCAATGTGGCTATGTAGTTAGTGTTTATGTGCATCTCATTATGGATCTTATAAGATCAGTGAATCTTCTAAGATGTGTGGCCTAAACTACAAAGGGCATATACAAATTTGAAATTACACTACCGTGTGCCTATCCTAATTTCACCACTCAAGTCGAGCCTCACTCTCACCAGAGAGTGAACCATGTCTCGACACACCACAAGAATAATGTCCAAGTGCATGTGTACACATGCGAGATCCCAAATAAAATCCGTTAGAAATATGCACTTACCTAATTATTACAAATTAATTACAAAAATGAAATAAATGCAAAAATAAAAAATAGACTCTACACTCTCTCACGACTTGACTCGATCTTAATTTTAATGCATCCTTCAGTCGATTTATTTCCCAGAAAAGTCAGCCTCCAATGCTCCTGAGTTGCTCAGCCACCTAAGCGGTCGCTTTGTCGTGTCGAGTCCCTCGCACAAAAACAAGACGATGGTCATAGAGATAGATACAATAAAATAAAATAAAACAAAATGAAGCAAATAAAATAAAATAGAAAATGTAGGAAAATAAACAGAGAAATAATTATAAGAAAATCAGGGGTTAGACTACCTCAGGGTGGAAAACCTAAAAACTAAATTTTCTGAAAATCAACCTAAGTTGTACCTCCTTGGCAATGATGCCATATGACTAACCCAAAAAAAGCCATAACTAATAGTGTCGAATTATTGTAGTCAGGCAATTAATAGATTAATAAAAAATTGCTAATTAATTAATTTGTCGATTAATGTGAGCGGTCAATTATTATTTTACTTGGGCAAGCCCAAGGTCAAACTCAGGGAGGCCACAATCTCCTTAGGTTCATCTATAGATGATTCAGAACTTAGGTTTTAGAGGAATTTTTTGTATTTTTAAGTATAATTAATAAATGCAATGCAATTTTAGCAAAGTTCAGGAGCTAAACTGCAAATTTTGATTAAATGAACTCCGAAACCCAATGAAACTTAACCAGAATGTGTGTGAATGTAAAATTAAGCTAGTGTTTTTTTTTTGAAATTTTCTGATGTAATATGAATTAATTACGAATTAAATATACATGTAGGGTGAGTTTTCGCAAATTAATTTTAATAAATAGTAAACCGAGTTATTTTTAGGGAATAAAATTATCCTAGATGTAACTAATGATGATCTATCCAGAAAAATTCTAAACCCTAAAAATAAGGATTGTACGACCTACTAAAAATTAATTACTAAAATCACTGTTTTATTATTATGACCTCAATATGCATGTGAATGCCATGATTTTTTAGCATAATGTAGAAAACCTTAAAATCTACGTACGTTGAATTTTTGGGAATTTTTGGAGCAGTAGATGATTTATCACAAATTAAAGTTTACGCAATGGGCAAAATATTCAATTTTTCACTTAAATAATTAATTTAAAACAACCATAGCTCATAAAAATTCAATCAAACATCCACAATGATGAGCATAAGTAGTTCTACATACAATTTTTAGAACATAAAGTGATGAAAAATGAGACTCAGATAAATATGCAACTACATGGGTCTATATGCAATACATAATTAAAATAAATAAATAATGCGAGTGACTAATATGAAATTACTAGGATTCTAGGGGTCGCGTGCAAAATTTCCACAAGGCATGTGCTCAGCACGCGACCTCTAATAGCATGGGCTCTTTTGGGATTCACTGGAACTGAAGGGGTATTGATGTAAATTACTTCTAGATGTCACGTACGGCGCACGTGATTCCAGACGTCAGGTAGCAGAATTGAGGCTCAAATCCCGAGCCTCTACGTGGCGTGTAGAGGTGGGCTGGGCTCGCTGGAGGCGTAGAGCTCAAATGGGGTGATGCACGTGACGTCCTTGGAACTGCTTGATGAGGATCAAGCAGTATCTGGATGACGGTCTCGATCAGAGAGCGATATGGCGATGGGCTGGCGATGGAGTTGGTGGCCACCTCTGTCGACAGACGACTGGAGGTGGCAAAGCTGCTTGGCGGTGAAGAGATGCAGGCGGTTGCGGCAGAGGTTCCTCACATGCGGGCAGAGGCACTGAGGAGTTGAGGCGGGCTGAGGGCGGTGAGGGGAATGGGGGGCGGTGGATACCCGGTAGCAAATCGACCTACCACCTCCTGCCACTGAAGGTCACGGTTGGTGGAGGAAAGGGTTGTGCGGGACTCCTCTCGGTCGACACACGTCGTGAGTGGGTGCAAAGGTGAGGCTCGGTGGCAGCCACCGATGGCAGGAGGTGGTTTTCGATTGAGGATGAAGCTCCTGGAGCTTATGTACCTGTGATTCTGATATAGCGTGGAGCTAGAGGTGTTGGGCGACGAGCTGCTCGACAAAGTGGAAGGGTCGGCGCAGAGGAGCTTCTCATGGAGCGATGAAGAGCAGAGGGGCATGGGGGTGTTGCGAAGTGGTGATAGGGTGAATTGGAAGTGAGAGGGTGAACGATGAAGATAAAGAAGAAAGAAGGACAAATAGGAAGAAGATGCAACGAAAGAGGAAGAGGGGTGAAGAAGAAGAAAAGGAGAATGGGAGGAATAGAGGAAGAAAGGAAAAGAAGAAACTACCTGGAGGTAGGTGGTGTCGCATGTGGTTGGAGGCTCGTCCTCCTATCTTTGCTCAACAAAGCGACGGAGTTAGAACCGAGCCGAGCTTGGAAGCTCTGTTGTGAAGGCCAAGCCTTCGGATCTCATCGAGGATGATGATCCGTCATCGTCGTCGAAGACCCAATAGCTGTCATTGTCCAATATCTGAGGCTGGGAAACTTCCTCTCGTAAAGGTAGATAATGATCGATGGGGGTGACTGTCATATATTTGAAGGTGGTTGGACGAGAGCGGGTCGTACAAAGAGTGGGGGATGAGGGCGCATGTAATAGGGGTCCATGGCGGGTACGAGATGCAGTGGGTCATGTGGAAGCGCACGGCTGTTGTGGGCCATGCGCTAGATGCATGGAGAGATGGAGAGGGTTTTGCGGTTGTGATGGGTTTGGTAGTTTGCGGAACTACATGAGGGAGAGGAGATCGAGGGTGGAGAGAGAGGGAGGAGGTGGTTGGCGAGCGAGATGGGAGTGGGCGGTGGTTGTTGTTGGACATGCGAGTCCACGACGAGCCATTATGCAATAAATGTTATTGCAAATATCATTCCCTGATCTGAAATGAAGAATAACTAATTTGCATAATAGGTCCCTTAGTACAATTAGGGTTATGTACCATGGCCATCTTGATGATCATACCACTGTTGATTCAATTATTGAATCATAGAGGTTGGTGCTATGATGAATATTTAAAGAGTTAGATTGAGGACTCATCAAGGACCGTCAAATGATTGTTAACAAAGGATCTCTAGCCTGAGAAGGAAATGGCAATCCTTTCTCATTAGGTTGATATCTGACTGATCTCTTGATGCATGTCCTCTGCATAGGAACAGAGATTCAAAGGTGTCAGATTAGTTAGGTCAAAGAGTTGACTTAACGAAATCGAGATAACGAAAGTCCTATATCGTATGCTGTCACGATATAGGCATGCATCCTCTGACCGGAGATAATGTGTTACTATATGTATGAGTGTGTACATTTGGCAGACCAATAGTTGATGACCTTATCAAGGTCTATACACCAGCGCGTTGGTGTGCATACAAGGGCATATGAGTAATACGATCTCTCAAAGGGATCATACAGGTTCATTTACTGAACCGGAAGACATGAGCTCACTCATGATATATTGGGAAGAATCGAATTCCGTGTACAGTTATCTCGCTTTGGAAGCTTGACTGAATTTGTAGGTTTGATATATGCTTTTGGAAAGTATATGATCAACACCTGGGTATGATATATGCTTTTGGAAAGTATATGATCGATACCAACTCTCAATAGTCAAATGAGAAACTTAATGACAAAACCCTAAAGTAGACATTGTAAAATTGATCTTATACTTCAGGTTTATTCTGCGTCTTCCAGTATGCATGATGTACATGTATTAGGAATACCTGAGGGTGATGTGATCATAAATGATTGTATAATCATGACGCTTCCATTCTTAGGGAGTGATGAAATAGGTCCGGATTTTAGTGACTCCTCTCAGTAGAAAAGTGGTATGATCTTGGTCCAAATGTTGGACATTGATCTGAATGTGATTCAGATGCAATGAGAAGATTAGATCTACGATTTTGATTTAATCAAATCTCTATGGGAGGTCCTCAAGATTTGGATTTGAGATGTGATCTCAATATCCAAGTCACTATACGTGGAACAATACAATCGCCATGTCCTTATCTCCAAGTATCCGCGGAGAAAGCGCATTATCCTTGAAAGAGTTCAGGATAATTTCATTATTGATATATGTATCCGAGCATTGAGAAAATGGATAATTAAATGCGATTTAATTATCATGAATAATATGAATTTGATTCATATTATAAGTAGAATTATCTTAGATAATTAAATGTGATTTAGTTATCAAAGATGTAAATAATATGAATGTGATTCACATTATTTTGGCACATGAGAATAGAGATCCAAGATGATTAAATGTGATTTAATTATCATGGATATGAATAATGTGGATAACACTATCCATATTAATCATATATATTATAAATGTGATTTATAATATATAAGAAAGAGCTATTTACAATTTGCATTTGTTAATTAAATGTTGAATTCACATTGGACAATTAATTGAAAATGTAATTCACATTTTATTTTGGGCTGTGAATGTGATTCACAAATTTCCAATGGCATGATTGCAATATTTACAAAATAATTTGGATTTATTTTTGTGAAATAATTTACAACAAAATTTGCTGCAAATATTGGAGAAATTCATGGGATAATGGGATCTCATGGAATTGGTGGAGATAGCCACCTTCCTCTTAAGGAGAGTGGACGGTCACAATTCCTATAAGGAATGTGGTGCCCCCCCACCCCCACCCCCCCTCTTTATGGAAGGAGGCTACTCTCCAATGGAGATAGATTTGAATTAAATTGGAAATATTTATATATTTAATTTAATTTAAAGTAATTGTTGTTGCAAATATTTTGGCAATAAATCATGGCCATTAAGGCTCTCTCTACATGCCATCTCTCCCTCTCTCTCTTGTGGTCGTCCACCATGATGCCCTAGAGAAAGTCTCCATCGCTGCAGCATCATCGTTATGCTATCGAATCATTTGCTCGTGGATCTCCGTCTCCTTTGATGTGTCTCGCTCATGAAGAAGATGTCGGATCTCGTGTGACGAGATCAGGAGATTCACCTCTTAGATCATCAACATGGATTGCGAGGAGCATGTGTTTCATCAACGCACTCGCAAGCATCTCCTCCATCGGATCGGACTTGAGACAGGAGGTCTCTTCATTTAAAGACTCGATCGCAACCACACTTCAAGAGGTAACCCTAATACTTGTTTTTGATTTAGACGAAAAGATCTGAGAAGTGTTCTTGGATAATGTGATTTCATCGCATGAAAAAAAATTAAATTCTACTTCCTAGAGCAACTAGTGTGACTACTCGCTCCCGATCGCATATGATGCGATTCTCACGCTTCTGTGATGTTGATAAATCTGTGATTCATCACTCTTAAAGTTGAAAATAGAGCCTTGTTCCCGAGTAATTAGGAGCATATTTCCACCGAAATTGCATAATTAGCATTCATGCATGCATTGACAACATTTGCATTTTAGCATTCGCATCTACATTAAATAAGAAGCCCAATTCACTTGTAAAAATCACTCATATGTATATATATTACACTAACTATAAATCCCATAAATACTGAGTATATTACTAGCAATACTACAAGAAAAATACCAAAAAAATGCTAACCTGTAAATTTGACAAATAAAACCTCAAACCAAGTTAGGGACCATGGACCTTAGAATGTACATATCTCTCTCGTACAGCCTCCGATCTAGGTCTACTCACTTTTAAATTAATACACATTCAGAGACCTTCAAAATGAGACCAATTTCATTCAAATCGGAGCTCGTATGCAAAATTTGGATTTTGGGCCCCCATTGTATACTATATGTATGTATAATTGTACCCTTGTATTTTATTACTCTATTCGACCTCATTTCCATTTTTGGTCAACATGAAACTTATAGATTTCATCAATATCTACAACTTCCATGTTTTGAATTTTTCCAAATTCGGCTATTTTCTCCCTCTTATTTCACATTCTTTTTCAACCAACCAGATTAGGCTATGTAGCGCCCTCTGGTTGCACCACGCGGCCCACTCCATTGCGTGCCACGCGCCCTTTTTCTCCACCATCCGATGGCTTCCTCTTCCTTCAGTCCAAGCCATCCATGGCCGTATCACCTCTCAGCCGCTCGATCTTCCCCCTGATCCCCTCCCGCCGTCCATCTCCACCTCACTCTCCTTAAGCCACGTGTCACGCTCATGGTCGCTGGATCTTAGCCCCGATGATTATATCTCATCCACTCATCCCCGCTCAATCGACGACCCTTCGATACTAAGCCAGATTTAATCTCCGTCATTCACCAGCACCCCGCCTACGCCCGCCATGTGGATTCCTCCATCGCCCTTTGATCTAGCCCGCCTAAACTAATCCTCACCGCTTGCTAGCGCCTCGCTCAGAGCCGTTGGATCACTAGATCCAACAGCCGAGGCATCGCCTCCCACCTCCAAAAGAGTCTTGCCCACGTCGCCCCCACCTCATGACGGCTCCACCCCCTTCCCATTTTTGGCGCCATGACAGCCACCTTCTCCGCCCATCAACACCTCCACGATGTCGCACATACCTCCCTCATCCTCGCCAGCATCCATGATCTCCATGACACCCTTCCTCATCGCTCTACACACTCTACGAACATCACCTCCCCATAACCTGGACCTCCACCTTCTCCCTTTAAATACTCCGCCTCCGGCCACTTTCCACCCCATCCGCCCTTATATAGAGATTCCCATAGCTCCCTTCTACCTGTTGGTGACAGCAATTAGGCAAGAGAGTGAGCGACGACGGTGTTTTCTTCTCCAACGAGATCCACGGTGTAGCACACCGTGCCATAGCTTCTTCGACGAGCTGCACGAGCTCGGGCCCGCTACCAACCCTCGAGCGATGACCAGGAGCTCTTCCACGGGCCTCCAACCCCAGGTAGCTTCCTCCATTCTCCTCCGATCGCTTTTCTTCATTCCTCTCGATCTTCTCGCCTTTTTCCCAACTTCTCTGATCGACTCAGTGCCTCTCCGACCCTCCACCGAGCTCTGCCTTGGAGCTCTCATCTTCGTGCCATCATCAGATCGCCCCCCACGACACTTTGACCCATCTCCGCCCATAGCTCCGCCGTTCACTGCGGAACATCACCTCCGCCCAGTCATCACTTCACCCTCAGGCCTCTCACACACCCCTTGCACTCCCTCGAGCACGTTGTACTTGATTTCTAGCACCCACTAACCCTGTAGGACCATTATCTTCATTGGTCGGACATCACGCCGGAGCTGCTTCAAGCTCCATCTTCCCCAGCCTACAGACGACCCCAACAGTTTCCAGAGCCTCCGGCAGCCTCCTGACACTTCCACGACCGATCTGGGCTATCCAGGAGCCACCTGCGAGCTTCCACGAGCACGGGGAAGGGCGGCTGAGCCAGAGCGACCTCATCGAAGCCCCACCAAGTTCTCCGCAGGAGGCAGCAGACTGGAGAAGATGACATGCAGCTACCGTTGGATCACCTTGATCCGATGGTCCTCTTCACGACACGTCGCCCGCTTCTCACCACCGTTGGATCAGAAGGATCCAAAGGCCATTGCTCTGCCACGTCGTATCTACTTCGACATCCAGATACCATTGGATTGATCGCCATCCAACGACCAGTATTGAGCCATGACGCCTCGCTCCAGCAGCCATTACCACCGCCGGATCTTCCTGATCTGATGGGTCCTTATCGACCACGTATCCAGCTTCCACCGTCGTTGGATCTCTCCAGATCTAACGGCTCAGCACCCACCACGTGGAGCCTCCGAGCCTCTTCCCCGACCTTAGGATTGGAGCGACCGAAGCTATCCCGAAGCGAAGTCCAAGCCTTCATCGCCTTCCGAGCCTAGCCCCCTCACAAGTCTCTCACGTGAGGGCTGGGTATTTTGTACCGAGGCCCCTACAAGTTTCAGAAATAGCAATTCAATCCCTATCAGGAGCGTCACGTGAGGAGCACATGTTTTAGTGGTAAAATTGCATCCATACCCCTGCATTATTGGTATTTGCACTTTAGTCCCTGTATGCATGTTTTATTTTAAGGAATTTTTCTTTCTGTTTTGCATTTTGGTCCCTATGTTTGCACGCATATCTAGGTGTCCATTTCTTATCATTTTTAAATTCCAAAAATTGCGTGTTGTAGTTTAACTTATCCTTTATCTTTTGTGATACGTGTCATATTTTTGTGAGCTGCATTGAATTTAATAATATTATTTTGGTGGAATTTGACATATTTTGCCTACTGTGTGCTTGAAATTAAATATTAAATCATTTGTTGCTCCAAAAGTCACCATAAAATCACATTAGACTTAGTTTAAGTTGCTCTAATTGTGCCCAAAAATCGTTGCATTTGCACGCATTATGAGGAACTGAAAATATCAAATAGTATTTTGCCTAATTGATTTTTAGTAGATCCAATTTAAATAGATTTATAAGTTTATTAATTTTCCTAGATTCCTCTTACATAGACCTATCTAGGGTAATTTTTATATCTAAAAATAATATGCCTTGGTATTTATTAAAATTGATTTTGTAAAAACTACCCTACATCCATATTTTATTTATATTTAATCCATTTAGAGTCTAAATATTTCTAAAAAAAATTGCAGTAGCTTATTTCATCACATATCATCTTGTGGCCAAGTTTTATTAATTTTGGACTTCATTTGATTATCTTTCTAATTTAACTTACAATTTAGCTTGAAATTACACTGCATTTTCCTTAATTGCATAAAAAAATTCTTCTGTAAATCTGACCTCTAAACTAACTAAAAATTTACCTAAGGAAATAGTTGCCTCCTTGAGTTTGACCTTGGGCTTGCCCAAGTAAAATAAATTTGCCGCTTGAGTTAATCGAACATTAAATTTGAGTGGTTTTTGACGAAGTCTAGATTACCCGACTACAATGAGTGACAAACTTAATTCGATTGATAACTCGGTTGAATTAACAAGGGTAGCCGAGGGCACGTCAAATTGGCGCTGTTGCCGGGGAGGCACGATTTAGGTTAATTTTTAGATAATTTTGAGTTTAGATTTTTCATCCTCTGGGTAGTCTGATTCCTGACTTTTCTTGTGAATACTTTTCTGTCATTTATTTTTTATTTTGTGTCGTCCTTTATCTGACCTCCATTTATTTTCATGCGAGGAAAACGAGGAGTCGAAGGCGCTTCGCCAAGTGAACCGAGGAACTTGCATTAAAATAATTTCAGTGATTGTGAGGAATTGTAATTTTCTTTTATTTTCATTATTTTTGCATTTTTCCAGCGGTTCCCGTTTGGGTTCTCGTGCATGTAAGTATAGTGAAAACGTGTCCCTGTTGTTGTATGGATTGCTTTGCGTAGACTAGGATCTACACTTGCGGCTCTTAGACCTATTTTAGGAACTGTTTGTGCTCGTAACATTCTAGGACCATACTACACACTTAAAAGACGTACGTAGACCGCAAATCTTATTCAAATTCAATCTATTCTTCACTCGCTAATAGAACTGCCTGTCTAGGAGCGACTTTTATCGCTTGCATTTCATGTAGTTTAAAGTTTTCAATTCTGTTTTGCATCCTGCATAAAAAGCAAAAGGATCACTGTAAGGCTTCTCTACTTGGCATTCATCATAGTTTTATCTTGCATAGGCTTTTCTCGACTCCTTCCCTTGATTTTTTAAAACTTAGGTTAAAAAGGAAATTGAGACTGAACGATAGGTGTGCTTTGTGGTTGGACTAACCAAGTGATCACCTAAATTAAAACTAGGACTGCTAAACAAAATTGACCAAAAAATCAATAAAATCAGAAATTCTGTTTACGGGAGATTAACCCCGACCTTGTTTTCAGGCTGAGTAAGGGTACTAGAGTGTGTGTGCACACCCTGAGGTAGAGCCAAAAATCCCTACCTTCCATATCGCGTAGCCGATCTGAGCAAATATCACAGGCTGAACTACAGGTTCAACTGACCAGCACTAAGTAGCCTCCGCCTACTCTGGTAGGTAGATAGGGGCGAAATTACGGTGCACCGCGATAAGTTGCGAGTAGCCTCCGCCTGCTCCAACATGTAGATAGGGGCGAAGTTACAGCCTTGTCAGCCTTCGCCTACTCTGTAGGTAGATAGGGGCAGGTCCTTGAACTTTCGGCTGGTGATAGGAGCAGAGAAAGGAAGGGTGTTGGTATCTTAGGCGACAGGTTAAACAAGGGAGACGCATCCGGCTTTTAGCCGACTCCCCTATAGGTCGCGTAACCTTTGCTACTTGCTTGAAAAATCCATACTTAAAATCAACCAGATTAATCGGACTCGGTTTCGGGTCCTTCACCGTGTTGAGTGTGAAAATCAAGGTTTGGATTCATTTGCTTGCTTCAGGTATGAGTAAAATCCTATCTTACACTCCCGATTCTTCTTCTCGCCATCTAAGATGACTGACTGGGGGATATCTATTCCCGATTCACAAATCTTTCTTTGAGCCCCTCACGAAGTTTGTCTTTACCGGCCCAAACACAACTTGGGCCAACCCGAGCTCATGACCCTCTTGAGTTCAGGATCCATCAACCCTAAGGTGGTTACTTTCAAACCAACCCTTTTATCTCCTCTAATCTCACCGAGGAAGACCATCGCCTCGGTGAGAATCTCTTCCTTGATATGTCCTCTAACCTAGACCATCTTCTTTACCCAAGAGAAGAGGATAAAATGCCGAAGAAAAACCCAGACGATGAGGAATATAGAGATGACCCCATGCACCAAGTCCTGGCTCGGTTAGCTAGAGCCGAGCAGCTGAATGCCGAACTTATGGCTAGGATGGGACAAGTGATCGAGGCAGAAGGAATTGATCGACCCATGGTAGACGCCTACGATCCCGCAGAGAATGAAATACATAGCTGGCTAGTACATGAGGTCCCCCCTGAAGCGTTCGAGCTGAAGCCCCACTTTCTGAGTCTGCTGCCGAAGTTCAATGGAAATGCCAATGAAGAACCATATTCCTTCCTTAGAGACTTCGAGCTGGTCTGCAACAATCTTAGTCACCCTAGGGTTGGGCAAGACTACATCAGGCTGAAGGCTACCATGTTTGCCTTAGGTGATAAGGCTACTCATTGGTTGGAAAATCTCGGGGTAAGATGTACGACCTTGATGCAATTCAAGGATCTTTTTTGAAGAAGTTCTACCCGCTCAATAGAACTAACCAGATGAGAACCAACATCGCGAGTTTTTCTCAGGGACCCAATGAACCATTCCATGAAGCGTGGGATAGATTCAATGACTTAATGCAGAAATGCCATTGCCATGGCATTATAAAAGCGATCTTGGTACATACCTTGTTCTGTGGCATGACCCCGGAGATGCAGTGCTGCCTGTGGAGGAAGCTATCTGATACCGTATGGAAGATCCTGGAGCAGATGGTGGAAACAAGCAGATCTCAGGCCACCAGGGCCTATCAGTTGTCTCCCTCAAGCCTATCCAATGAGACAACCTGGAGGACTGTAGCAGATCTAACGGACGACCTAATCCCCAGCATGGGGATAATATCTAACAAGCTAACCATAGTCGACCAGATTCACAAGAGGGTCACTAACCTTCAGGCACTGTCGCGATTGCCTAAACAAGTGGAGGAATTGATTGAGAAGGTAGCCAAGATACGGCTACCTACCCCTTTTGCACCACCTGTACATATACATCGAGTCCATCTTATACAGGAACAGGCACAAGGATCTCAGAGTAGCTGGGTAGAAGAGTAGCAATATACTCAACAGGAACAACACGCACCCCCACAAGTGGAAACATGATACGAGGAGCCTCCGCAGGTGTTCGAGATCAACGAGCTGTGGTACAGCCATGACCCCGTCGGCAGACAGTCGGGGATAGGGAACGGTCAGCCACACCGACCTTCCCTATTTTACCAGGAAACCAGCTCCATCCCCGCACCGCGCTTCGTATAGTACCGGCTCGGATAAGGGTACCAGCCTCAGCAACACCAACAATAGCGCACGTTCCCCTCGGGCCAGCAGAGCCCTCCACCACCTTCCCATCAGCAGCAGTATCGACATGGCCAGCAGGGCCAATACAAAAACTCATCCTCTAGTCACCAGCAGCAAGCCCCGCCCACAAACGAATTGGAGTCCCTCACCTTAGCGATCCAGACCCTGACTGATAGGGTCCGACAGATTCAGAATGACTACCTAGATATGAGAACGTATTTGAATTGTGTTTCCCGTACCCAAGACCAGCAAATGACGCCAAAGATCCCAATTCCTGCCTAGGTTTAGGCTAATCCAAATAGCCTAAATCAAGGCCAGAACCGACCACGAGATCAGGTATACTATTCAGATAACTCTCTATCTAAACATGAGATCCTTTCGTACGATAATGTTAATCATATGTCCCTCAAGAGTGGAAGGATCGTGATCGTACCTGATCAAGCACGGGCACATGAGGAAGACACCGTCAAGTCTCTACCCGAGGAGAACTTGGAGGTAGAGGAGCAGCACCACTACCACCACCAGTAGAAGAAGAGGACTTCCAAGTCCTCGAAGAAGAAGGAGAACGACACCAGCAGTGAGTCCGACGAGACCGATGAGGAGCCCACACCTCCATGATGAACCGGAAAATCGGCCCTTTAATATAGTGTTTTTAGCACTTAATAATGTCGTAGCAGTCGGGCCGAGATGGGCTCATCAAAAGATCATCTCATTTAAATATGTGTATAGAAATCAAAATGAGATGATCATTATTATTTTTTTACTTGGCAAGATACCAAGGTCGAACTCAGGGATACGAGCCTCTCTCGTATTAATCGGACTTAAGCGTATTTAATCAAGTGTTTGAGTTAAAGGCACATAGGTCAAATGATGCAAAGACACAAAACAAGGCAATGCATTAAAAAGAACATGCAATTTTTTAATCATTTTTATCGTGCAAGTAACTGCAATGCAATGCAATGGAGATATGCCCTAGATCAAGATGATGAGCCAATTAATCCAACTTCTTCATTCAAAAACAAGACACTTTTTTTTTAGAAGACTTCAAGAGATATTAGAACTTCCTAAGCTCAATTGAGCATCCGCGGTTCAGCCAGTATGGATGTAAGTACAGGCCGAAGCCCGTTGCTTGAGGACGGGGCCTTGCGCGATGTCCTCTAAACCATCCAATCTGCTAAGGGCGAACCCTCACTGAACGCGGCTGACTTAATTGGGCTTAGTTAGCCATTAATAGCTCCTAAAGGTTTTTAGGGGTTTTCTGATTTTTATGGATTTTAATAAGAGTTAAAACACAAGTTAGACTCAACTTTCCTTGAAAAAAAAGATGGCGATTTTTCAAAACCCATGTCCCACAAAATAAAAATTTTCAAAACATTTTCAAAAATCATTTTCGAAAATATTTATATAAAATAGTGTAACATAATATCGAAAAACCGCGAAATCCTTTGAGTTCTCTTAGTCCAATGAATTTTACCTTAGCCAAAAAGTTTTTAATTTTTCAAATTTTTCAGATTATAGCTAAAGTAAATATACGGTATATACGGTATACCTCCCCCCCTATACTTAAACTATGCTCGTCCTCGAGCATCAAAAAGAATGACTAAGTTGGATTAACCCCCTTGTGCATGTGAATACAGGATCCAATCTGATCAAGTCGACTCGGCTTCAGAGATCCAAAATTTTAGAGTTCAACCCAGCCTTAATCAAGAGGCTTCCAATTCCTCTACTTCTCTAGACTCTCTCTGATGTACATATAAACTAAAGGATATGAGTTTAGTGTTGACTGCAATTCTGAGAGTAGAGTCAATTCGTCACCCAAAATCTTGGTCCGAGAAAATCTCCTAAGGACCCAATCCTCAGCACTAGGGAATAAATCAAATCTTGCATTCAGTCTACCGTCTCTTTAGTTGTCAGACTTAGAAAATGTGGATGGCAGGCCAGAAAATGGAGGGTATGGGATTGTGTCAATTCTTCTCTCCCTCTCATTGGAACAAGGATTCTCTCTAGTGCCTTTTTACGCAACACAATTTTTTTGGTGTTGATCAGTGCGTCCGTCAAGAGAAGTTGAAGCCGTCTGCACTTGTTTTCTTGGGAGTACACCGGGGTGTGTCTCTTTTGAGTACCTATCGTACCTTCGACACCCAGACTTGTAGCATTTACGATGCAGAGCCCTTTTTTGGTGCAAGCCCGACTCCTGGTCCTAATAGCGGTGGTCCAAGTGGACACTTTGAAAAGTTTGGGAGCGCTCACCTTTGGTGGAAGCTCTTTGATATTTGACTTTGGTGGAATGAGAGCTTTTCTTTGAATTTCATTGACTTATATAATTGGTGGCTAGCTCCACTGCTTTTACCAAGAGTTGGCGCACACTGATCAACAATTTTTTTATTTATTTTTCACACCCAGGCACTTAGGTTAATGTCAAGAGATTAGTATAAGAATCAAGTTCTCATACTGGCTAATATTGCTGACACTCAGGTTTCCTGAAGCCTCCAAAGATTTTATCCCATCCTCGAGCATCATTAGATCAAATCCAAATTTGACTTCCTCATCCCAATCCCTCAAGTGAAAAATCAACTCATCTCAATCAAAACCGCAGTCGTGCATGTGATGTGCTGATCATATTCTTTTGTCTGAGACTAAGCATGGAATATAGCATGCAAATCTAGAAACTTAGGAGAATGTGGATGATTAGGTCTAAGACCCTGATGGCTAAGGCTGGTTAACCTAAAATCTCAAAGACTTCTAAAAGCTAAGTCTTCTTGACCAAATCAGATCCCGGGTGAAAGTGAAAATGTAGATGACTAATCCAACTTCTTCATTCAAAAACAAGACACTTTTTTTTTTAGAAGACTTCAAGAGATATTAGAACTTCCTAAGCTCAATTGAGCATCCGCGGTTCAGCCAGTATGGATGTAAGTACAGGCCGAAGCCCGTTGCTTGAGGACGGGGCCTTGCGCGATGTCCTCTAAACCATCCAATCTGCTAAGGGCGAACCCTCACTGAACGCGGCTGACTTAATTGGGCTTAGTTAGCCATTAATAGCTCCTAAAGGTTTTTAGGGGTTTTCTGATTTTTATGGATTTTAATAAGAGTTAAAACACAAGTTAGACTCAACTTTCCTTGAAAAAAAAGATGGCGATTTTTCAAAACCCATGTCCCACAAAATAAAAATTTTCAAAACATTTTCAAAAATCATTTTCGAAAATATTTATATAAAATAGTGTAACATAATATCGAAAAACCGCGAAATCCTTTGAGTTCTCTTAGTCCAATGAATTTTACCTTAGCCAAAAAGTTTTTAATTTTTCAAATTTTTCAGATTATAGCTAAAGTAAATATACGGTATATACGGTATACCTCCCCCCTATACTTAAACTATGCTCGTCCTCGAGCATCAAAAAGAATGACTAAGTTGGATTAACCCCCTTGTGCATGTGAATACAGGATCCAATCTGATCAAGTCGACTCGGCTTCAGAGATCCAAAATTTTAGAGTTCAACCCAGCCTTAATCAAGAGGCTTCCAATTCCTCTACTTCTCTAGACTCTCTCTGATGTACATATAAACTAAAGGATATGAGTTTAGTGTTGACTGCAATTCTGAGAGTAGAGTCAATTCGTCACCCAAAATCTTGGTCCGAGAAAATCTCCTAAGGACCCAATCCTCAGCACTAGGGAATAAATCAAATCTTGCATTCAGTCTACCGTCTCTTTAGTTGTCAGACTTAGAAAATGTGGATGGCAGGCCAGAAAATGGAGGGTATGGGATTGTGTCAATTCTTCTCTCCCTCTCATTGGAACAAGGATTCTCTCTAGTGCCTTTTTACGCAACACAATTTTTTTGGTGTTGATCAGTGCGTCCGTCAAGAGAAGTTGAAGCCGTCTGCACTTGTTTTCCTGGGAGTACACCGGGGTATGTCTCTTTTGAGTACCTATCGTACCTTCGACACCCAGACTTGTAGCATTTACGATGCAGAGCCCTTTTTTGGTGCAAGCCCGACTCCTGGTCCTAATAGCGGTGGTCCAAGTGGACACTTTGAAAAGTTTGGGAGCGCTCGCCTTTGGTGGAAGCTCTTTGATATTTGACTTTGGTGGAATGAGAGCTTTTCTTTGAATTTCATTGACTTATATAATTGGTGGCTAGCTCCACTACTTTTACCAAGAGTTGGCGCACACTGATCAACAATTTTTTTATTTATTTTTCACACCCAGGCACTTAGGTTAATGTCAAGAGATTAGTATAAGAATCAAGTTCTCATACTGGCTAATATTGCTGACACTCAGGTTTCCTGAAGCCTCCAAAGATTTTATCCCATCCTCGAGCATCATTAGATCAAATCCAAATTTGACTTCCTCATCCCAATCCCTCAAGTGAAAAATCAACTCATCTCAATCAAAACCGCAGTCGTGCATGTGATGTGCTGATCATATTCTTTTGTCTGAGACTAAGCATGGAATATAGCATGCAAATCTAGAAACTTAGGAGAATGTGGATGATTAAGTCTAAGACCCTGATGGCTAAGGCTGGTTAACCTAAAATCTCAAAGACTTCTAAAAGCTAAGTCTTCTTGACCAAATCAGATCCCGGGTGAAAGTGAAAATGTAGAGGACTAATCCAACTTCTTCATTCAAAAACAAGACACTTTTTTTTAGAAGACTTCAAGAGATATTAGAACTTCCTAAGCTCAATTGAGCATCCGCGGTTCAGCCAGTATGGATGTAAGTACAGGCCGAAGCCCGTTGCTTGAGGACGGGGCCTTGCGCGATGTCCTCTAAACCATCCAATCTGCTAAGGGCGAACCCTCACTGAACGCGGCTGACTTAATTGGGCTTAGTTAGCCATTAATAGCTCCTAAAGGTTTTTAGGGGTTTTCTGATTTTTATGGATTTTAATAAGAGTTAAAACACAAGTTAGACTCAACTTTCCTTGAAAAAAAAGATGGCGATTTTTCAAAACCCATGTCCCACAAAATAAAAAATTTCAAAACATTTTCAAAAATCATTTTCGAAAATATTTATATAAAATAGTGTAACATAATATCGAAAAACCGCGAAATCCTTTGAGTTCTCTTAGTCCAATGAATTTTACCTTAGCCAAAAAGTTTTTAATTTTTCAAATTTTTCAGATTATAGCTAAAGTAAATATACGGTATATACGGTATACCCCCCTATACTTAAACTTTGCTATGTCCTCATAGCACTAGATGTTACAAGAACATAAGTCCATTTAAATATAGAAGAATATACGGGACTAAGAGGGGCTCCCCCTATACTTAGGTTAGAAATAACCTAAGTATAAAGGCAAGAAAAGATGAGTAGAGAAATCACAGGGACTTGGGTCCCCCCTATACTTAGGCTGAGATTAGCCTAAGTATAAAGATGGAATTTGATGTTGGAAGGGACCCAAGATGAACGAAGAAGAGGGATGAATATACAAGTGAGCAGTTTTGAATCTTGTAGATGGAATGGAGTGACTACGGTTTTGGGGTTGTGTCTCGTAAAACATACGGCTCAATCAAGCAAGCAAACCCGTATTTTTCACCAACTCACACATCAAACCAACCTAAGTTGGTTTATTATCTTGTCTATTTTATTGGTGATAAAACATTTGATTTTTACGCAAAAAAAATGTGAAGGAAAATTATTGCGTAAGCGAGGGTATTGCTCTCCCAAAACCGAATTTTACTCCATTTTTGGTTGACTTGCAATTAACAGTCCCAATTTTATTTTAAATTATCACTGAATTATGGTTAGCCATCAATCAGAAAATCATCGTCTACCGTTCATTCCATTTTCCATTTATCCTAGGTGATCAATCTAGAAAAATGAAAGCCGAGAAAACATGTATACGATGAAGAAAAACGCGATCTAGACTAAGCGAGAAATCATGCAATGATTTGACGATAAAAGCCGCAAAAAATCTGGGGCCGTTTTGAAAACCAAAATCAAACATGTATGCAAGTCGAAAAAGCCGCACCTAATCATGCATCTATTAGCGGTGTTTGATCTTCATTAATTTTAGCTAAGTGATACGAGATTATGTGCGTCTTTATTTAAGTGTGTCCTAACCTACGATTAAGCACACAAGAAATGGAGAAATTAAAATGTGCTCGGAGAGCCGCGTGCCTAATCCTAAGTCGACACTCAAGTGGGGACGATCCCCACACAACCACGATCGTTCGATTACATACGCGAGTCTTCGATCGAAGACCGCTGTAAAAGACGAATTATTAACAATATAATGCAAAAATGCGAGACACATTTTTTTTTCTTTTCTTCCTCTTTTGCTCCAAGCATGCTCCTGCGGCTCCTCGCAGCGGGGAACTTCCTGCTCCTCGCCTCCTTGATCCATCAAGGGCCCTGCCACAGAAACAATCGTTAGATATCAAATAAGGAAGAAAAATTTTAAATGCAAAATATGTGGTTAATTGACCTATTAAAAGAAACACTAAATTAAACACACAAAAACCCAAAAAATAAAAGAAATGAGCCGTGTCCCCGGCAACGGCGCCATTTGATGAACCGGAAAATCGGCCCTTTAATATAGTGTTTTTAGCACTTAATAATGTCGTAGCAGTCGGGCCGAGATGGGCTCATCAAAAGATCATCTCATTTAAATATGTGTATAGAAATCAAAATGAGATGATCATTATTATTTTTTTACTTGGCAAGATACCAAGGTCGAACTCAGGGACACGAGCCTCTCTCGTATTAATCGGACTTAAGCGTATTTAATCAAGTGTTTGAGTTAAAGGCACATAGGTCAAATGATGCAAAGACACAAAACAAGGCAATGCATTAAAAAGAACATGCAATTTTTTAATCATTTTTATCGTGCAAGTAACTGCAATGCAATGCAATGGAGATATGCCCTAGATCAAGATGATGAGCCAATTAACCCATAAGTTAATTTCAGATTAAATGGTGTGACATAATCAATTTGAACAAGGCAGAAGTTAAGAAATTAGAGACACATGGTTATAGAATAATACATCAAAACTCATTGTGTCCAACACAACAATTAAGCATGCCATTAGAAAGATCATCAAACCAGCTTTAAAATGAAACTAAAATCAACTCAATTGGATATATGTAGCTCAAGATATGCATAAAAGAAAGCAAGGGCATAAATGCAATAAAACAAGAAAGATAACTAGCATATAGGTCCCTGGGAAGGGCCAAATTGTAAATAAAATAACCGCGAAGCCTTCCCTGTAAATACCCCATGCGCACGGGGGTATTTTTGCAATTATTAGAACCCGCAGCAAAATACCCCAGGCGCGCATGCATAACACGTGATGTCTGGACCTAAATGCAAATTGGAGAAGTCGGCAGGGGTCCTCTGCAATTTTCCCAGCCACCACGTGCCTGGGGCACGTGAGGCTAGGCTCGGAGGAAGGCTGAGGCTCGGCAGAGGTTAGGGTTGCTTCGGCATAGGCTCGGAGTAGGCCGAGGCTCCTGCAGGCTCGGAACAGGCTCGGTGGATCCAAGCCTCTGGCGAGGGCACTAAGGCTCGGAGTAGGCCCGGTTCTGACACGTGGCTGACTGGGCACCATTGGATCACAAGGATCCAACGGCATCTGGAGGTAGCGATCTTGGCTACGTGGCTGAATCCAAGCCGTCAGCTGATGGACATCCGACGGCAGCTGCTCCTCCATCTTCATCGTTAGCAGGCGGCGGGAATCGAGCTCCGGCGAGGGAGCCCCGACTCCGCCGCTCTCTCTCTGCCACGGTCGACCTCCCCTGAGCCCAATCAATGGTTCTCGATGAAGCGTGGAACTCGGGGAAGGTCCTTGGGCTACCAGCGTCGACCATCGGAGCTCGGAGTGTGCAGGCGGAGGTGACGAAGCATGCTCAGGCGAAGCTCCGGCCATTGATCAGATTGACGACCTGCAAGGTTAGTAAATCGTAGCCGAAGCGAAAGAAGTGCGTGCGTGAGCGTGGGATGAAAGTGGGAGCTCATCGAGGACGGAGAAGATGGGGAGCTCGGAGCTCCTCCGCCGCGAGGGCGGAGGAGGTGGCAGGAGGGTGATGAGGTTCTGGGGAGGAGAAGTAGGGTGTCGGAGATGGTCGCGAGGAGGGGGGAGGCGTGGCGAGTCTAAATGGATGGTCATCGGAACGAGGAGGTGGCCGGAGAGGCCTAGAAAATTAAAAGAAAATAACTAAAAATACAGAGGAAGAAGGAGGATCTTACCTGATCGGAGGCGGAACGGGGGCCTGTGCTCGAGGTCATCGGAGGACCTCGGGGTCATCGCTGGACTCCCCCGGCTACGGGGAGCAGCTTGGCGGAGGCGGAGCTCCGCAGACCTGGCCTACCATGGCCAGGGGTCGTCACCGGGGCGGACCTTCGTCCTCGCGCTCCTCACCGCCCCCTCGCTGTCACCGGGGGGCGGGGCTCGCTGGGAGGTTTCCCACATAAAGGCGGACGCCGGCGAAGATGCGAGGTGGCGGTGGATTTAAAGGTTGGACTCGGTGGAGGTGATGGTGGACGACGTGGTTTCGAAGGCGAAATGGGACGAGTGGAGAGGTGTGCGTGGTTTGTCAAAGGTCTCGCGAGGTGGAGGGAAGAGTGGGGAAGAACGTGGGGCAGTTGGCGAAGTACGCGGTCGTCGGAGGAGATGAGGGAAATAGGAAGGGCGAGGGATGTTCGCGAGGTGGAAATAGTGGGAAGAGAGGGGGTCTGGAGGTTGACGACGAAGATCCACCGTTGGATCTGAAGATCCAACGGTGGAGAAGTGGGCGTGGAGCGACGGTGCTGATAGCATCCGGGGCGATGTGATCGGTGGCGGATGGAAATGCCACGTGTCGGGCTGGGGGCGCGGCGCGAATGGAGGGTAAAGATGGAGAGTGGGAACTGATCGAACGGCTGAAAGATGGCCAGGAGCTAACGGTGGAGATGGAGGATTTGACTTGCGATCAAAGGGCTCTCAGCGTGCCACGTGTCAAGCTTTGGTGCAGGCGCTTAAGTGCGGTGTGGATTAAGGGGAAAGGTGATCGGACGGCTGAGGGAGACAGAGAACGTGGAGGGCTGCTGGCCGTTGGATCAAGAGGGCGGATCCAACGGTCTAGAAAGGGGGCGGATCAGACAAAGGGGCCGGGCCACGTGGCTCGCCCACATTGGGCCACGTGGCCCAATCAGGTTATTGCAAGAGTATTTTTGATTTTTGAGGGCTTATTTGGTCGAATTTGAGAAAACTCAAAACATGAAAGTTGTAGATCTTGACGAGATCTACAAGTTTTATGTTGACCAAAACTCGAAAAGAGATCAAACGAGGACACGAAATATTTTTGAGGGTATTTTTATGTCTAAAAATACCACGAATTTTTGTTTTGTCATTTTTTGTGGTTTTTAATTTATTTAGGACTCTGTTAATTATTAGACACTAACAGGGATTTATTGACAAAACTTTAAGCAAGGGGGTTAATTATAACAAATAAAGATGATGAAACTGAGGTTCATCACTCCATCTGAGGAGGATGTCCTAGCAGTAGCAGAAGATGCATCACTGGCATCGCAACCGTAATTTTTTTAGTTAGAGTCAGAGTCCGTATGAGTGTTAGAGTCCTTTAAAGAACTCAGTTCCTCATTTCAATGAAATTCTTTCAGTTTCAAAATCTAAGTTAGCATCACTATCCCTTTCCCCTAAGATCTTAAGGGTGGAAAGAAGAAAACTAAAAAAAATCCAAAAAGATGACCCTGAGATGGCAGAGTTTTACAATAAATACATCAAGGTCACAATCCCCTTTGATAAGTATGTGAGCATGACACCTGCATTCCAGAAGTACCTTAAGGTCACAATCCGTGTTGAGAAGCACATTCTTTCAGTAGCCACTACTTGCGCAAGCAAGAATGTGTTTCCAAGGAAATGAAGAGACATGGGTTCACATCATGTGGTGAGTCATGTCGATGACACTGTGTTTGCACACACTCTCCTTAACAACGGATCCTCAATTAACTTGATGCCTACAACCCTCTATGAGCGACTTAATCTCGGACCTCTTAGGAAATCTAGAGCACTACTTCAGTTTGCAGATAAATCAACCAAGAGGTCCCAGGGAGAATTGAGGAACGTTATCATCAAAGTTGAGGGTCAGGAGTACATGGTGAACTTTACAGTCCTTGATATATAGACCCCTCGAAATTGGAGAGATTCCCATATCATCTTAGGAAGGCCCTTCCTTAGAATAGCAGGGGCCTTATTTGATTACAAGATCGGGAAGATTCGGTTCCAAACTCCAGACGGAGATGAGGAACTTGAAATGAAGCAGACAAGGTGGCAGAGACCAGATTCAGAATCCAACACCAAGTTGTATTCATGTAGACACCGTTGGGCCATGGAGACAGAACCCAGCCAGCACCAATGAATCCCTCTCCTCCGGAGAAGATCCTGTGCATGAGTCAGTTTATGTGACCCTTAGAAACGAGTACAGCGCAGAAAGTGCATCCCCCTAAATCTTCAATGACGTAGAGGCCCAGTTGATCATGTCAGTCCTTCCCTATTTAGGACAATCAGAAGATGAAGATAATGAGTCGGACATGGCTTTTGCCGATTGCTTGGAAACCTTTGACGATCCAACCCTAGAGCTGAATGAGTTGGTGGCAGCAATTTCAAAGACAGATCCAGCCACTACCAGCATAGAACCAGATTCGATTGAGCCAGACTTCCTTGATGATCATATATTACCTGAGCTCAAACCTTTACCCACAACACTGAAATACGCCTTCCTTGCGGTATAAGAGAAGAAGTATCAGGTTATCATCAGCCCACAGTTGACCGAGGAGTAGGAATCTCGCTTGCTAGAGATCTTGGAGAAAAATCGCAAGGCGATAGGCTGGAGCATCTCCGATCTCCACGGGATAAATCACGCTCTGTGTTCGCATCATATCTACTTAGAGAATGAGGCTAAACCCTCTCGTGAATTCCAACATAGATTGAATCCAAATTTACGACGCAGGTTTTATTTATCCCATCTCCGATTCCAAATGGGTGGCACCAATCCATGTTGTCCCAAAAAAGTCAGGAATTCAGACGACCACCAATGAGGACGGAGAGGAGATTGTAACATGAGTACCCATGTCGTGGCACATCTGTGTGGATTACAGACGCCTGAATGTTGCGATGAAGAAGGATCATTTCCCCCTACCGCTCATTGATCAGATCTTAGAGATATTAGTAGGGAAAGAATTCTTCTATTTCTTAGACGGGTTCTCAGGATACAATCAAGTAGCCATTGCTCCTGAGGACCAGGAAAAAAATCACGTTCACATGCCCCTTTGGTACCTATGCTTTCAGGCGCATGCCCTTTGGGTTATGTAATGCTCCGGGTACATTTCAAAGGTGCATGATTGTTGTATTCGTTGAAATGGTCGGTGAATTCTTGGAAGTCTTCATGGATGACTTCTCAGTCCATGACGATTCCTTCGATTCCTATCTTAGGATCTGGACCGAGTCCTCAAGTGGTGTTGCGAGGTTAATCCGGTGCTTTCTTGGGAGAAAAGTCACTTCATGGTGACGGAGGGCATTGTGTTGGGGGATGCCATCTCCAAGAGAGAAATAGATGTTTATCCTGCCAAGGTGGATGTGATCAGATGACTCCAACCACCAACCAATGTGAAACAGTTGCGGCCATTCCTCGGACATGTTGGATTTTATCGGTGATGAATAAAGGATTTTTCGAAGATTGCCCGACTGCTAACTGAGCTTTTAGGCAAAGACATGGAGTTCATTGTCAATCATAAATGTCTTGAGGCCTTTAAACAATTACAAAGGATGATCATGGACGCCCCGAACCTACAAGCCCTAGACTAGTCTCTTCCTTTTGAGATCATGACAGATGCCTCAGATTTTGTTGTTGGGGATGTGTTAGGACAGAGGAGGGATGACGTCACGTTCGCCGTACACTACACAAGCAAAGTGCTTGATACCACTCAGCGTAACTATACAGTTACGGAAAAGGAGATGCTTGCAGTAGTGTTCGCCTTGGATAAGTTCAGATCTCACTTAATTGGATCCAAGATGATTGTGTTCACTGACCATACAACACTACGGTATTTAATGGAAAAGAAGGACGCAAAGACGTGTCTTCTTAGGTAGATTCTACTTATCCAGGAATTTGATTTGGACATTAGAGATAAACTTGGAAAGAAGAATGTAGTAGTTGATCACCTCTCCCATCTCGAGGATCTTGATGCTTATGATAATACGTCGATTCGAGACTCCTTCCTTGACGAGTCGATTTTTGTTGTCGACTCACTCCCATGGTTTGCTAATATCATGAATTATCTTGTCTCCAAGAAAGTTACCGAAGATTAGCCCAAGAGCTACATAGACCGACTGAAGTCGGATTCAAGACATTACCATTAGGAGGATCCGTTCCTTTTCTTTGAAGGACTGAATTGTGTCTAGAGACGGTGTATTCCTCAGGAGGAATATCAGAGTGTCCTTACTTTATGCCACAGTCTGGAGGCAGGAGGACACCACTCAGGGAAGAGGACCGCATGGAAGGCACTTTAATGTGGCTTATACTGGCTGACTCTATTTTGCGATGCGCTCACCTTTGCGAAGTCGTGCCCAGTATGCCAGCGAATGGGAGGAACCGTTAGTTCCAAGGATGAGATGCCGATGCAGCCTGTCATCATTTTGTGATGTCCTTGACACCTGGGGCATTGACTTCACGGGCCCATTCCCGGTTAGCCACGGATTTGAATACATCCTCCTTGCGGTAGACTATCTGTCAAGGTGGGTGGAGGCTATCCCAACCCGAGTTGCAGACAGCAGGACTGTCTGTAAATTCATTAGAGATCACATCATCTCTAGGTTCGGGATCCTCAAAGTGTTGATATCAGATGGGGGTAGCCACTTCGTGAACAGAGATGTGAAGAAGCTCTTGAAGGATTACGGCATCGAACACTGTGTCACTAGTCCTTAACACCCACAAACCAATGGCATGGTTGCGGTGTCGAATAGGGAGGTGAAAACCATATTGCAAAAGCTTATCCGCCCAGACAGGAAGGACTGGTCGAAGACCTTGGATCAAGTCCTGTGGGCTTATAGGACAGTGTACAAGACACCATTAGGAACCTCCCCATTCAGGATGGTATTCGGGAAGCCATGCCATTTTCCTACTAAATTAGTGCACAAATCAGAACGAGCAATCAAAAAGGTCAACTGGAACACACACCTAGGGTAGAAACAAAGAGAGATGGATCTGAATGAACTTGTGGAAGTCAGAAACAGAGCATACGACAACAATCTGGTGTATTAGGACAAGGTAAAACATTGGCATGATAGATATATCAGACGAAAGACCTTTGTTCCTGGACAAAAGGTATGGTTGTTCAATGCAAGGCTGAAGGTTTTCCAAGGCAAATCCAAGTGTATGGATCCATTCATAGTTCGTGTTGTGCATGATAGTGGATGCGTGGAGATCTCAGATCTCATAGATGGAGCACAAACATCCCTAGTCAATGGACAACTGCTGAAGCACTTCGTCGGACCTAATGAACAGTTAGTCCATGTTGAGGAGATTGTATTCATGTGCGAGACAGATCCAGTCTATACACATAGAGCCATGCATGAGACCTTACAACAGTGAGCTCTTGCCATCAGCAACATCAAGAAGATTCAGATCGCGATCCTTGTATATACTCGCCATTCCTGTATATTCTTTCCCTTCCTCCCGCAACTCTGATCACTCGCCTTGGGTCCATATCTTTTCATTAGTATACTTTAGATGACCAGATCCTAAGTATAGTGGAGAGAGTGTCTCGAGTCTGTATACTATTCGATGTACATCCTCCATATCTCATCGGCCCTCATATTCACTCATGTCCTATACTTAGGCTGACCAAAGCCTAAGTATAGGGGGGACCGATGCCTATCATGTATATACTCATCCACTTCCTCTCTTGACGTCATCCGCTCTGTTTTGATCTTCTTCTACACTTAGGCTACCGGAGCCTAAGTATAGGGGGGCAGGACGACTTCTATACATTTTTGTTCTTTAAGCTCTCCAACGCTTAGCATGAGCTATGTCTTCTTCCTCGCTTTTCGTGCTCTGAGGACATAACACACGTTAAGTATAGGGGGTGCGTATATATACTACATATATACTTTACCCATAGCTCGTACTTTCGTGTATTTTTGTACATACTATACAATAATTATGGGTGGGTAAAAATTGAGAATTTCTTTTGCAAAACACACGTATATTTGTAATATACTTGTATATTTTGACAAAAGAAATGGAAAAATCAAAATCAAAGGCTTCTTATTTACTCTTGTACATAATCTCTGCATCTAAAAAGAAAGAAAAAGAGTCTTGCATTTCATTCATTTAAACAGCATATCATCTACATCTCATCTGCATATCTTGCATATGAAAAGTGAAAAGCTAGTGGGTTCTGAACCAAGTTATGAGTAGATGTTGAGGAGGGACTTGATTTGACCTTAATCCACCTAATTTCATAGGAACCTTATAGGAACTGGAGTTAAGATTTCTCAGGTCAAGTGACTTAATTCTTTGAGTCCGCAAGTCCATGTTCACATGTCATCTTGATTAGTCTAAATTAAATATCTCGTGCACACGCATGATTCTTTTAGACAGTGGCCTAACTTGGACAAGCACAATGCACATAGCTCTTCATTGATGAGGTGGTAAGGAGGTAGAATCCTTTAGCTTGGAGTAGCACACGGGTGGAAACATCCGTCCTCCTTTAGGGAGGGAAGTGCATCTCAACCTAGTCTGGTGGTGTTGACATCTAAGGACGGGATGTTGTGAGTTGCAATAATGCTTCAAAAGAGGGATAGTCCACTGGCTCAAGAGGAAAAACTCCTGATGTACATGATGCACCTTGTATATAGTTCAAAAAAAAGAGAGAAAAAAGGAAAAAAAGAAAAGAAAAGAGAGAACTCCAAAAATAAAAATGGACATGCCTGATTGAAAATAAAATGCCTGTCGGAGTATGTATATTAGTAAGAAGTTTGCAGCTGGATGACTTGACTACACTAGTCAGGCATCCCGGAATAGGTAGCTACACTGGCTACCGTGCATTCTTTTCTCCACCCCCTCCTCTTGAGTGGTCGCACTTGAACTTAGAAGAGAATACCCCGCTCCTCGAGGAAAGAGTTACTGTACCGGGGAATTAGAGTTACCTTATTAGAGGAGGCTGCTTCTTAGCCATTATTGATGTGGAGAGTTATTTTACACTTACACAGTACAAGTAAGAATCATAGTCATCAGAAATTTGCGTCTGAGGATTTGTTCTGACCTGACTATTGAGGAGTCTTGAATAGAAGACTAGTGGAACTTGAAGTCTGTTAGGTCTTAAGTTCAGATCCCAATAAGGTTCTGCCACACAATTAATCTAAAGGTCGAGTCAAGCTCCATTTTCAACTTTTGTTCATGACCTTGGTATGGAACCCAAAATCATTTCACTCTTGCATTTCATTTTAGTTGCTCGGGGACGAGCAAGGTTTAAGTATAGGGGTTGATGAATCTGTGATTCATCACTCTTAAAGTTGAAAATAGAGCCTTGTTCTCGAGTAATTAGGAGCATATTTCCACCAAAATTGCATAATTAGCATTCATGCATGCATTGATAACATTTGCATTTTAGCATTTGCATCTGCATTAAATAAGAAGCCCAATTCACTTGTAAAAATCACTCATATGTATATATTTTACACTAACCATAAATCCCATAAATATTGTGTATATTACTAACACTACTACAAGAAAAATACCAAAAAAATGCTAACTTATAAATTTGACAATTAAAACCCCAAACCAAGTTAGGGACCATGGACTTTAGAATGCACATATCTCTCTCGTACAACCTCCGATCTAGGTATACTCACTTTTAAATTAATACACATTCAGAGACCTTCAAAATGAGACCAATTTCATTCAAACCGGAGCTCGTATGCAAAACTTGGATTTTGGGGCCCCCATTGTATACTATATGTATGTATATTTGTACCCTTGTATTTTATTACTATATTTGACCTCATTTCCATTTTTGGTCAACATAAAACTTGTAGATCTCATCTATATCTACAACTTTCATGTTTTGAGTTTTTTCCAAATTCGACCATTTTCTCTCTCTTATTTCACATTCTTTTTCAACCAACCAGATTGGGCCACATGGCACCCTCTGGTTGCGCCACGCGACCCACTCTATTGCGTGCCATGCGCCCTTTTTCTCCACCGTCCGATGGCTTCCTCTTCCTTCAAATATAAACCGTCCACGACCGCATCACCTCTCAGCCGCTCGCTCTTCCCCCTGATCTCCTCCCCGCCGTCCATCTCTGCCTCACTCTCCTTAAGCCACGTGTCACGCTCATGACCGCTGGATCTTAGCCCGATGATTAGATCTCATCCACTCATCCCCGCTCAATCGACGATCCTTCAATCCGATGCCAGATCTAATCTCCACCGTACGCCAGCGCCCGTGCCTACGCCTGCCACATGGCGTCCTCCATCACCCTTCGATCTAGCCTGCCTGATCTAATCCTCACCACCCGCTGGCGCCTCGCTCAGAGCTGTTGGATCACTAGATCCAACGGCCGAGGCATAGTCTCCCACCTCCGAAAGAGCCTCGCCCACGTCGCCCCCACCTCACGACAGCTCCGCCCCCTTCCTATTTTTGGCGACACGACAGCCACCTTCTTCGCCCATCAACACCTCTACGATATCGCACATACCTCCCTCATCCTCGCCAGCATCCATGATCTCCATGACACCCTTCCTCATCGCTCCACACACTCCACGAACATCACCTCCCCATAACCTGGACCTCCACCTTCTCCCTTTAAATACTCTGCCTCCAGCCACTTTCCATCCCATCCGCCTTTGCAGAGAGATTACCAGAGCTCCCTTCTACCTGTTGGTGACAACAATTAGGCAAGAGAGTGAGCGACGACGGTGTTTTCTTCTCCAGTGAGATCCACATCGTAGCACACTGTGCCGCAGCTTCTTCGATGAGCTGCACGAGCTCGGGCCCGCTACCAACCCTCGAGCGACGATCAAGAGCTCTTCCCTGAGCCTCCAACCCTAGGTAGCTTCCTCCATTCTCCTCTGATCGCCTTTCTTCATTCCTCACGATCTTCTCACCTTTTTCTCGACTTCTCTGATCGACTCCATGCCTCTCCGACCCTCCACCGAGCTCAGCCTTGGAGCTCTCACCTTCGCGCCATCATCAGATCGTCCCCACGACACTTCGATCCACCTCCGCCTACAGCTCTGCCAGTCACGGCGGAACATCACCTCCGCCCGCTCATCACTTCGCCCTCAGGCCTCTCACACACCCCTTGCACTCGCCCGAGCATGCTGCACTTGATTTATGGCACCCACTAACCCTGCATGACCATTATCTTCATTGGCCAGACATCACGCCGAAGCTGTTTCAAGCTCCATCTTCCCTGGCCTATAGACGACCCCAGCAGCTTCCAGAGCCTCCGACGGCCTCCTGACACTTCCAAGACTGATCTGGGCTATTCAGGAGCCACTGGCGAGCTTCCACAAGCACGGGGAAGGGCGGCTAAGCCAGAGCGACCTCGCTGGAGCCCCGCCAAGGAGGCGGCGGACCGGAGAAGATGACGTACAACTATCGTTGGATCACCTTGATCTGACGGTCCTCTTCACAACATGTCACCCGCTTCCCGCCACTGTCGTACCAGAAGGATCCAAAGGCCATTGCTCCTCCACGTCGCATCTGCTTCGATATCCAGATACCATTGGATTGGTTGCCATCCAATGGCCAGTATTGAGCCACGACGCCTCGCTTTAGCAGTCATCGCCATCATTGGATCTTCCTGATCTGACGGGTCCTTATCGAGCCACGTATCCAGCTTCCACCGTCGTTGGATCTCTCTAGATCTAACGGCTCGGCACCCGCCACGTGGAGCCTCCGAGCCTCTTCCCCGACCCTAGGCTTGAAGCGACCGCATCTGTCCCGAAGCGAAGTCCGAGCCTCCATCGCCTTCCGAGCCTAGCCCCCTCACGTGTCTCTCACGTGGGACTGGGTAATTTGCATCGAGGCCCTGTATGTTTCAGAAATTGCAATTCAGTCCCTACTAGGAACGTCACGTGAGGAGCACGTGTTTCAGTGGGAAAATTGCATCCATACCCCATCATTATAGGTATTTGCACTTTAGCCCATGTATGCACGTTTTATTCTAAGAAATTTTATTTTCTATTTTGCATTTTGGTCCTTGTATTTGCACGCATATCTAGTGTCCATTTCTTATCATTTTTAAATTTCAAAAATTGCATGTTGTAGTTTAACTTGTCCTTTAACTTTTATGACACGTGTCATATTTTTGTGAGCTACATTGAATTTAATAATATTAGTTTGGTATAATTTGACATATTTTACCCACTGTATGCTTGAAATTAAATATTAATATTATTTGTTGCTCCAAAAATCACCATACAATCACGTTAGACTTAGGTTAAGTTGCTCTATACTGTGAAATCATTGCATTTGCACGCATCACGAGGCCAAAATAAATCAAATAGTATTTTACCTAATTGATTTTTAATAGTTCCAATTTATATAGATTTTATGGTTTATTAATTTTCCTGGATTCCTCATACATAGACCTACTTAGAATAATTTTTATATCTAAAAATAATATGCTTTAGTATTTATTAAAATTGATTTTGCAAAAACTATCCTGCATCCATATTTTATTTATATTTAATTCATTTAGAATCTAAAAATTCCAAAAAAATTGTAGGAGCTTAGTTTCATCGCATATCAATTTCTGGCCTAGTTTTATTAATTTTGGACTTCATTTGACCATCTTTCGAATTTAACTTACAATTTGGCTTGAAATTGCACTGCATTTTCCTTAATTGCATAAAAAATATTCTTCTGTAAATCTAACCTCTAAATTAACTAAAAATTTACCTAAGGAGACAGTTGCCTCCTTGAGTTCGACCTTGTGCTTGTCCAAGTAAAATAAATTTGCCGCTTGAGTGAATCGAACATTAAATTGGAGTGGTTTTTGACGAAGTCTAGATTACCTGACTGCAACGAACGACAAACCTAATTCAATTGATAACTCGGTTGAATTAACAAGGGTAGCCGAGGGCATGTCAGATGTGCTTAAGGATTTTACCATATCCTTCAGTTGTCGCACAATGCGGGAAGAGAGATGGGGGGGAGGGAGTAGCGGAGAGCCGACGGTTGTGCGGGCGCGTGCAAGAGGCGGAGGGTGCGGACCGTGCGGGAGGAAGAAGGAGGTGAGGCCACATGGCGCATGAGGGGACGACCACGTGGTAGGGAGAAAAATAAATAAATAAATAAATTAAATAAGTATGTAAATATAATAAAATAAATAATAATTAAATTAAATAATAAAATAAATGAGAAAAAGGAAATAATAATAATGATAACAGTAATAAATTAATTAAATAGATAAAATAAAGATAAATAAAATAAAATAAATAATAATAATAAAATAAATAATAATAAAATAAAAAAAGAATAAAAATAAAATGGGTGACATGTGGTGGCCCATGGGCGTACCACGTGTCGCTCACAAAAAAAATCCAAAACTAAATTTAAAGAAAAATAAAAAGAATTAACAATAGAGGTCAAATAAAAAAGTAGTCAACATGGAAGTTGCTCATCTCGATGAGTTCTATAACTCTCACGAAGGACCAAAAATCAAAATAAACCATATGTAGAAAAAGTATTTTTGGATGGTATCTTGTAGGAATTTTATACAGAATTTTTGTCTTCTACTTTTTTTTGCATTTTAAATAAGATAAAAAATAAAATAAAATTAGAAAAATATGAAATAAATATTCACAACTTAATCTTTTTTTGGATTTTTAATAATTAAGGAAAATAGAAAGATAAAATCAATAAAATAAAGGGACATATGTATAATTTACAATGAGGGGCTGAAAACCCAAGTTTCACATATGAACTCCGATTCTTTTGAATTTAGTCTTGTTTTGAAGGTAATTGAACACACATTAATTTAAAAGTGAGTAGAGGTCCATAGGAGACTATATGAGAGAGATATTCATGTTTTAAGACTCTTAGTCTCAAACTAGGGTTAGAGTTTTATTGGTTAATTTTACAAGTTAGTATTTTTGATATTTTTTTATTTATTAGTGTTAGTAATATGTACATATAGAGTTGATTTTATTCATTTCTGATCTAGTAAAAAAATAAAAATAAGGAAAATATGGTGAATATACACATGATATTTACAAGGAGAATTGGCTTCTTATTGATTGCAAATATGCATGCTAAAATGTAGATATTACATCTAAATGCACGGACGAGAATAATGTAAAATAAATGGAGAAATGCAACTAATTACTCAGGAACAAAGCTCTATTTTCGACTTTTAGAGTGATGAGTCACATATTCATCGTTAAGCTCAAAGAGAAGAACCTCTTCCCTCTTTGTGATTCCTCCTCCAATTAGAGACTAATCTCAAAAAGAACAAATATGTGTGACGTGGCTCCCCGTCGTAGTTGAAGAATGGGGCCTATGAATTGGATGTTCTCGGTGGAGATGACAAGGTTTTGGGACGGGGTGGGGATAGAAGAGACACATAAAGATCCGAAAGTGGTAGTGTTCGTTGCGGTGCGGATTGGGGTCCCTCCCTATAGCTCCTCCTCCAACTCCCATATTGGCGGTGGTAGGTTGAGGTCGAAGTCCATCATCTTATGAAGAACAAAATCCTCCCAGCATATATCCCAACAATGGCCCATCTTTTGCCCTCCTAATGCATGGCATGTCTGGAAGACCTTCCCTTGCGAGGAGCTTCCAGTGTGGATCATTGCTCGCCGGATGAAGATAATGATAGAGGAGATAGCGGCTGGCTGCTACACACGAAGAAGGGATTCCTTCGTAGCTGCCAGGTCATGGTCAAATCTAGGCGGTGGAGGAGGAGGTCTGGGTAGTGGAGCTGGGCGGAGGAGGAGGGGCAAGGGGTGGGTTGATTTGACAGTTATGCTCTTCTTAACCGCACCATGTTTGAATAAATAATGGTTTAATTCAACTCATTGACGATCAAAGATCAAGATAATAAAAGGTCACATGTGATAACGTGGAAAGAATGTAGGAGCACAACTGCTATTCCAAAAAAGAAGGATATAACCGATATTATAACATCTAAGAGGAGCATAAGTGATAAAATCCGTAACTTTTACACTTAAACAACAAACAAGACCTCGGTTAAATTATGGATCGTAGTGCAACTCCATTGACTTTGGGTTATCACATTGGGCCCTTTCAGCTGCTGGGTCCAAACAACGCAGACCAGAAGAATCGAAGGGAGCCCATTCTCGACTCAAATAACAATGCCCCCTCTCTGTTACGTCGCAAATCCACACACATATTGCTCTTATCTTTTTTCAACAACATATCCAACATCTAACCGTACAGATGTATCGGATGAATCATGGATTACAGATATTACCAAAATCGTTGCTATCTGATACTCATAGATCTCATCCGGATGTCTTCGTTCGACACGGTCAATACATCTCGATCCTCCCCTTATAAAAGTTGATCAGCCACAGCATATACATCCTAATTTTCGTCTCGTAGATATATTGTATGGTATAATACCAATCCGTATGGTTGGATCGAGTAGATCACGACATCGAACGAAGGCGTCTTTTGAGACCAGAAATGGAGGACGTACGTAAAAGAGAGTGGAGAGCGTCGATGCGACGCGGCGAATCTCTCCTTTGCAGCGATTTGCCCCCTCATTTTGAGTTTAATTACGAGTGTACCATCGAATGGTTATGGCTTTGGGTAGAAAACGGTGAACCTCCTTTTCCAGGTCTCTCAGTTGCTGCTGCTGTGGTTATTTGCCGATCGAGGAGAGAGGGTTTGCGATCATGTCGATCCGGATGGTATCGATTTCTCTTCTGAGATTTGTTCCCATGCGAAAAACTTAGATCTGATCTATATTGTGGATTCATCCCTCGTTGTTGCCTGTTCATGAATGTGGGTCCTTAGGTTCTAACTGGGATGATTAGAGTGGACTCTCCATTCTAGGGTTTGCTTTGTTTCTCTGATATATCTAGTACTGTTTTTCTAGGTTTGCATTAATAATGGAATGGTTTGTGGGATCCATAGACTTTGTTTGGGATATTTCTAATGGTTGTTGTCACTCCAGTTAATATTTCTGATCTCTGGGCAAATTTAGTCCCCTCTCGAAAACTAATCTTGCACAACCTGATTAGATCATGTCTCTGATGTTTATTGGCTAAGTGGTTTGTACAATTTGCACCCCATTACCACTTCTAAAAATTCATTTTTATGTCAGAAATGTATTGGAGCATTTGCGTTTAGAAGGGAGTTGTGCGGTCATATTATCACATGCTTCTTCTGGAAACTTATTACAGAAGATTCTCAGACCCCTGTTGCACAAAGTCAGATGTTCAACTTGATGCTCACGAAGAGCCCTAAATCTTGAGTTACGGGGTCTTATTGTAGTAAATGCTCTGGTTTCAGTTTTGCGTGAAAGGTTTTGTGTTTGTTTGTTGTTTTGATTCATCAAGAAAAGGTATGAATCAGGAAGTCAATATCATATGTTAAATTATAGGCTGATGCACTAAATTCAGACTTGATACCTCTTCGTTGGAATGGATAGACACCGCTTTCACAAGATGGGTGATGATTGCCTTGACATTGAATATTGCACCGATGAAACTCTCCCCTTGTTTTCTTATGATAGGAAAAAGTTTGGATCTTGGTCACTGTCTTTTAAACTTTATGGTTGGCATAGATATAGTGCATATATCAATAAAAGTTAATTTTAAGATTCTAAAGGGACTGTTCATAGACATTCGGAGGTGGAAAGTCCCTCTGCGGGTTCTTAATTTTCTCTGGCTGTTGAGAAGGGACTGTCTGTTGACTGGCGAATGCAAAGCCAGGTTTTTTTTTCCGATCTGACGACACTTGCCAATGTTGCTTAGCAGCCGTATATGATGTTAAACACCTTGTCTTTGTCTGCTCGATTGCGAGGGAGGTATGGGCTAGAGAAACTTCTCTGACTGGGGATGATTTCTGTGGTTCTTTCGATGAGTTAGGGCATGGGAACAGCCCTACCAAGATTTGGGTGATGGCTATCTTATGGTCAACATGGTTTGCATGGAGTGGATCTATTTTCCGAAGTGAAAGAATGTACATGAAGAATGTTATAGAGCATGCGGAAATTATAAAGACCTTTTTGTCCTTGTAAATAATTTTTTGATATTGTGAATACATAATAGTTTATGGGTGGGCATCTCCTCGACCTCCCACACTATTTTTCCTCAAAAAAGTTACCTTTAAGATGTGTCCCAAACTTCCACTCTGTGAAGTTCTATCTTGCTTGAAAGAAGGTACCTTTTTAGCTTTCTCATCTATTTGTCGATTGGTTCCAGACTAATTCTACCTCTGGCATGGGAGTTGCCGATCAAAGCAAGGATACTTTCCTTGAGCTGCAGAGAAAGAAATTATACCGCTATGTCATATTCAAGATTGATGAGAAGAAGAATGAGGTCATTGTTGACAAAATGGGTGGCCCTGGAGAGAGCTTTGATGATTTTACTTCATCTTTACCTGAGAATGACTGCCGTTATGCAGTCTATGACTTTGACTTTGTTACGGTGGAAAATTGCCAGAAGAGCAAGATCTTTTTTGTTGCATGGTTAGTCTATTAAGTTCTTTATCATATTTCTTAACTTGGAATTGCCAAATTTTTAGATTGATCGTAAACTATGATGTACAGTATTTTGTTTCTTCCAGGTCAATTCTAAATTTTGATCTTGTGTTATCGTTGGCTGCTTTCATTCTGCATTCTTTACCTGACCTTCAATGTTTTTTTTTTGAAGAACACAAAGAGGGGTTCTATGATTAATGGAAATGGCAAATATAAAAGAATGTGATTGAAGGCTTAAAGCTGTAACACTCAGATTCCAGTCATACAAGTGAGCCAGCTATGTATGCTACACAGTTGCTGAACAAAATCATTAGTTAAGTTCTAAAATATATCAGTCTGTAGACAATTTGCATGATATATTCTATTGGAAAAAAGTAATAGATACCAGTGCAATCCAATTTATGTGGTAATATGTATATGAAGAACAACTTTCAGATTTTGGGACTCCCAGGACTCACATAGTTGTGTTTTTCTTCATGGCATGAAGATCTATATATAACGCATTCTGTTCAACCATCCATATCAGCCCATTGATTTTGGAACGTCTTTACCATCAAGGCATACTATGCAACATTCAAATTGATGTATTGATGACCATTATCATGACCTTTGAAGGTCCTAATCCATACATCCTGATGTCTCCCATTGACCGAAATAATAAATGGTATTACATACTCCCACCACTATTCGTAAAGTGTCTACTTGGAGATATTTTACTGAGGTTCATTGTCTACTCAACACAATCTTTCTTAAGAAGCATTAAACTAGCATGCCAGTTGTGCCCTTCGAGATTATGCCATTAAAGTTATGCCCTTCTCTTTTTTTGCAATATTATTTGTGCCCCTCACTAATTGGACCGTTAACAGTTGTGCCTCTCAGGTTAGTTACCGTCCATTCTCATCTCAAATAGACGTTAACTTACATGCTCAAACATAATTGGAAAGAAAAGAGGCGTCTAGTAATTTTTGTCCCCTTCCTCCCCTTTTTTCCTCCTCCTCCACCCATTGCCGCCTCCGCTATGAGAACCCCGCTACCTAGATCCCCGTGCTTGCCACTCCCTTAGCCTCACGCATTCTGCCACTCCAACGAAGACACCCACAAGACCTCGATGAAGACCCCCCTTTCACCCAACGCCCTCCACCCCCTCCCATCATTTCCCTACATGTCCTCCGCATTGATCTCATCTACCTCAAGCCTTGACCCATCTGCCATGTCATCGGAGATTTGGATGGCAACCCAAAGCTAGATGTGTTGGCCTCGAGATTCCTCGACGCCCTTGAGAAGTTCTCTCACAACAAGGAGCTTGAATTAAAGATCTTTGAATTATCTTCAAAACACAACACCTACAAATATAATAACAAAGCCTTCTCCCATACTATATATGGTTGGCAATATGGATTCTTTGCCTCCATTCAAATCCATTTTGGATCATATTTGGACTGAAATCCAAGTAATTAAGTTCCCTTTAGATAGTCTTCTTCCACCACTTCTTGAGTCTTCCTCACCTTTTCTCAGTTAGCTCAACATCGTAAATTTCGCATCTTCTTACTGGAGCATCAACAGACCTTAATTGTAAATGGCCAAACCACCTCAAGTGGTTCTTTCTCATCTTGTCCTCAATCAGAGCTACATCAACTTTCCTTATCCGATCTTAGCATGTATGACCACACATCTACAGTAGCATTTTCATTTATGCTACTGCCATTCTCTGCATGTGTTTACGGTTCACATGCCAACATTCAGATGCAGAGCATATCATGTCTCATGGTTATTTTCTAACCCTTTTTCTTGATTTTTAAATGAATTTACTCATCACATACAACGGTAGAGGCTCCACTCCACTTTAGCCAACCTACGTTTATTTCATGAGTAACATCTCCATGGATTTCTCTTCATGTTGCAAAATAGTTCTGCTAAATCTAAAAGAATCTTTTGTTTGAAAGTTATCTTCTCTAATTTTCACCTTGATTCCTTTACCACTACCTAAACTAAATATGCACTTCATATATTCAGTGTTAGCCCTACTTCTAAGTTATAAGAAAATCATTAGTCTCTAAGGCATGTCTCCAAACCTCAAGCTTCTCATTTACTCCATCTCTAATTTCATCGATTAACACATATCATCGACAAACAACATACACCAAGTTACCTCCTCCTGAAATGCAACGATAATGCGAATGCTAGGATTTTCTCATCGGTGTCGGACTGCTGCCCAATTTGCGGCGTTGCGGTCGAGTCTTTGGACCATCTTTTCTTCCTTTGCACTGTTTCATCGCCAATCTGGGACGTCGTGGGCTTGAGTTGGATGTGTGCCCCTTCGTTTGCTAACTTCTGGGATTCTATGCGTAGTGCGGGGTCTAGGCCAAGGAAGGAGCTCGTGACTCCCGTGGATGTCGTTTGGGCGGTTTGGTTGGCCCGGAACGATGTCCTCTTCTCGGGCCAGCGCTTTTACTTTGAAAATGTCTCTTTCCACTATAAGTTTTTGGTGGACTCCTGGGTGTTGTAACATGTAACTGCTTCTTTAATTTTTTCTTTTAATAAAATTGGGGTGGGCACCTATGCGTGATACCCCCCTTCTTTGAGATTCAAAAAAAATATTTTGAATTATCTTCAAAATATTTTAAAGAATTTTATGTTAGATCTTCATTTCATTTCAATTTGATTTCTAATTGGCATCGGTTCTTATCAAAGTGTTGAAATTTGCACTTAAACACATGACTAGTGACGATCAATTTAAATTCTCGTTCCATTTCTTGATGGATTCAACTGATTTGAGATTTGTGTGAAAGATCGTCAAACGGACTACAAACATCACAAAGAATGTTTAGACAGTATAAATGGTTTTGATCTTAAAATTTGAGTTTGAATATAACCTTGTGGTTGGTTGTTTGCAATTTTCTAGATCAATTTAGTTGCGACCATCCAAGTTTCTGCATCAAATGCGCTTGTTTCTTGTCTGATATTGGCATACAATTGCCTATTTTGAAGATTAGCATGTGAGTACAACAATCCTCAAGAGATTTTTGGTTTCGAGGCCTTTTTGCTAGTGATTTTGGTGTTTAAAGAGTGAGGTTTTTGTTGTTTTTCCTATGGACCAATGTTGATGGCAACCCCTTGACCTTCCTAAGTCAAATTACAACCAAGGCCTTAAATGTCAGATTTCGGTTTCGTTTCGGTGATTGACCGAAACGACATTTCGACCGAATTTCGGTCGAAATTCGACCGAAATTTCGGTCATTTCGGTCGTTTTTTGAACTAAGGCCCCCAAATTTCGGCCAATATAGGGCATTTCGATCAAATTTCGTTTACCTACCGAAATTGAAATTCGACCGAAATTCGGTCGAATTTCGGCAAAATTTGAGGCCATGATTACAACCTTAATATTCCTTAGCTTGCACAATAATGGACTCGAATTCCTTAGTTTGCTATGAACCAATGCTAATGGCCTTGATTCAAAGCTAACATTCTTAGCTCAAAAAGCCCTCATTTTAGTTCTTGTTTGGACTTGAATTTCAATCTTCAAAACGGTATCGTGATTAGTTTGTCATGAACCATTGCCAATGGCCTTGATTCAAAGCTAACATTCTTAGCTTCAAAAGCTCGCATTTTTTCTTTTTTGGACATGTGAAGGACTCGAATTTAAAACTCCAAAGATGGTATCACGATCTTTTGTTATGCAAATATAGCACAAACTATGGTCCTATTTGTAGCGTTCTTGCCACTACCAGTTGGGAATAGAGAGAAAGAGAGAGAAAGCAGTAGGCATGGTTTTAAATTTCGCGAAATATCGACGAAATTTCATCGGAATTTCAATTTCGATGGCCTTGGGATATCGAAACTACCCTATATCTCGTGTTTCCTGGATTTTGCCCAACATATGTCGAGACATAGAAGGCCATATTGATATCTGTTGGAGGATGAATAGAATTGTGATATCATTATTGAAACCCTAGGGCTCTCTTATATAGGAGAAAAGCCCTGGGTAAATTTACAAGAGAGGTATGTTGGGAAAATAGAAAGAGTTGTTTATTCCATAAACCCTAAGCTCATTTATATAGGAGAGTAACCTATGGGTAAATTACATAAGACATTCATAAGTAAATGGAATTAAGAAACAATACGGGAAACATAAAATAAATCTCGTAAAGTAAATATATCTCTACACTCCCCCTCAAGATGGAGCATAGATGTCGATCATGCTCAGCTTGGACGAGCACTTTTGAAAAGGTCCTCGGAGTAAGGCTTTGGTGAAGATATCTGCAATCTGGTCCCCTGAGCTGACATGAGATGTGGAAATAAAACCCTTCTGAAGCATATCTCGTATATAATGGCAATCGACTTTGATGTGCTTGGTGCGTTCATGAAATGCTGGATTATTTGCAATAAATATAGCAGCCTGATTGTCACATTCCAGTCCCATAAGAAGGGGAACCTCTGTATGTAGATCTGCAAGAACAACTGGAACCCACATCATTTCTGTACTAACGTGGGCCATAGCCCTATATTCAGACTCAGCGCTGGATTTGGCTACAACAGTTTGCTTCTTGCTCCTCCATGAGACAAGAGACTCTCCAACATAACAACAAATCCAGTCGTGGACTTCCTATCATTTGGACATCCTGCATAATCTGCATCTACACTTGCTGAGATGGTGACCTCCTTGCCTTTTTTGAACAGTAGACCTGCACCTGGAGATTTAAGATACCTGAGCATCATCTGTATAGCATCCATATGAACCTGAAGAAGTTACTCCATAAACTGATTCACCTGACTAACAACAAAAGAAATATCAGGTCTGGTAATGGTAACATAAAGGAGCTTTCCTACTAGCTCTCTGTATCTCCTCCTATCAACCTCATCAGTATCATCATCATCATCATATAGCTTCATGCTTGGATCCATGGGTGTGATGGCAGGTCGACATCCAAGCATTCCTGTATCACTTAGCAAATCAGTGACGTATTTCCTTTGGGTCATCACAAGCCCTTCTTGATTTCTGGCAAACTCCAATACCAGAAAGTATATAAGAGCTTTAAGATCTTTGGTGACAAATTCACGACCCAGAATTCATTGATTCCTTATATGTCATCTCTTGTAATAAGAATATCATCAACATACACCTTAATATCAATCATACCTCTGGATGTTTTCTGTATAAAAAGGTAATGATCTGCATTCGAACGTTTGTACCCATGTTTCTTAAATAAGTCTGAAAGCTTCTGGAACCAAGCTCTCGGGCTCTGCTTAAGGCCATAGATTGCCTTATGAAGTCTATACACTTGTGAACACTCCCCCTCAACAACAAATCCAGGTGGCTATTGCATGTAGACTTCCTCTTGAAGGTCACCATACAAAAATGCATTCTTAACATGTAACTGAAACAACGACCAATCTCTAACCACGACAACAGAGAAAAGAATCCATAAAGTGGAATGACGAGCAACTGGTGAGAATGTGTCAAGATAATCCACTCCGTATGTCTGAGTAAACTCCAATCCTAGAAAGTATCTAAGAGCTCCAAGATCCTTGGTGACAAATTCACGATCCAGAATTCCTTTTGCCCTCTTGATTCCTTGTATGTCATCTCTTGTAATAAGAATATCATCAACATACACCATAATGTCAATCATACCTCTGGATGTTTTCTGTATAAAAAGGGAATGATCTGCATTTGAACATTTGTACCCCTGTTTCTTAAATAAGTCTGAAAGCTTCTGGAACCAAGCTCTCGGGCTCTGCTTAAGGCCATAGATCGCCTTATGAAGTCTACACACCTGTGAACACTCCCGCTCAACAACAAATCCAGGTGGTTGTTGCATGTAGACTTCCTCTTGAAGGTCACCATACAGAAATGCATTCTTAACATCTAACTGAAACAATGACCAATCTTTAACCACGACAACAGAGAAAAGAATCCATAAAGTGGAATGACGAGCAACTGGTGAGAATGTGTCAACATAATCCACTCCGTATGTCTGAGTAAATCCCCGTGCAACCAGGCGTGCCTTGTATCCGTCGATGCTACCATCTGCATTTTGCTTAACTGTAAACACCCATTTACAGCTTACTGTAGACACTCCATCAGGAGCTAGGACGAGGCTCCAAGTGCCTCTCGACTGAAGAGCAGCCATCTCTTCTTTTATAGCCAAACGCCACCGATTGTCCTGCAGAGCCTCTTGATAATTCCGTGGAATTGCCGCGGCTGATAATGCAACTGCAAAATTCCTGAAATCACAAGTTAAGCGATTAAAGGAGACCATGGATGCTATAGGATATGACACACAGCTTAGCTTCTGCTTCCGTAGCGCAATAGGTAGGTCCAAATCTGCAGACCCTACCTCTGTCTCCTATAAATAATCCCGCTCAGGTAGACCATTAGACCCATCATTAAGAACCCGTGTTATCAGAACATACCTCAAATTGACTCCAATCAGTGACTCCAACATATAGTACAACTTGTTCATTTTCCCTCCTTCCCAGCAGTTGACTCTAATCAATCTAAAGACTCAATCCCAAGAATCTCACATCCTTCATTTCACACTCTGGCAAGTTCTTCCTCTATTAAGATTATCTAATAAGAAAGAAGTCAGTGCCAAAAACTACGAGAAAAGATTGATCCCCCTTCCAAACCCCCAACCACCTCGCCCATCTGACCTCTTTATCAACACACCCGCCCATCCGGATGTTTGGAGGTGCTCGTGTAGGCACATTCCTGATTTTCTTCTAGGGTCCGCATTGAGGCTTGCTTGACCCCAATTCACTCCCCACTTCGAGGGTTGACTTGCTTGCTCTTTGAAAAAGGAGGGCCTCGACCTGAATCGCGATAGCTCTCTGTCTCTGAATCATATGCGTGCTAGATGATGATCGGTGACCATAAGCAGAGGCAGGCAGGCGGGTATAGTGGTGTGGCAATGGTAGAACTGAGACCGTTATAGTAATTAGAGGTGGCGTAGGTAATGTTGATGGTGGTGGTGGCGGAGGTGTGGGAGGTAATGGTGGCGGCGGCCTGTATTAGTGTGTGAAGACGTAAACCGATCACCTGTAGGAGAAAAGTACATTACGGACTTGAAAAAGGTGACATCGGCACTAACGTAATACTTCATGCGCATTGGATCATAACACCTGTACCCTTTCCGTATCCTGGAGTACCCAACAAAAACACACTTGACAGCTTTAGGAGAAAGCTTGTCACTACTTGGAGATAACTGGTGGACGAAGGCGACTGAGCCAAACACACGAGTGAGTGAGAAAAATCCTTTTCAGGAAAGGCAAGAGAGAAAGAAATTTTCTCACCCAAGACCGACGAGGGTATGCGATTAATAAGATAACATGCCGTTAGAACATCATTGCCCAAAAAGAATGAGGAACACGTCTGAATAAGAAGCGTCCTAGTAACTTAAAGCAAATGACGATGTTTCCTTTCTGCAATACAATTTTGTTGGGATGTATAGGCACATGATGTTTGATGAATAATTCCCTGGGTTGAAAAATAATTGGAGAGAGTATTAGTACAAAATTCCAAGGTATTATCAGTTCACACAATTTTCACATACGCAGAAAAGACATTTTGTACTTCGGTCAATAAATATTTGATAACATCTCCAACTTCAGATTTATTCTTTAATAAAAAGACCCAAGGTAGACGAGAGAAATTATCGACAACAACTATAAAACTTGTGCGCATGGTGATCAGGAACACGACTGAGACCCCAAATATCTATATGGAACAACTAAAAATTGGAGCTACTGCTCCATCCCTGATGATTGGGAAAGACAGAGCCATGATGCTTCCCCAACTGACATGTCTCACATTGAAAGGACGTGTGAGGCGAGATCTGAGGCAGAACACGACACAGTTTTTGGAGCGGGAGATGACCAAAGCACATGTGCCACATAAGAGGTGAGCCAGGTCCAGCAGGTAGAGAGGAGATTCCGGCATAGGGAGTTTGAACCAGGCGATAGAGATCGCCCTGCTCGCGACCACACCCAATCATCTTGCCCGTAAGGATGTCCTGAAAAACAAGAGAGGATGGGTAAAAAATGGCTCGACAATGTAAATCCTTCGTAATCTAGCTAATGGACAACAAATTCACAGAAAAATTAGGTGCATGCAACACATTCCGTAGATGCATAGAGGGTGTCAAGCTAATCTCCCCTGTCCAGTAATTGGGGAATGAATCCCATCTGCAATAACCACAGTTTGTCCTGGAGGAACCTGCCTATAGGTTGTAAGTTGATCCCTGTCTCCACATAAATGATGTGTGGCACCAGAGTCCATAATCCATTCTATAGCATCAGGCAAGGCCTTAAATGTCGATTTAGGTCACCATTTCGGTATCGACCAAAACAGAATTTCGATGGAATTTCGGTGGAATTTTGACCAAAATTTCGGTCATTTTTTGTACTAGGACCACCATATTTCGGTCATTTCGGTCATTTCGGTCGAATTTCGATTTCGACCGGATATCGATATTCGACAAGAATTCGACCGAATTTCGCTGAAATTTGAGGCCATGGCATCAGGTCCACTACTGCTAGTAAGTGCATAAGTACTACCTGAGGTACTGGAAGAGGCTGAAGCAGCGACATCTGAATGATTCCCAGTGGCCGATGAAGACGTCACAAAACCAGAAGGAGGTATAATGCCCCTCAATCGTGCAACGAGATCCTCAAAATGTTGATCCAGAGAGGAAGCAACTGGGGGCTCATTATTTTCAGCCACTCGAGCAGAGGCAGGAAATCCATGCTTGGAGTAGCATGTGTCCCCCGTATGTCCAGAATGATGGCAGAAAGTACATGGCTGATGAACACGACCTCCTCTGCCCCGAGGTCTGCGACAACAAAACTGAGAATATCCTCCTCGACCTCGGGAAGCTGCCATTGCTAAGGATGTCTGAAAAATATGGGAACGAGCCGCTTCATACTCAGGATCTAAGGCTGCCAGGAATACACCGACCATGGTGGCATTCCTATACGTCTTCTGCTGCTCAGGAGTAGAAGTGAGAAGCATGAAGCTGTAGAGCTTTTCGAACATCCCACATAAGGATGTATACATCGAGTGAAGAGGACGACCATTCTGCTTGATAGTGAAGATATCATGCTGAAGTTGCAGAATCTTTGTCTCATTCTTTGCCTGTGAATAAGTCGCTGCGAGGATATCCAACATTGCCATGGCTGTGGGCTGATGTAGTATATCATTGGCGATCTCTATCGCCAATGTGCCTGAAAGCCAAACCTTGGCAAATGCATCATCTGCCTCCCATGAGGCGTTAATCCCAGTCTTCTCCGTCAACTCTTCCTCGGTAAGAATATGTTTCTTACATGTAGACTTCATCATGCTCATGAACTGCATAGCCCACAATTCATAGTTTGACCCATCCATCTTTACTATACACGCGGGACCTCTGAAGGCGCATGTGGAGGGAATATCAACCTTGCTTTCTGACATGGTGGTTGAAGAAGAGTAGGATTGAAGACCAGACAAATGTTTCTCTACACTGACATAGGGAGACTTGGTTGCATATGTAGACTTATGCAACCAATCTCATCAAGGGAGAAAGGTCGACGGTGGCATCCCTCTTAAAAAGGAATGAGTGACGACACCTTTTGGGCAAGTAGGTGCAACCAGTCAAAGAGAAAGGGCGCACAAGGGCCTAGCAAGGCCTGGCGGAGGCTGTGGGGTTGCCGCGCGAACAGAGACCCCGGGGGGGGGGGGGGGCTAGCGGAGGTCGTGGGGTGGCCTGACCGAGAGAGAACGAAGACCCACAGGGAGGGGGGGGGGAGAAGGAAAGCCCGCACGGGGTTGGTCGGAGGTCTGGAGATCCGCCTGGGCTGGGCGGCATAAGCCCTAAGCAGCACGCGAGAGAGGAGAGGCTTTAGGTGGTGGTTAGGGTTTCGGTACGGGAGCTCTGATCTAGGACCATCATTCTGATAACATGTTGGGAAAATAGAAAGAGTTGTTTATTACATGAACCCTCAGCTCTCTTATATAGGAGAGTAGCCTATGGGTAAATTGCATAAGACATTCATAAGTAAAGGGAATTAAGAAATAGTACGGGAAACATGAAATAAATCTCGTAACATAAATATATCTCTACAAGGTACATGAAATAAAGAGAAATAAGAAATAATATAAAGAGATATAAATATCTCAACAAAACCTCTCAAGCCGAAGCATATATGTCTATCAAGATTAGCTTGGAACATCTTTGGGCCTTTAGCAAGGGCCTTGGTGAAAATATCAGCTGTCTGGTATTCGGTTTGAACATGGGAAGTAAATATGAGGCCCTTCTGAATCATGTCTCTGGTATAGTGACAATCGATCTATGTGCTTGGTTCCTCATGAAATGCACGATTATTGGCAATAAATAGAGTTGCTTGATAGTCACATAAAAGCTACATGGGAAGAGGAGCCTCAACAACAAGATCAATAAAAAATGATCTAACATACATCATCTCTGTGCTCCCCTGTGCCATGGCTCTATACTCATATTTTGCACTGGATTTAGCAACCACTGTCTGCTTCATGCTTTTCCATGACACGAGAGAGCTAGATGCTGAATATAAGACCAGTACCAAGTGAAGTCTTCAAGTATCTCAAAATCATATAGACCACACATATATGGACCTTCCTGTGCTGCTCCATGAACTGGCTCACCTTGGTCGCAACAAATGATATGTCTGTCCTGGTGATGGTAGCATATAGGAGCTTCCCAACAAGCTCCATGTATCTCATCTTATCTATCTCCTCAGTATCATCATCATATAATCTTATACTTAAATCCATAGGTGCAGTAGCATGCTTGCTTCCTGTCATACCCATCTCTAGTAGAAGATCAATCACAAACTTCCTCTGGGTCATCATAAGACTACGTTGGTTCCCGGCGAACTCTAATCCACGGAAGTATCAAAGATTTCCAAGGTCCTTGGTCATAAATTGTTGACTTATGAACTCCTTGGTAGCCTGAATGCCCTGCTCGTCATCACCCATGACAATAATATCATCAACATAGACAAGAATAGCAACAATACCTCTCTGTGTCCTCTGAACAAAAAGCGAGTGATCCTACATGTCACGAAGAAGATATCGCCTCCATGGATGCTCGCTGGGCCAACACTCTGGTCTTCTATGTCCTTGGGAAGCGGCCCTACATCAAGCTTCTTCGGACTTTCATCGAGAAGGTATGGAAGCCGATCGGCCCCTTCCAACTCTTTACTCGCCCAAATGGTTTCTTCTATATTCGACTCTCTTCAGCCGATGAATGTGCTCGGATCTTGGAAGGAGGCCCCTGGCTTTTCCAAGGCCGTTTGATGGTCATTCGCATTTGGGAGGCAGGGTCATTTCTGGAGAAGGACCTCCTCTCTGAAATCCCTCTATGGGTCAGGTTCCACGGCATCAGCCTTGGACATCACTCGGACGTCGTCCTGAACAAGTTGGCAAGCGTGCTGGGGACACTGCTTTTCATGGACGCCCCCACAGCCCGAGGAGACAGGGAAGACTTTGCGCGCTGTTGTATCTCTATCAGCGCGGATAAGTTAATCCCTGACCACATTCCGCTTGTGCTGTGCTCCGGAAGCCGATCCTACATTAGAGTTGAGCTTGAATGGCAGCCACGGCGCTGCACCAACTGCATCTCCTTCGATCACAACACGGCGGCATGCCCCTGCCTCAAACCTCCTGGCCCTCTCCCAGAAGCAACAACGGATGCCCAGTCACCAGCTACCCAGGCCCCTCCTCCCGCTCATAACACGGATTCTCAGGGCCCCGCCATGGATTCTCAGGTCCCCGTCGCGGCAACAATGGGGGCCCATCACTCGGATCCCTCGGCTTCCTATATCGATGCTCTAAATTCCCACCTTGCTGGTGGGGGGGGCTCCCCTCCTGAGAATCCAGGAGATGCGCTTCAGGGGATTGACCCCAAAAATGACCCTCCAATCATTGTTGATCCAATCCCAACAATAGTTGCTGGACAGTCCCCCAATGCTGAACCCATCTCGACCTCTCTCTTTGGCCAAAGGGGAGGAGGGGTAGGTAATGGCCCAGGAAAGCTACCCAGGAAATCATACGTGCAGGCCCCCTTCCATATGGGATCTAGGCCGGCACTCCATGAGCAGATTGCAAACCCACGCCGGGCGGCCACATATAATGCTCGTGGAACCTGTCCACCTCAGCTGGACCTTAATGTGGCTAATTCGGATACATCTTGTGATGTTGAAGCGCATTCTGGGCATGTAAACCCGCCACCGGTTATCTCCGTGGTTAATCCTCAATGGGAGACGGTCAGTAATTATAAGAAAAAGAAGAATAGATGCCAATCATTAAAGCAAAATGCCATGGGAGGGGCCTCAGCTTCCCAAATTCCTCTTTAATGTCTATTGCCACATGTAATGTCCGGGGGCTGAATAAACCCGGAAAACTGAAGGCGATGCTCCGTGATATGATTAAAGATAATCTTGAAATTATTGGTCTAGTGGAAACCAAAACTAGGCCATGCTCGCTCAACAAATTTGCTGCGACCATTCCGAATGGTTGGGCCTACCACCACAACGCCACTCCGCTGGGGCGCATATGGATCCTATGGAAGGAAGATGCTTGGTCTTGTGTCCCGGTAAAGACTAAAGAGCAAATGGTAACCATGGATTGCGACAACTTGGGTGGCCTGCGTATCCGCTTCTCTGTAGTCTATGGCCTTAATGACCCCTCCGGAAGAATGGCCCTATGGTCCGACATTGAAGACACTGCAGGCGCATCCAACTTGCCATGGTTGCTCATGGGAGACTTCAATACCGTGAGATTCGCTTCAGAGAAGGTGGGGGGAAAAACCCCTCTTACTAGATCTACTGAGGACTTTAATAGCTGTATTGATAGGGCTCGCCTTATCGAGCTGAACTCCGTGGGCAATCCCCTCTCGTGGTCAAACTCCTCGGTGGGTCATACGAGGATTTCTGCTAGATTGGACCGGGCCCTTTGCAACTCGGAATGGCTGGAGCTTTTCCCACTGGCCAAGCTCTCCTATACCCCCCTGGCAATGACTGATCACCTCCTGCTGACAGTGCATCTAGTGAAAGGAAGGCAACGTACAAAACCTTTCAGATTTCTTAACTTCTGGTGCGGTAAGCATGGGTACTTGGAGCTGGTTGAAAATGCATGGGCGGGAGAAGTCAGGGGAAACCCGCTCTATGCTCTAATTATGAAGCTAAGGGCAGTTAAAATGGCCCTCAAGGCTTGGGCAAGGAGTGCAGCGAGTACAGAATCAGATCTCAAGGCGAGCACCTCTTTCTTGGATGCTATCTCTCTCGCTCTTGGAGAAACGCCTCATGACCCACACCTTGCTCAGTTCGAGGCGAATGTTAAGAAGCACATGAACACTCTGGAGGATGATAAAGAAGACACCTGGAGGCAATTGAGTAGGGTCTCTTGGCTAAAGCTTGGGGACAGATCTACGAAATTCTTTTTCCTAGCGGCAAAGATGAGGGAATCTCAAAACCATATCCCTTATTTGATCGGTCCGGATGGATCAATTATCGACAATCCCTCTAACATTGCCTCATGTGCTGTCAATTACTTCGAGGATCTCCTCTCCTCCACTCCGCAGACACAGGGGAGTCTCCCGCACCAGGTACCGGTTCCAAAGAAAATCCTCTCGGCCACGGCAAAGGACTGGCTGGAAAGACCAATCACTGAAGACGAAATATGGCGCGCCCTCAAAGCCATTCCAGCTTCCAAAGCCCCAGGCCCCGATGGGTTCAACTCCAAATTTTTCAAGGTGCATTGGTATATTATCAAAGGTGACCTCACGGCAGCCTTGGAGTTTCTCCACGCTGGGGGGAGCATGGTTAGGCAAGCCAATCACACATTTCTCACATTGATTCCGAAAGTGAAATCCCCCTCCTCCCTTAGTGATTTCCGCCCCATCTCCTGTTGCAACGTTGTCTACAAAGTTTTCTCAAAATTGCTGGCCAACAGGCTTGCGGAGGTATTACCACACCTTATCTCGCTGAACCAGATGGCTTTTATCAAGGGCAGGAGAATTGGGGATTGCATCCGACTTGCTCAGGAATTGGTGGGTGATTTTGATCGTAAGTTGGGGTCAAAGCGTGCCTGCATTAAGAGAGATTTGTCCAAGGCTTTTGATTCCGTGAATCAAGGCTTCATCCTACAACGCTTACATGCTATGGGGTTCGGTGATGCTTGGATTAATTGGATTCGTAATTGTATAACTACAACCTCGTTCTCTGTGCTAGTTAACGGGGCTCCATATGGCATGTTCAAAGGGAACAGGGGGCTCCGGCAGGGGGACCCCTTGAGCCCACTCCTCTTCACCATTGCTATGGAAGCGCTTACCGGGATGGTCGAGAAGGAGGTGGAAAGGAAAGCCCTTCAGCCCTTGGGAAGGGGAACCAAAGTTGCGCCAACGCACCTCGTGTATGCTAATGATTTGTTGTTTTTCTGTCGATGCTCTATTAAGTCTCTGAGATCCATCCAAAGGGTGTTAGATCAGTTCCATGAGGCTTCTGGACTTAAGATGAACGCTAGGAAGAGTCGCCTATTCTGCTCAAAGCGAGCACAGGGAGACTTTGCCTTCAATCTGGCCGCGGGGCTCTTGGGTCATTCCCTACCCACCACCTACCTTGGGCTCCCGCTGACGCACTCGGTTGGGCGATGCCGAGCCGTTCGCGCCCTTGAAGATAAGATTAAGGACCAATTAACTGGCTGGAAATCAAAGATTCTTTCCATGGCGGGTCGCATACAACTCCTAAACTCGGTGATTAATGGCATCCTCCTGTATTGGGCTGATGGTACCGTTATCCCTGATGCCACTATTACACGCATCTCCTCCATGTGTGCGAACTTCCTTTGGGGATACAAGAGACATGAGATTGCGTGGGACAAGATGTGCCTTCCAAAAGAGGAGGGGGGCGTTGGGCTTCGGGCTTTTAGGGACATTACCAAGGCCGCGATCACTGTGTGGACTTGGAGACTCCTATCCTCTGACCAATCAATCTGGGCTTCCTACATGAGGTCCAAGTATCTCCATTCTTATAACTTTTGGGATGTCCCAACAAAAACTGTTGGCTCCCCTTTTTGGAGGCGGATGTTGCAGCTTAGGAATATTACCCATATTGGCATCATGGGATCCTCTCCGCCTTACTCTTGGAGTCTTGGGAATAAGGTCTTCTCCTTCCGCTCGGCCTACTACTTGGTCAGGCAAAAGGGATTGGTTGTGTCCTGGTGGAGGGATGTATGGTATTGCAAAGCAGCTCCAAAGCACTCTTGTTGCCTCTACAGAGCGGTCCGCGGTAAGCTCCCTACCCGGGATAGATTGGCTAGGTGGGGGCTGATCAATACGGGTGGATGTCTTCTTTGCGATGGCCCCATGGAATCGGCTGATCACATTTTTTGGGAGTGCACTTTTGCTTCTAAGGTTTGGACTGGGATATGTGACTTGCTTCATTTCCACCGTGCCCACAATGATATGCATCTGGCAGATTCGATCAATTGGCTGCAACTCATACGGGGGATGAATTCTGATTCATCTAGGAGCCTGGGCTGTGCTCTGGCTGTGACGGTCTGGAGTCTCTGGAGGGAAAGAAACTGTAGGTGGAAGGGCCCCGCTGCCATCTCTGCTGATCGACTCATTGGCCTCATTTTGGTGGATGTTACTGGCCTTCTTGCTTAGGCTGCTGGGATTTGGGTTGCTGCTGACACTTCTGTTTTCCACCTAAAATTTTTGGTTGCTAACTTGTTCAATCCCTTGGCCTCTTGCTGGCCATGGGAACCCATACGAAACACTATGTAATGGCCTCTGGCCCTCTTCTATTTTTTGTGCAAATATAGAAAATACCATTTACCTCTCAAAAAAAAAGCGAGTGATCCGTAGTGGGCCGCGCAAAGCCTTGGTGCTCTATCAACTCTGAAAGCTTCGGGTGCCAAGCTCTCGAACTTTGCTTCAGGTCGTAAATCGCCTTGTGGAGCCTACACACCTTCTGAGACTCCCCTTCAGTTGCAACCCTAGTGGTTGCTGCATATATACCTCCTCCTATAGATCTCCATATAGAAACACATTCTTCACAACAAGTTGGTAAAGAGGATAGTCCCGTAAAACAACAATTGATAAGAGAATGCGCAATGTCGAATGTCTGGCCACTGGAGAGAAGGTATTCTGATAGTCTACCCCATAAGTCTGGGTGAACCCACGTGCTACAAGCCTTGCCTTATAGCGATCAACACTTCCATTTACTGCTGTTTCACCGTAAAGATCCATTTGCACCCTACAACAGAGGTACCTGGAGGAGCAGAAACAACACTCCAGGTACCACGAGACTGCAAAGCGTCCATCTCCTCCTCCATAGCTAGTCGCCAACTACTATCCTGTATGGCTGCCTGATATGTTCACGGGATAGTAATACTAAGAGTCCCATAACAAACCTCCTATACTCATCTGAAAGATGGGCCAAGGAAACATGCGCATCTAAAAGATAAGTGGCACAATTACGACATGGCTTCCTCAAGGCAATAGGTACATCGAGGTCATCAATCTCTCTGTTATCTGGTATCAACTCCTCCTGCATAGTATTCTGTGGAACAAGCATATCACCAGTGCCATCAATAGGAACAATGTGTTCATTACATACTTGAGGCATGCTGGATGACGGGGAAGACACATGAGCAGAGGGACGAGTAGAGGACTTGTGAATGTAAAACCATGGTAGGAATTGTGTCGGGGTAAACAGAGGTGGTGGAGGTGGAGATGACTGAGACTCAACATGGGGTGTTGTTGGTGGAGATAATGGAGGTAGTGGAACAAAGATATCCTCGCCAGAGTCAGCATTAAACAACCTATCACCTTTAGGATAAAAATACATAATACACTAAAAAATGTGACATCAACACCGACATAATATTTTCTCCCTACAGGATCAAAACATCTATACCCTTTTTGCGTACGAGAAAAACTGTGATGACTCTGACGACTCGGAAAAGAAGAACGATGGTGCTTTCTAAGCTGACATGCCTCACACTCCAAGGTAGTACGAATAGGGATATGAGGGAGAACATGACACTGCTTCTGCAGAGGAAGGTGTCCAAAGCGAAGATGCCACATGAAAGGAGAAACAGATCCAGACGGAATAGTAGCAGCACCAGCATACGGAGGTTCGACCAGTTTGTAAAGCCCTTTATGTTCATGGCCACATCCAATCACCCTGCTCGTGAGTATGTCCTGAAACACAAGAGAAGAGGGATAAAAAATGGCACGACAGTGTAAATCTTTTGTAATTCGACTAATAGACAAAAGATTCATCTGAAATGCTGGAGCATGTAAGACATTCTGCAGGCGTATCGATGGGGCTATAACAATCTCCCCTTGACCAACAATGGGTAAATGAACCACATTAGCAATCATCACTGATCTACCAAGAGGGATAGATCTGTAAGAAGTAAACTAAGCACGATCTCGACACATATGATGAGAAGCTCCGGAGTCCATGATCCAATCAACCAAGTCTGAATTGGTACAACTGGTAAGTGCGTAAGCAATACCTGACGAACTCGCAGAGGCTTTGACAATAGCTGCAACATTTGAAGATCTTGTTGTTTGGGCGGGCAATGTAGTCATCATCTCTCTCAATATAGAGACAATATCATAAAGCCTCGCATCATGAGAAGGAGCTGGAGTAGTTTCTGCTCAGCTACATGGGCAGACACTGGATACCCATGCTTCAAATAGCATGTCTCCTCCTAATGTCCTGGACGGTGGCAATGTGAGCATGGGCCATGCTGACATCCTCTTCCACGATTACGGGATCCACATTCGCAAAACTGTGAAGTACCCCCTTTGCCACGAGAAGCTGCCATCGCAGAGGGAGTTTGGGCCACGGTAGTATACGAAGTAGTGATCCTACTCATCCTCTTGTAGACCTCCTCCATCGGAGGCATCGTCTCTCCTGTAAGTAGTTGAGTACGTGCTGCATTGTACTTTGAGTCAAGGGATGACAGAAAGACTCCTGTCATAGTGACATTCCCGTATGCCTGCTGTTGCTTAGTGCTGGTAGTAATGGGAATAAAACTATGAAGACGCTCAAACATGCCCCAGAGATGCGAGAAGTGGGCATGAAGATGCTGACCATTCTGCTTGGTCGAGAAAAATGTCATACTGCAACTGGAGTATTTTGCTCTCATTCTTCACTTGCCCATGTTTGCCAGCTAGGATATTCCACATAGCCTTAGTTGTGGGTTGATTGACGATGTCGTTGGCAATCTCCGTGGTGAACGTCTCAGAGAGCCAAATCCCGCATAGGCATCATCTTACTTCCATGAAGCATTAGCTCCAGTTTTGTCCGTCAGATCTGAATCAGTTAAAATGTGCTCCTTGTTATGGCATCGCATAAGGGTGCGAAACTGCATGGACTACAACTCGTCCCATCCATCTTCACAATAGGAGCCGGGTCCTTGAAGGCACTGGATGACGAAAAAATGGCACCCTTGTTCTCTGACATGATGGGAAGCTTGCTGAAAAATCAGACCTAAATTGAGGAGTAGACCACTTGAAGCAAGTCTACACAATCATAGGAAGGAACGGTTGTACGTGTAGACTCATACAACCATCCTCTTCAATTCTTGTTGTAGTCTAGGGTCGGAAAACGTGATTTATATTTCCAAAATCACGTATTCTGTTCAAAATCAGACCGTATAGGCATGCAAAAACGGGCAAATTACAGCCCACAGAGGATGGAACGACCCTTAAAGCACTGCTAGCGACAAGGTCACAAGAATGGGCTGTCAGTGGCTAGGATGGCTGGAGCAGCCGACTGGGGCGACATGGGCGACCGACCAGCGGAGGGAATGGCTGGGGCGGCCGACAGGAGCGGTTGGAGATGCCCGACCGGTGGAGGGATCTCCTGCCGACGATGGCGGGGGGTGGGGGGTAGGGTTGGTGGGATATGGGAATCTCGATTTAGCTACGTTGCTCCAATACCATGTTGAAGGAAGAATAGAATTGTGATATCATTATTGAGACCCTAGGGCTCTCTTATATAAGAGAAAAGCCCTGGATAAATTACAGGAGAGGTACGTGAAAGAAAGAGAAATAAGAAATAAATATAAAGAGATATAGCCGGAGGCGGAGGCTCTGGAATGTGCTCGTTTGCTGGGATCCAATCCGTCATCTCCTCCGTTTGAATACCTTGGTCTTCCTCTTACTGTTGGTCGCTCTCGTCTGCGTGATTGGAAGCCTCTTGTGGAGAAGATGGAGGCACGCCTTGCGGGTTGGCGTGCGGTGCTGCTTTCCAGGGGCGGGCGGTTGATTCTTCTTAAAGCGGTTCTCGCCTCTATCCCCATCTATTTTTTATCGGTCCGTGCTTTGCCCAAAGGGATTCGTCAGAGGATGGAGCGATGTATGCGTCGGTTCCTGTGGGGCCAAAATGGTGGTGATAAAAGGGGGATTCACCTCGTTGGATGGGAGGTTATCACCCGTCCTAAGCGTATGGGGGGTTTGGGGGTCCGAAGCCTGGAGGCAGTTAACAATTCTCTTATGCTAAAATGGGCTGCGCATGTTTGGGGTACAGAGGATAGCTTTATGATTAACGTCCTGCGGACTTTGCTCGGTGCGGACTTCTCGGCCGGCTTTAGGGGCAATTCTGCCTGCTCCATCTCTCCTTTCTGGCGCGGTGTGATGCACATTTTTGGACAATATCGGCCTCTCTTTTCGCCTGTGTTGGGCAATGGGAATTCATTCAGATTTTGGTCCGATGACTGGGCTGGTACGGGTGCTTTCAATCTGAGGTTCCCGCGCCTCTTCGCCTTGGTTGAGAACAAGGAGGCCTCTGTCGCCTCTTGTTGGGATAACGGGTGCTGGTGTCCCTCGATCGCTGCGAGCCTCTCCGACTTTCGGCTAGACGACTTCCTTTCTCTTATGGCTCTCCTTAGTGATGTCCCTCGACCGTCTGGTGGGCGTGATCACTGGGTCTGGAAGGACGGGTCTTTCTCTACTCGCAAGGCGTATTTGGCTATCTCCCCGTCCGTGGATGCTGATGACGTTATATTGACGTGCGACTGTCGTTTCATTTGGTCCCTCAAACTTCCTGAGCGCATTGGTATGTTCTTATGGCTCCTTCGTCTTGGCCGCCTTTTGACTCGCGATCGATGTGCTGTTTTCTTGCCGAATATTAGTCCCATGTGCGGTCTTTGTGATGCGGAGCGGGAAACTATCACCCATCTGTTCTTCGAATGCCCGCTTGTTCGCTCGATTTGGGTTGACGTTCCTTGGCTTAATGCGGTCTCCTTTCCAGCCGTCTGTGAGAGCTTGGTCACTTCTCAGGGTCGGGACAGGAAGCTTGTCCTGGACCCTCTTGCTAGGCTTTGGAGTACTTGGTTGGGGAGGAATGCGGCAATTTTTTCGTCTCAACGGTTTTACAAGGAGAATATCATGTTACGTGCTCTGCGGCTTCCGGAGGATTGGTCCCAGGGGTAGTCTTTTGGGATTTTTTGGGGGGTTTACACTGTATGCGGCCTTCTCCTCCGGTTGGTCGGTTTTTATACGTTTTCTCCTCTCTTTTAAATTCTTTTTTTCTTTTACTTTTTAATACATTGGGGTGAACACCGCCGAGTGTCTCCCCCTCTTTTAAGTTTAAAAAAAAAAGATATACATATCTCAACAATATCGATATAGTATCGGTTCGCTTGGAAAAGGATATATCGGGATATATCACCGATATATCTATATCGGTGGAAATGTTGGAAATGACTCAAAAATGTCATTTTTGTCGCTTTTCAGAAATTAAGATCATTCAAGATATTAAAACAACAAATAACCTACAAATACACATTTATATAACACATATCGGTCATTTATACCACATATATCACACATATCAGTTATTTTGAACACATCGATGTTAATGTTGATCCCTGACTTATAGATTTTGGAAATGGAGTTCGTCCAAGTTCTTAGAACACTAAATAACTTACAAATATACTTTTAGATCACACATCGATCATCTATGACCCTTATATCGCACATATCGGTCATATCAAACATATCGCTGGTACTGTTCATTGTTGACTTATATTGCATCACATATTTTGTATAAACAGATGTTTGAGCTATTTTGGGAACCAAACAAATAAAGAGCATAATAGCATTTTTTTAAAAGAGACATAATTCATAATAATATTTTCGAAAGGGAAAGAAGATGAATTAAAATCGATGGGACACACCCAAGTTGAAGAACCATTGTATGCACCCCATCTGTCACACTATACCCTACCAGACATGGGTCTCGTTGCCCGATCAGCGAGCCTGGGAGGGCCCATGTTGGCCCCCCTTTACGGGGGTGCGGGGGCAATGCCTTGACTTGAAATAAAATATACAAAACATGATGTGTTTAAATACTAGGAGTAACAAAATAAGTAGTGAAATCAAGCTTACAAGGGTATTATTCGTCAATATATAGATATCAACAAATTTCGGAAATGTCGATCAATATCTGAGAATTTTTGTACTGAATCTCATCATTTTTGATTGATATGGGTCGATATTGGCGATATATGGCCGATATATCGGTCATATATCGTCGATATCCCGGTAAATTGATATGCATCCTGATATCGATATCCAATACCTCTCGATACGATATATCGGGGATATATCACCGATATATGCGATATGACCTTCTATGTGCCGATATATCGACGAAATATCTGTACATATCAATATCTCAGCCGGCTGGGGTAATCTCTTATTAAAAAATACCTCAATTGGGGCGAAATGATCGAAATATCGATTGAAACATGGTCATTTCCACCGATATCTTGTTGTTGCTCTCTTTCTCAGCTTTCTTTCATCCCTTGGTGTTCTTTCTTCACAAGCTTGAGGTGTGCTACTCCAAGTCTTGCCAAATTTGTTGATATATGAGTGAAAATTTTGAGGATTTTTGTTCCTCTCGTGTTGGTATTGCATATTATGGATTTTTTTAGTGTAGATTTGGATTATTTTGTAATATATATGGAAGATAAATTGTGGAGTTTTCTGTTTTATTGTGGAATCATGATGAGATTTCAAAGGAGAAACTCAGATCTCATGTTTAACACTTAGAAATAAGATTTTGAGATTTTTTTTGTTAACTAAATTTTAATAATTGATTAGTTCCGAGCATTGTTCTTTTAGTCCCCTGACTGGCCCGACTAGTAGGTACAACTAGTCTAGTCGGTGGGGTTACCGACTAAGTATTGACTAATGCCGACTAGATCGATTAGTCAATCGATTTTTTCTTGGAGATACCATTTTTTTTATTTTATTGTTTTTTTAAAGCAAACTAATTCTAATATGCTTACTGTTTTATTTAAATTCAATTACTTCCTTTTCTTTCATTAGATAATATAAAAAATGTACAAATATATGCAAATATATAAGAATACATGTATAAAATGATTTATATATTTAAATTAATTTAAAAATTCAACCCGATTAAAATCTGACTAAATCCGATTAGCCGCCCGACTGTTGATTAATCCTTAGTCGGTGACCCAGCCGACGGAGTACCGACTATCGATTTTTGTAACATTGGTTTCGAGAATTAAACCTTAGATCTATGTATGATTTTCATGTTTTGTGTCTCTTATATGATTTTTTTTTCAAAATTTTTCGCCTCAACTATAGATTTAAGATTTTTTTATAAAATATAGAAATCTATATAATACTTTAAACACTAATGGTTTTGAACTCATACCCGAGTAATATCTTTTATTGCATTAATGTACATGTCATTTATTTTTGTGAATATATGCATCTTTACTTGTGTAAGTATGTAATTAATTCTTTAATTCACTAATACTTTGTTCACAAAAGTTACTTCTATGAGTGAAGCATTGTCTCTATTTTATTTTCATTTCCAATATCTATCAGTCATGATTTCAGATTTCGAGAAATATTGGTGAAATTCGTCGGAATTTTGATTTCGACATGGGACCGAAATTTCGAGCGAAATGTCGATATAACGACCTTCCTTTACAAATGTTGCTTGATTTGGGCGAAATGTGACAGAGATTTACTGAAATTTCGACGAAATTTTGATAAAATTTCGTTTCGACATGGCATCGATACGATATCCGATATCGAAATTTAAAACCATGCTATCAGTCAACAATCAACATTAACAACGATATGTTCAACATGTGACCGATATGTGCATAAGGGTCATACATGATCGATATGTGTGATATAATGTGTATTTGTAAGTTATTTACTATTTGAAGAACATGGATGAACTCCATTTCCATATCTATTTGTCAGCAATCAACACTAACAATGATATGATCGATATGAATGATATATGCGATATAAGGGTATAGATAAGTGACATGTGTGATATAAACATGTATCTATAAGTTATTTATTGTTCTAATAACTTGGATAATCTTAAAATGCTAAAAATGGTAAAAAAATAGTTTTTTGAATCATTTCGAAATTTCTACCGAAATCGTTGAAATTTTCTGAAATTTAACAGAAATTTCCATTTCAGGGGATCGAAACGAAATCAAAATTGAGATTTCAAACTTTGGCAATAGTGAGCCTGTGAGGCACACGACTGTTGCCGGAGGTGGAGGTGGTGGTGGTGTTGGGTCGGCGGTTTTTGTGGAAGATGGCGAGGAGTCGGAGACTCAGTGTGGTGCACCCTATGTCAAAGTGGAAGGAGAAGGTTGGGTGAGGGCCAAAGGGGCTATTGCATGGGATGGAGGGAGCTCGAGAACGTGAAGATGATGACTATCCTCCCCCTCCCATGCAATCCCGTGCTCCCAAATATATAGGGTCACGATTGTAAGAAAATCTTACTTAAACAGACCTGATTTGTTTAAATCATGGTTCGGTTTATCTTATAGACAACAAAATTAATGTGAGGCACAATTGCTAACCGTGAAAGAAGATAGGAGCACAACCGCAAAAGAAGACGATCATAACTGTAATTGCAGAATCTCAGAGGGTCACAACTAAAAAAATGTATTAGAAATAGATCTCCTTTGGTTGGTCATAATCTCACAAACCATTGTACGCTCCATGAACTCTATATCACAATACACCACTTGACTAGATTTAGTTGTGGTCTTGTGGGTTGTGAGACGTTAAGTTGGTCTGATTGAGGTGAGGAATTTTCCTCTTGTTTAAGGTTGACAACTAGACTTAGTTGTGAGTTGTGAGATATTAAGTTGGTTTGATTGATGCGGGGATTTTTCACTTGTTTATGGTCTTCAACTCTATAACATGATTGGAGTCTGGAATTACGATGTCAGAGTCCAAGACAATGCCCAAACCCATCTCTCTGTTGTTAGAAGTAGGATGGAGAATTTTTCAAAAAAAAAGTAAGACGATAATTCTGGGACAGTGTTATGTCTATAAGTATATATCTGTCAGTAAAAGGCTTATATAGAAAAAAATCGGAAATTACAAATATATACCTGCATTTATTGATTTGTCCAATGTACAAAATATTTCTATAAAAAATGGCAATGCTGCAAAAAGTTAGAACCGAAAGCATATGCAAAGTCAGGAAAATTCCAATTACAAAATATTCACTAGGTATACAATTACCCACCAAATAGGGGGGGTAATCTTTTCTGAAGATTAGTTAAGTCAAAAAGAGGACAATGTATTCCCTATAAAGGTTAATGTACCCAACAAAAAAAACCATTGTGTCCACATTTACCATTTTCCTACAAAATAAATCTCGACAATCTTTTGATGATAACATATACTAGAAAAAAATGTGCAGATCACAGGAGCATTGAGGTGATAGAGATGAAGGAATTTGCAAGTAACTTTTTGTTGAGAAAAAGGGGTTGAACCTCCCTAGGTAGGTGGCCCCTCGGAAACCTCATATATTAATTTGTAAATAATTACAAGAGCTGTTACAAGTTGTTCAGTAGGAAACAAACACAGAATGTGTTTGTGCTAAAGACATTTTCAACTTAATGCCTTTCCTTTTAAAGATCAGAGCATTTTTGGCTACCCAAGTAGCCTTTCATAAGGTGAACGACTTAACCTCTCTTTCATATTACAGACTCACATTCAGTCCTGGCCCTGAAGCTGCTCTAGACTGTTCATGACTTGAAGCTCCAACAACTGCGTCTCTGTATCTCGCCATACCTCGGTAGTGCCTCTTCACTTGAAAGAGAGGAGCAACTGATGCCTTTTTGCAATTGAAGAAGAGATAATCAACATTCTCTACCTCCCCCTATAGACTGGGAAAGAGGTTGTGGAATTTGTAAGAAAAACACACCCCGAAAGACATCAGCAGCCTCTTCTTCGCAATCATGAATATAATTACAAAATTAATCACAATTTTAATTAAAAAAATCTAACTAAACATCCAGTAAAACATATGCACGAGAGATGCATCGCGTGCAAGCATCATTGTCACCACTACACATAGCGGAGAACAACCCCAAGCCTATGCTTCTTAGAGGATATAATCATCATCACCACTGCATATAGCAGAGAACAACCCCACAATTATGCTCCTTAGAGGATATAAACAACTAAATGATAAATTCTCATTTATGACAATTTAGAAACAACTAAATAAAAAACACAGATGCAATTCTCAAGCATATAAACAATAAAATATAAAGAATTAAATAAAACAATAGGTACAACTTTCTAAAATTTAAAAAATATAGTCAAACCTCCAACTTTTGGAAGGGCCTCTGCAATGTTGTGCGGACTTGGCATCATGTTTGCATTCGAGTTTGAGGAACAGAGATGGTTCTGGTTCTGGCAGATGAGTAGATGGTGTAGGGTCCATTGAGCAACATATTTTCAAGTATGTTTGCTTTATTTACGAGTAGAGAGATTTTGGTTGTGGATTGTTGGTCTTTTAGGGGGCTCAGTTGAGGTTTCTGTAGCAGGATTTCTACACAGTCTCTCTGACCAGCACATTGCATAATTCATTTAGTTGATGACAGATCACTGGACCAGGCATGAGGGGTTTATGGTTAAGAAAGCTTACGAGGCCTATAACTTTTGGCACGAGGGATTTCCTGTTAAGAAAGCTTATAATTCCTCTACCATTAAAAAGCTTATAAGGTGACGCTCCAACTTTTAGAAGGGTTTTTGCAATGTTGTGCCAGACATGGCATCGTTTCTGCGGCCGATGTTGGTAAATAGAAAGGGTTTCCTGTTTGACTAGATGACTTGATGGAGAAAGATGTTTTTTGTGAAATTTTGGAGATTGTTACTTTGTCTATGAGCAAGAGGCGTTGATTGCGCATTGTTGGTCTTCTGCTGGGTCAGGGGAAGCATCTAGATATCGTACTGTCCAGATTGTTCGTAGGACCAGTGTGTTGCAGAGTTTGTTTATTTAAGGGCAGAATGGTTCTAAGGGCCTCACTAAAGACCAAGATCACTGGACCTGGCATGAAGGATTTACGGTCAGGAAATCTTATAAGACCCTGATGATCTAATTGTGTCATGAGTAAAAAAATGTACTCATTTTTTAGGAGTAGGCATCATCGAGGGAGAAGAATTTTGTTTGGTTCTTTAGGAGATGGAGGGTCCTAACCGGAGCTTCAAAGCGAGTTTCCAGATATTGTCGTGTCTTCCCCTGTGTTGGGGAAGGTTGAGAATTTCTATCATATGTTCTTTCACCACCTCAGTGTGTGCGAGGTCTGGAGAAGATTCTCTGTTAATTGAATGAAGCCTGAGAATGCGGAGCAGATATGGAAGAATTTTGGGGAAATTTGTACTCTCTGCACGCAAAGAGAACTAAACCCATGGCTATTATGTGGCTTATCTGGCTTGCAGGAAACGATGTGGTGTTTCGAGAGGAAAGGCATTTATGTGTAGAATATTGTAATGCATGTGCACATGCTTTTTGAATCATGGACCAAATTCCTGTGATTGTTTAGTTTTGATTATAATGGAGTTTGGGTAAACACTTATCAATGTGAACAACCTAACAAATAGAGGAAGGAGGTGCATTTAGGGAAGGGAAGGAGGTGGATGTGCAGCACGAGGAGGGGGTGGTGTGACACATGGAGGAGTTCAGACAGGGGAAGAAGGGGAAGGAGAGGAGGGTTACTTGCATCCTATTAGAGGCGGTAATAAAATGATGGAGAGGACTGAGGAGAGGCTTGACAAGTGGAGGAAAAGTTTGGGTAAGGAAGGTTTTATGAAGAGTGAAAAGACATTGCTAGGAGTCCAGGACACTTGTATGTTGCACTGGCATCATGTCCTCTCTATGCTGTCCCCGTCTATTTCAACATTGCTAGTAATGGACTATGTTGCGAGTGAAGTGTTGCATTCTCACAGACCATCTATCTGCCAGCTAACAATACACAGAAGATGCCCTAGCAATCTATTCTCATGGACACTTGAGTCTTGAGCTCAAGGTTTAGTAGTTTGTTTGACTATCTCGAGGTAGTGCAGTGTTCTCGACTAGTGGAAGTGAAGGATAACTAACATGAAGTGTATTTGAATTTATAATCTTTTAATGATAATGGAAAATAAAGTTGTTCGTTCTGACATTTTGAAGCTTCATATGCACAGTCTAACTAAGATACACAACTTTGTCTTCATTATTGTATGGTCTTGCTGAGCATGCTCTGTGTAGGAGTCGGTTTACATAATGATTATGTAATCTTAGGAATGCAGTAATGTGGGACATCACAAAAAAGGTAGAATGAAGATTGAAATACAGCATATCATGGAAGAAGACCTTGATTAAAAATCCAAATTGCAGCAACAAAAATGCATCCTAGATTTCACATATTGTCAAGTTAGGGAGGTCAGTTTCTCTGTTTTCATTTATTTTAGAATATATCGGGCGAACACCCATGGGAAGTGTTAGCCAGTGAAATATATTATTAGTTTCTCTTTTTTCTTGTCCACTTCCTAGATGAAAATTCTAGAAATGGATAACATTCCCTTCAAAGTGATGTCAACTACTTAGGTCAGTAGTTGTTTTAAGTTTGGAAAGACATTATTCTTCATTAATATGTCGAGTATCGGAGAACACCGCCTTTTTAGTATTAATATACCAATTAGAATTTCAACCCACCCCGCCCGCTCGCCCACTCATCCACACACACAATTATGCATTTTGCATGGAATTTTGGCAAACAACTTCTCATTATATAGTCAAAAAATTTAAACGAATTGGTTGGCTAATGCAAGATTAAACAAGCTTTTTGGGAGGATCTGGATAAAATTTTGCAAAGAATCCCACAAAGAGAGATGATTTGCTTGGGTGGAGATCTTAATGGACATGTGGGAAAGGATACTTTAAGATATGCTAGTGTTCATGGAGGCCATGGCTTCGGGGATAAAAATGAAGAGGTAAAGTCATTGTAGATTTTGTAACGGCTTATGATCTTTTCATAGCAAACACTGTCTTTAAAAAGAGGGGGGAGCATTTAATTACTTATAAGAGTGGCCCGACTAGAACACAGATAGATTACTTTGCGTTGAGGAAAAGAGATCGGTTGTGTTGCAAAGACTGCAAAGTATTATCAGGAGAGAGTTTGACAACCCAACATCGCATGTTAGTCATGGATGTGCAAATAAAAAGGCTTGTAAAGAAAATGAGGGTTTCCAAGATCACTAGAACTAGATGATGGAATCTTCAACTTAAGCAATCAAGTTAAGGAGAAGATTTTAAAAGATTTATCTTGGAATTGTAGCGGAAGTGAAAACGAGATGTGAGAGACAATAGCATCTTGTATCCGAAGGATAGTCAAAGAGATGCTAGGCGAGTTAAAAGGAGGAGCTCCATGCCAAAAGGAGGCTTGTGGTGGAGTGGAGTGCAAGAGAAGCTCAAAATTAAAAGAGCATGCCTTAAAGCTATGTCTAAGGATAGAACCGAGGAAACTGTCACAAACTACAAAGTAGCGAAGGACACAAAGAAGGCTGTAAGCGAAGCTAAGTCAAAAGCTTATGAAGTTTTGCACAAAAATCTCGACTCTAAGGAGGGCCAAAAGGATATATTCAGATTGGCCAAAACAAGGGAAAGAAATACCAAAGACTTTTCTCAAGTGAGACGCATTGAGGATGAGGAAGGTCACGTACTTGTTACTCAGAAGGGTATATAGACTAGATGGAAGTTTCAGTAAAAAAACTAGATGGAAGCAGTATTTCCATAAGCTTTTCATTGGGAAGGAAATAGATAGATCACTTTGGGTGATCTAGCTAGTAGTGAAAGTTACTTGAATCGTGCAAGCTATAGACAAATACAAAGAAAGGAAGTAGAGGAGGATTTGAAGGTTATGAGACATGGGAAAGGTGTAGGATCGGATGACTTTCATATAGAAGTATGGAGAGTTTTAGGTGAGCGTGGTTTCACTTGGCTTACAAATTTATTCAATGTTATTTGGCGAAGTAAGAAAATGCCTGAAGGTTGGAGGAGATGTATCGTGGTGCCTCTTTATAAGAACAAATGGGACATTCAAAATTGTTCAAATTACAGGGTTATCAAGCTGATGAGTCACACTATGAAAATTTGGGAACATGTGATCAAAAGAAGGTCGAGACAAATTTCCAAAATAAAAGAAAATCAATTCAAATCCATGCCAGATCGCTCAACTATTGAAGCCATCCATTTGCCGAGGAGAACAATAGAGATTTATAGAGATAAAAGGAAGAACCTCCATATGATATTTATTGATTTGGAGAAGGCTTATGATTCTGTTCCACGTGAGTGGATATGAATGTTGGCATGTGAACCATAAACATGTGTAGAGAATTACAGTAGTAGAAATGAAAATGCTAAGGTGGATGTGTGGACACACACGCAAAGATCAAATTCGGAATGATGCAATCAGAAGGAAAGTTGGTGTAGCTCCGATCGAGGATAAGATGCGAGAAAACCACTTAAGGTGGTTTGATCATTTGCAAAGGAGGTCAACTGATGCACCGGTTAGGAGATGCGAGTTTTGGGATGTTGAGCCGACTAAGAGAGGACGAGAACGACCCAAGAAGTGTTGGAATGAGACTATACAAAGGGATCTTAGTTTTTTGGATATAAGCCCGAGATTGACCCAAGATAGATTTGAATGGAGGCAAAGAATACATGTAGCCGACCCTGCTTAATTGCAGGAAAAGGTTTTGTTGTTGTTGTTGTTTGTGGTGGTTGGCTAGTGCAATGGTTCTGCACTGGTTCCATCAATTTTCTATCATCCCATGTGTTTCAGCTGCATCTTCCATTCTTCAGGCGTGGGAAATTATGGAGTTGGCCCTTGGTATGAGAAATTTTAGGATAAAATTGCCGGGCAGTTGCAATTGTCATTTATGCAAGTTTGGATTGGAGTTTTAGGCTGGGTACATGCGATCGTGTTCTGAAAGGAGAACTTTCAGGAACAACTTTTGATTGATAATACATACTGCAGTAATACATTTTGATTTACTGGATTTCTTTGAAAGAATTGAGTACGAAGATACACGATGATCTGCAAAGGGTGTGGTGCTTAATTGTTGGCTGGGTACAGTGTCTTGCCCCGATCTATGATGGACATGATTACATACTCCTGGTGGAATCAGTCAACATTCATGTTTCTACATTCTGATAGGAAAATATATTCCTTGCTGTCAAAAAATCAATCTTAGTGTTAGATTTATAGCCTTCATCTAAAATAAAAAAGTCATCTGTAGTAATCTCCTTTTCTTGATCCTTTGCACAGTTTTATTTATAGTATAAGATTGTGCAATCGACTGTTGAAATAGACACTATCCTAGATATTCAATACAATTGGCTTGCCTCACTCATGTATATCTATTTACTTCTGCATAATGCATGGGTAACCGCTAAGTAGCTAGCATTCGTCAGTTGTGTTTATTTCTCGATTTCTGTAATGCTTTCGAGTGTGCATAGAATTGTTCTGAATTGGTAAATAAACATAGCGTTGCATTTCTAATGTCATTAAATTAGCTTTATTGTCTGCTGGACAGGTCTCCATCAACCTCTCGCATCCGTGCCAAGATGCTATATGCCACCTCCAGGGACAGGTTCCGTCGTGAGTTAGATGGCATCCACTATGAGATTCAGGCTACAGACCCTACCGAGATAGATCTGGAGGTTCTCAGGGACCGTGCTCACTAGGTGGTTACTGTAAATTCAATGGAGAGATTCACGCTATGTTAAAAGATTGAATGCTGTTCACATCGTGCAGTTTTCTAATGCCATCTTCAGCGGCGGGAGACAACCAAATTTACTGTGCAAGGAGAAATAATAAGCTGCACCTGAGAAGGCTGATGGGGGAGTCCTTGCTTATAAATGTGGCAGAGAATGACTTGGGCTTCTTCCGTGATGACTTCTCAGTGGTTTGCTTATTATTAGATATATGTGGTGTTTCTAGCTGTATTCTGGATACGTTTTGCTTGTCACTGTGCACTGAAATATCACTGCAAAATAGAGATTAACAATACTTTTCACACTTTCATCATTATTTGCATGGCCGTGGTATTCTTTCAGTCCCGTTTAACGAATTTATGCTCTTTTTAATGCAAATTCTCACCGTTTAAGTGTAGAAAAAGAGTTTTTTAGTCAAGCCTCATCATTTTGGTCCCCCTTCTAATGCTAAAGAGTAAAGTCTAACCACTTTTCGGAAGTGAGATAGATGTGGATTTCCGTGTTTCCAGGCCACCACATCTGCTTGGACAGTTTTCGGACTCGTACCTTTGTGGCCCTCTTCGGATCTTTAACTGCTCATTCACTCACTGTCACTTTCATGTTTTCACTGGGGCCTCTTTATCTTAACCTACGGCTGCCTATCTCCATTCACTTTCATGTTTCGGTTGGTTGAACATGGACTCCATCAGTTGGATGGTGATCTTGTCGGTCTGTCATGGTTTTGTTGGTCCTCTGCGGTCCAGTGTTCTGGTGATTTATCAGTGGCTTGTATGATCTATGGTGTTTAATATGTGGACATTATGACTATATTGAGGTTTGTTTCTACCACTAGGAAGGCAATCCCTGAATTCCTATACCAATTTCTCAGAGGCTTGCTAGCAGAAAGGATGAGTATGCCCTTGATATTAATGTACAGTAAGTTGTCTGTGGTACCAGGGGATGAATCCTATTCCTATTAGGGCATTGTTTCAATCCGAAGCTGCCTCAGATGTCAATTAATCCCCTGGTTGTAGTGATCTCTCTCTGATTGAGTGATCAGTACGTTCTCCTGATATTCTGTCTATCTATCTATCTGATTTGCCCATGCTTTGAGCCCATGGGTGAGTTGTTGTTCAGTTGGTTCTCTTGACCTTGCATTTAACCACCACCAGATCTACAATCGAGGCTTGTGGTCTGGGTCCTTTTCTCATTGTGGAACAGGATCTAGTACATGACACTTCTCGTTTGTTGTAGATGGTGCCTTACACTGTTTAATGAAGTTCAGAAGAGTTCTTATAGATTTGTGCTGATGTTCCAATTTTTTTTTTAAATATTTCTGACGTAACCACTTAATAAGAGTTTACAAAATAAAAAAATGTGTAGTTTCTTCAGTAATTTGATAAAGTGGGGGTCACCCGGGATAGATTTTTTTACTTGTAGGGTCTACAATGCAAAAAATAAAAGCTAAATTTTAAATCTAGAAGCAACCTACATGCCATAGTAGGATTTTCTATAAAGTTGTTGTGATTGAAAGAATATTGAGGCAAGTTTCCAAAGTAACTGAATCAATTGGATTTATTTTAGGTCGCTCAACTATTGAAGCTATTTACATGTTCAGGAGAAGATTGGAGATTTATAAAGCTAAAAAGAACCTCCATATGACTTATAAACCTTGGAGAAGACATGATTCAATCTCACGGAAGATATTGTGGAGAGTTTTGGAGAATAGATAAGTACATGTTCTATATATTAACCTTATAAAAGATATGTATGATAGGGTTTCGTCTTGTGTAAGGATCCAATCTGGGAAGACCGGCTATTTTAACACCAACATTGATCTGCATCAAGGTTTAGCTTTGAGGTTCATTCAATCTCATGGGAGATATTGTGGAGAGAAGCCTCTATTATTCTTTATGATAATAAAATCTCTTTGAAAGTCAAAGGAAAGTATTACAAAGCAGTCGTGAGACATGCTATGCTCTGTGGATCAAAATGTTGGATGTGTTGGCTCAAGAAGTGTTGGAATGAGATTATCCGAAGGGATCTTAGTTATTTGGATTTAACCTCGAGAATGATCCAAAATAGATCTGAATGGAGACACAACATACATGTAGTCAACCTTGATTGTGGGAAGAGGTTTTGTTGTTGTTTTATGATAGAAACATGCAGACAAAATTTTAGTCTGCTTAAATCTTTATACGAATAATTTTGGCAGAAATAGAAGAATGTCAGGAGTTTAATGGATTATTACAAGTTGTGAATAATTTCATCACTCTAATCCTAGTATCAATTACTAGACTAACCCTCAAAATAAAAAAAAACAAATATCTACTTCATTCAATGGACGAAATGTCAAAATTCGAGAAGTAATACAAACTATAACTTCCAAAATGCAAATCAATGAGAAAATAATCATCTCATGATCTTCGACAATTTCTATGTTGAGATGAGTTAGTAAGAAATTAAAGCTCTCAGTGAAATATGATTGGATTTGAAATTATATGGGAATAAATGATAACAAAATATATGGTACGTGTGTTAGATGTTTAGTTGCACTATATAGTTTAGATGGTGCACGTCAAAGAAATATGTCCAGTCGTCAACACAACGTAACACAGATGAATATAACAACAAAGCCTTTTCATCAAGACACAGGTGAATAATGGAGACAGATAATCGAGATAAATTGCTTGATGCACTAGACGACATAAATATAGTTAACGACGAGATCTAAAATACGAATTATGATAAATTTTATGAGAACCTTATAAATACCGAGGCTTGGTGAGCCCTGATGGTAGAAATGTTTCGGTTGAAGTTTTTATTAAATCATTCCCCAACTCAAATGCATTTACAATATTAGGAAAATACTCAACAATCTTAATAAGTTCTCAAAGAATTGAGAGGACACAATGTCATGCCTTTTTTTGCTGTTGAGACTGAAGTATGAGAGAATAGATGCACATCCGAATAGTTATCTATCATTATGGTAATTGGATTGTAAAAGAAAGAATCTAAGAAAATAACCCAACATTTTCCTTTTGTTCCAAGGTTAAACTGTTTGTATACATCATAAATAAGAACATGGATGACATTATAACAACGGAAAGAAGATCGACTCAAATGGAGTGATGCGGCATCTCGATGATGTCGAATAATCACCCAAGTTTAACATAAGATGATACACATTTGTAAAACAAGTTCAAAAATAGCAGGCTTGAACTTTTTAAGATTTTAATCCATTGGACTACATGACAAGAGGTACCCGGATGCCCCAAGCTTTCTCGACCTCGCTGGAGCGCTCCGGCGAACCTCAGGTCCCCTTGAGCACCCCAGTCGATAGATGAAGGCCCCAGGAACCTTTTTAAGCTGATTGCAGCGAAGGAGATGATCAGAAGCCCGCGTGCCACCCGATTGAAGCTCGAAGACGGGGGTGTTCTTCCCTTTTCTTTGAGGCTTCATTTCTGCCATCCGATCACCTTTGACGTCCAGATCACACCACAGTCGTTGGATGCAGAGCCCTAGAGCCATCAGATCTCGCCCGGAGATCTAATCTCATCCATCCATCGAAGAAACGTCATCGGCTCTCTTGAGCATGCTGTGTGTCAAGTGTAGAAAGGATGACCATTAGATGGAGCACTACTTTGGGGTAATTTACATTTTCACCCCATATTTTTGTGTATTTATTAAATAGTTTTGTAAATAAAGTATAGTGTTATAAAATAATGGGAAATTTTGCGTACAACCCCTTGTAGTTATTACAAATTACATTTTGGTCCTTCCCAAGCGTGTCACATGTAGTCCTACGTGATGGCAAATATTGCATTGAAGCCCCTAGAATTTTTGTATATTATAAAATAGTTCTTAAATATTAAATAAATGTTATTTTATGTTAGTATATTAGCACAGTAGCCCCTGGACTTTAATTTATTTGCATTTGTGCCCCTACTAGGACATTAATTTTTATATGATTTATCTATTTATTTAAAATATCTAATGTACTTCGAAAAATACAGAAAAATATCGTTAAATGCATCATGCCATGTACTTTTAGGCTAAGTGTTCCTTTGCATTTTTGGGAATCCTAATCATTAATAAAAAAGAAATGGAGCCCATTTATTCCTGTTTAAATTAGAAAATACAAAAAATAGAAAAATGCCTCAAAAAGTTCCAAAAAAATTATATATAGTATATTTTTTCATATTTTAATTAGAGACCAAAAATCACTGAAAAAGGAAAAGAAAAGCTTAAAAATTTAAAAATCCCAAAATATTTTATAAAAATCTAAAAAATCCTTTAAAAATCTAAAAATATGTTTTTTTCTATTTTATAATTTTATTTATATAAATATTTATATATTTAAATTGATTTGGATAATTTTAGAACTTATTTGGTATTTTTAATATTCAAATCAATCTCAGATTATTAATTAATCCTTTAATTGAGGGTATTTTTGACGTAAAAACACATAAAAATTAGCAAATAATCTAGAAAAATTATAAAACATTAGAAAAATATATAAAATCCAAAACAATTTTTATTATGCATTTTATCTATATTTATTATTATTCATATATGTATTACTTTATATTATATACATAAAGCCTTATATATGAGATATATATAAAGAAGGAATAAAAATATATAAAAAATAAAAAGAAAATATAAAAATTAAAATTAAAAATTAAAAATTAAAAATCAAATACAAAATATAAAACATAAAAATTAAAAATACAATATAATAAAAAAACCCACAAAAAGATATACATATATGCGTGATAAATCACCTGGTTGTAAATCAATAACCATAGGCCACCAGTTTTTTGCTCTATGTGGTTCAACCTCTACATGCTTACTAGTTATGTGTTTTATGGTAGAGATAATAAATTTTAATTCTATATTTTTGCTATTAATTGATTTATCCACCGTGTGGGTTAATTGCTGATCAATCAGGGTTTTCGTTTGGGGTCGCTTCGACGACTGTCGGTCCGCCTTATAGATTGACAAGACCTCTGCTAAAAGAGCTGGTTATCAGATGGCGTCGTTGCCAGGGAGCAATGAGCGTAGCCTAGTTTTCTCATTCGTATTTTTGTATAGTCATTTATTTTTGATTTATTGTTGTGAATATTTATTGAATTATTGATTTGTTGATTCATTTTCATTCATTATTGTCTATAGCTCAATTGATTTAAGTTGATTAAGTGTGCTAATACAATCTTTTTGTGACTTTGATGCGAGGGCCCGCCATGCGCAGATGACTTTTTAGGAGGCTGATGCAACCAAGTTTGGAGGAGGCTTGTCTTCTCTTTGTGACTAGCTGGAGAGGGTATCAAGGAAGCAAATAGAGGGATCTAGCTTAGAATTAGATTATATTTCATTTATGTAATTAATGGTGAGAGAAAGAAAGAGAGTCAATTTTGGCATGTAATAATTAACCTAGACTCTACTCTCCACAATGAGGTCCAGTGCCCGGGTGTTTGTTCACCTGGGGGCCTCATCGTAGTTTCCTGAGTTTTTCTCGCCTTCTTTTATTTTGTTTCTGTTGTTTTGAATTCTCCGCCTTATTTTATTTTATTTTGTGTGCATGGAGCCCCTACAAATAGGTTGCTTGACTCGGTAACTAGGTCTAGACCTTAATAAGAATACATGTTCCTATAGACCTTTATGTTTGGATCTAGTCAAATAAATAAATGTTAGAAATTTGAACTTGAGACCGCGTGCCGAGAGATGTCATATACAATGCATGCAAGGCCCATTGTGGTGGGCACCGATCAGCATCATAGATCGAACCTTGGTCTTATTTCTGAATGACTAACAACTGTTCTTCACGATTAATAGCAGGTACTATTTAGGGTGATTTTTTCGATTGCACACCACCATGTAGAATAGGTTTAAAAATTATGTTTCGCATACTGCATGGAGAGAGCTGGGAAGCACTGTAAGTCCTCTAACTCAGCATGCATCATTAGGTGCAATGATGAGATTTCCATCATTGAATCGACTTCCACGGCTTTTTTGCTATCTCCCTCTGATTTTAAGCACCTAGGACTTAAATGAAAATCTACGAAAATGTTAGACGCTTGTATGAAAACAGATCTAAAAAAAGTGAAAACCTGATGAATCTGTGATTCATCACTCTAACAGTTGAAAATAGAGCTTTGTTCCTGAGTAAATAACATCATATTTCCCCTTATCTTGCATAATTAGCATTCATGCATGCAAGCATAACATCTGCATTTTAGCATTCATATTTGCATTAAATAAGAAGTTAATTTCACTTGTAAATATTCACCTGTATATTAGCTAAAATACCCTTTATGTATATATTCTATACTAACTCCGAATCCAATAAAACCAACTCTATAGTGTATATATTACTAACACCAATAAAGAAAAAATATCAAAAAAATACTAACTTGTAAAATTAATAAATAAAATCCCAATCCAAGTTTGAAACCATGAACCTAAAAATGTGCAAATCTCTCTCATACAACCTCCAAATTAGGTCTACTCACTTGTAAAGTAACATGCGGTATTTTATATCTATAAAGTACTGATGAGCGTGAAATTCACCTCTTTAATAATCGACAATTGTAGTATAGGAGGTGAATTTCGATCGATCAAAAGCCACGATCTTTGAATGTCGTGGAATATTTTATACTTGGCAAGTCTACCAAGGTCGAACACAGGGACACGACTGCCTAATTCAGTTGTCGAATTTTGATTCATGAAGCACAATGTGAGTTAATTTTAATTTCAGGTCCATATGAAGAACTATGCTATTTACAAAGTGATGCCATGATGCATGCATTTTTTAGTTGGTTTTTATGCAAGTTAAAGTGATGCATGAGCAAATATGCAAGAGAATTTATGTACAGATTAAAGACTACAATTATACCCTAAAAATTATGAGCAACATACTAGAAATGAAATCAGTGTCAATTTAATCACAACAATAGAAGCGGTCATCAGATCAAAGCAAGACAAGGAGAGCAGTGTCCCATTTTTCACATAAATATTCACTTTAATTAAAACAGTGGCAAAAGAGACAATTAAGCATGCTAAGATGTAGAGGACAAAATAAGGATCAAAACGATACTAAAATTATGCAATTTGGACCTACGATGCTCAAGTTATGCTAAAAACAATGCAGGGGCATAATTGTAATAAAAATGCTAGAAAATAAAGGGATAACTATTGCATTTAGGTCCCTGGAAGGACCTAAATGCAATGACCAAAAATCGCATGGGCCCTTATGCAATTTCACCATTTGCGTGCATGGGTACTTTTGTAATTTCCAAAAATCTGGAGGGCTTCCCTGTAAAATACCGAGGCACGCACGTGAAGCACGTGCCTTGGGATCAAAATGTAATTCCATAAAGCTTCCGGGTCTCTTATGCAATTTACCCAGCACCTCACGTGCACTGCACGTGAGGGGCCAGGCTCGGGACAATCCTGCAGGGTCGGGCCACGTGGCTTCTTCTGGAGGTTTGGCTCGAGGCTCGGTCCACCCGAGCCTATAGGTTCAGAGTTGAGGCTCGGGTGGAGTCTGGAGTTGCCACATGGCATCATCATCACCGTCCGATCCTGATGATCGGACGGTGCCTGTACCTTCTTCCTCCGCCTTGGCCCACCGGAGAAGGCGGGTCTCCGACGATGCCTGAATTCCTCCTTCGAGCTCCATAGGGTGTTCTGACGATCGGGGAAGTGAGCTGGAGGTCGGGCGGAGGTCCTTGAGCCGGTGGGGAGCTCTGTTGACGTCTAAAGCTGCCCGTCGGAGTATGGTTGTCGGAGAAGAATTTCGAGACCGGCGAGGTGATGCGAGCTCCGACCATTGATGGTTCCTGCAAGCGTTAGATAGCCGAAGCTTATGCAGTTGTGTGCGAAGTCTTTGTGAGTGAGTGGAGGCTGTGGAAGCGGCGAGAAGTGATGGCTAAGGTCTTCTTCTCCGGCGGAGCAGGGGAAGAGGGTGTCAGAGCGAGGGAGAGTCTGGAGAAGGGAGAGGGGGTCCGCGAGGGTGACTGGTGGTTGGTGAAGCTCGGAGGGTGGTCGGATGGAGGTGAGGATGATTGTAGGAAGCAGAATAAATAGGAGAAAACACAAGGAAAAGAAGGAGGAAGAAGACCTCGTCGGGGAGGGGAACCCTGGCGGAGGATGTGCTTGGGCTGAGGCTCAGACGAGCCTCGGGGTCGTCGCCCAGCTAGTCAGCAAGCCAGTGAGATTAATTGGTGATCGGAGTCATCGGGACACGGTGGAGTGTCGCCGTGGGTCGACACCGGACCAAAGTCGTCTTCGCCTCGACGCCCCGCCCTCTCCGCTGTCACCGGAGGAGCAGGGGAGACTGGGCTAGAGCCCAAAGTGGTGGACAAGGGTTGAGGATGACGGAAGTAGGCATATATTGGTGATGAAGGTTGGGCCGTTATGTGGTGAAGAGGGAGGTTTCGACGGACGAGGATTGATTGGGGGAGTAATGGAGACGGTCGGAGGGGGTTACGCGAGAGAGGTGGAAGATAGGGCTTTGCGAGGCGGTCGTTAGGAGCGGGAGAGGTGACCGGAGGTGGGAGCTAAAAAAGAAAGGGGGCGGAGTGGCTGGGAGTTGTAACACCTGGGGGCGAGGCGCATGGGAGGTTGACGATGGACCGTAGTCGTTGGATCTAACGATCCAATGGCTGGGAGTGGAGCGCGTGGGAACGATCGAGATTGAATGGCGGGGGATCTAACGGTGAGAGGGAGCAGGGTGACGTGGCACATGGGTAGGCGTTAGATGGGATACGATCGAACGGTGGAGGTAGAAGGGAGACGCGACGCGAGGAGGAGCGTTGGATGATGGAGAGATCGGACGGCTGAGGATTAGGCGCTAGTGTGCGGCCGTGATTTGATCTGGGAGTCAGATCCAATGGCTGGTAATAAGGCGGGTGATGGACGGCGGAGATGGAGGCGGGACGAATAGATCCAACGACCCAGGAGGGGCGTCGGGTGTCGAGAGGGGAAGCGGGCCACGTGGACGCTCCAGAGAGCGCCACGTGGCCCAATCAGAAAAATTCAAATAAAAATACAAGATAAATAGAAAAGAAATAGTTAGAGGCCGAATTAGGAAAAAAGTCAAAACATGAAAGTTGCTCGTCTCGATGATATCTACAACTTTCATGTAGGTCAAAAAACCAAAAGAGGTCATTTGTACAAAAGGTATTTTTGGGGGTATTTTTAGGGGAATAAAAATACCGATTTTGTGGTTTTGAGATGTTTTTGTATTTTTTAGTATTTTTAATGGTCAGTGATTTCTAAACAATTATTCTAACTAATTTTTAGGGGTTTTTGATGATAAAATAAATACAAGAAAATAAAAGGGAATTAAATACAATAATTAAATGGTAAAATATATACAATATAATACAGGATAAAAATAAAGAATTAAAGGGTATTTTTGTTGGTTTGATTAAGCAGGGGTTTTAATTAGCGGCTTTTAGCATGATGAATACGAGATTCATCATACCCCTATACTTAAACCATGCTCATCCTCGAGCATCTAAAGAATGAAGGAGTCGGATTAATTCTTGACAGTGCGCGTGAAAAAAATCAAGGCTTAATCTTTCGAAGACCCTTAATTTAAGAGATCCTAAAATTCTGGGTTTATCCAAGCCTTAGTCAGAAGGAATCCAACTTCTCTAATTATCATACTCTCTTTTTGTACATATAGTAAAGGATATGACATTTAGTGTACTGCATTTCATGAGAGTCATGTCGATGCATCACTCAAAGTTCCAGTCCTAAAGACTCTCCTCTAGACCTAATACTCAATACTAGGGAATAAGTCTATTCTTGCTTCAGTCAATCGACTCATTAGTTCGTCAGACTTGAAATGTTGTTGGATGGCCAGATGATGGAGGTAATGGGATTGTGTCTATTTTTCTCACCCTCACATTGGAATAAGGGGCCTCTCGTGTGCCTTTTTACTCAACACATGTAAATTTTAATATTGTTGATCAATGTGTCCGTCAAAAGAGTTGGAGTCGTCTGCACTTGTTTTTCTGGGAATACACCGGGGTGTGTCTTTTCTGAGTATCTAAGATACCTTCGACACCCAGACTTGTAGCATTTACGATGCAGAGCCCTTTTTTGGTGTCAGCTCGACTCCTTGGTCCTAATTAGCGCTTGATCCAAGTGGAAACTTTGAAAATGTTTGGGAGCGCTCGCCATTAGTGGAAGCTCATTTTTAATTTGTCCTTGGAATTTAGAGCTTTTTCTTTGAAATTGCACTGCTTTTGTTGGCTAGCTCCACTGCTTTTACCAAAAGTTGGTGCACATTGATCAACAATTTCCATAAAGATTCATCACACCCTGACACATAGGTAAATTCAAAGAGATAGCATATGAATCTTGTTCACATACTGGCTAGGGTTTTGCTGACACTCAGGTCTTCTGATGCCTTCATTAACTTTATCCCATCCTCGAATATCATTAGATCGAGACTAAACTTAAATCTCTGGTCCTAGTTCCTCAAGTGATATCTCAACTCAGCTCATCAATCATGCAGTTGTGGAAGTGACTGTGCTGATCATATTTTTCTTGAAGGTAGAGATGAAGAGTGCAATATAGCACTCAAATCTTTCAAACCAGGGCAGTGTGGATATTTAAGTCTTAAAAACCCTAATGACTAAGGCAAGTTAACTCAGACTCTCAAGATCCCAGAAATCTAGTGTCCTCAAAATCCTCGAGCCTTGAGTCAGTGTGAAAATGTGTCAGGAATACACCAACTCCTTGGTTAGTGAATTTTGGTGTCATTTTTATCTTTTGCAGATTTTTATGGGTTTTATTTTTTTTTATTTTTTTAAACTCCTCGGAGAGACAATGACTGGCCCAGGCTCAAATAAAAGTATCCACTCTCAGCCAGTATGGGTGTAAGTACGGGCCGAGACCCGTGTTACTTGAGGACGGGGCCAATTGCGATGTCCTCTAAACCACCCACTCTGCTAAGGGAGACCGAGGTTCCCTCACTGAAAATGTCTACTAAGCCTAGTAGTCAGAGTCAAATTCCAAGAAAGATTTTTAATTTTTTAATTTTTTTGAAAAGGAATATTTACAAAATTAATCCCTCAATTTTAGTAAACAGTTTTTACAGGTTTTTACGACACTCAGTTTGCAAGCTTACCAAAACCCAGCCTGAAAAATAAAATTTTAAAAGAGATTAAAAACACGAGCTAAGGTTAAAGTAATTATACAGTAATATACGGTATACCCCCCTATACTTAAATTTTGCTATGTCCTCATAGCACAAGTGCCATGAAGCCAAGGCTCGGTTCAAATATAGGGTGATATAGCGGAACTGAGGAGGAGGGTCCCCCTATACTTAGGCCAAAATCGACCTAAGCACAAGAAGACATAATGAGGGAGGGATGAGCAGGCAGGTCTCCCCTATACTTAGGCTACAAATAGCCTAAGTAAGGTCCGAATTAGGGGGGAGGGTGTTCTATGATACAAGGGTGAGGGGGTTTGTGAAATATATACACACACAGAGAGAGAGAGAGAGAGTGAAATATACAGGGGGAGATGGCGGGGGTGAGTATGTGCAGGTGTAGGGGTGTGTGTGTGTGTGGGGGGGGGGTAGATCATCAAGTGATCTACTTTTTTTTACAACATGCAAAACTGAAAATAAATATGCAAATGCAATATTTTTTTTACAGATATGCCATGCAATTTGACTGATTAAAAGACTCCAGAAATTCTTCAACAGATTCTTTTGCGACCTCTTCAGCAGAAGCTCCTGACTTCATGCCTCCATGAAGACCGACCATCCTTGATGATCATGGGCCCTGCCACCAAAGAGACAAGTTAGATCACACAGAGAAATTAGATCAGCAGATATGATGCAAAAAATGATGCTTGAAATAAGGACCTAAAAATATTGAAATTATTAAACAAAAAATCAAAATTCAATAATTAAGCAAAGCCGTGTCCTCGGCAACGGTGCCATTTGATGAGCATGAAATTCACCTCTTTAATAATCGACAATTGTAGTATAGGAGGTGAATTTCGGTCGATCAAAAGCCACGATCTTTGAATGTCGTGGAATATTTTATACTTGGCAAGTCTACCAAGGTCGAACACAGGGACACGGCTGCCTAATTCAGTTATCGAATTCGATTCGTGAAGCACAATGTGAGCTAATTTTAATTTCAGGTCCATATGAAGAACTATGCTATTTACAAAGTGATGCCATGATGCATGCATTTTTTAGTTGGTTTTTATGCAAGTTAAAGTGATGCATGAGCAAATATGCAAGATAATTTATGTATAGATTAAAGACTACAATTATACCCTAAAAATTATGAGCAACATACTAGAAATGAAATCAGTGTCAATTTAATCACAACAATAAAAGCGGTCATCAGATCAAAGCAAGACAAGGAGAGCAAGGTCCCATTTTTCACATAAAAATTCACTTTAATTAAAACAGTGGCAAATGAGACAATTAAGCATGCTAAGATGTAGAGGACAAAATAAGGATCAAAACGACACTAAAAATCATGCAATTTAGATCTACGATGCTCAAGTTATGCTAAAAACAATGTAGGGCATAATTGTAATAAAAAATGCTAGAAAATAAAGGGACAAATATTTGCATTTAGGTCCCTAGAAGGACCTAAATGCAATTACCAAAAACCGCCTAGGCCCTTATGCAATTTCACCATTTGCACGCATGGACATTTTTGTAATTTCCAAAAATCTGGAGGGCTTCCCTGTAAAATACCCAGGCACGCACGTGAGGCACATGCCTTGGGACCAAAATGTAATTCCATAAAGCTTCCGGGTCTCTTATGCAATTTTACCCAGCACCTCACGTGCATGCACGTGAGGGGCCAGGCTCAGGACAGTCCTGGAGGGTTGGGGCACGTGGCTTCTTCTAGAGGTTTGGCTCAAGGTTCGGTCCACCCGAGCCTATAGGTTCAGAGTTGAGGCTAAGGTGGAGTCTGGAGTCTCTACGTGGCATCATCAACACCGTCCGATCCTGACGATCGGACGGTGCCTTACCTTCTTCCTCCGCCTTGGCCCATCGGAGAAGGCGGGTCTCCGGCGATGCCTGAATTCCTCCACCGAGCTCCAGAGGGTGTTCTGACGGTCAGGGAAGCGAGCTGGAGGTCGGGCAGAGATCTTTGAGCTGGTGCGGAGCTCTGTTGACGTCTAAAGCTGCCCGTTGTAGTATGGTTGTCGGAGAAGAATTTCGAGACCGGCGAGGTGATGCGAGCTCCGACCATTGATGGTTCCTGCAAACGTTAGATAGCCGAAGCTTGTGCAGTTGTGTGTGAAGGCTTTGTGAGTGAGTGGAGGCCGTGGAAGCGGCGAGAAGTGATGGCCAAGGTCTTCTTCTCCGGCGTAGCAGGGGAAGAGGGTGTCAGAGCGAGGGAGGGTCTGGAGAAAGGAGAGGGGGTCCGCGAGGGTGACTAGAGGTAGGTGAAGCTCGGAGGGCGTTCGGATGGAGGTGAGGATGATTGTAGGAAGAGGAATAAATATGAGAAAACACAAAGAAAAGAAGGAGGAAGAAGACCTCGTCGGGGAGGGGAACCCTGGCGGAGGATGTTTTTGGGCTGAGGCTCAGACGAGCCTCGGGGTCTTCGCCCAGCTGGTCAGCAAGCCAGCGGGCTCAATTGGTGACCGGAGTCACCGGGACACGGCGGAGTGTCGCCGTGGGTCGACACCGGACCAAAGCCGTCTTCGCCTCGACGCCCCGTCCTCTCCGCTGTCACCGGAGGGGCAGGGGAGACTTGGCTAGAGCCCAAAATGGTGGACAAAGGTTGAGGATGGCGGATGTAGGCTTATATAGGTGGATGAAGGTTGGGCCATTATGTGGTGAAGAGGGAGGTTTCGACGGACGAGGATTGATTGGGGGAGTAATGGGAGATGGTTGGAGGGGGTTACGCAAGAGAGGTGGAAGATAGGGCTATGCGGGGCAACCGTTAGGAGCGGGAGAGGTGGCCGGAGGTGGGAGCTAAAAAAGGAAGGGGGCGGAGTGGCTGAGAGTCGTAACGCTTGGGGGCGAGGCGCGCAGGAGGTTGACGATGGACCATAGTCGTTGGATCTAACGATCCAACGGCTGGGAGTGGAGCGTGTGGGAACGATCGAGATTGAATGATGGGGGGATCTAACGGTGAGAGGGAGCAGGGTGACGTGGCACATGGGTAGGCGTTAGATGGGATACGATCGAACGGTGGAGGTAGAAGGGAGACGCGGTGCGAGGAGGAGCGTTGGATGATGGAGAGATCGGACGGCTGAGGATTAGGCGCTATTGTGCGGCCGTGATTTGATCTGGGAGTCAGATCCAATGGCTGGTGATAAGGACGGCTGAGGATGAACGTCAAATTCACCTCTTTAAGAATGTGAAATTGGTCGTAGTATAGCAGGCGAATTCGGTTCAGCAAAAAAGCACGATCTTTAAATGTCGTGGAATATTTTAACTTGGCAAGTCTACCAAGGTCGAACACAGGGACACGACTGCCTAATATGTTTATCGAATTTTGATTTCATTAGGCACAATGTGAGTTAATTTTAATTCAGGTCCAAATGAAGAACTATGCTATTTACAAAGTGATGGCATGATGCATGCATTTTTTAGTTGGTTTTATGCAAGTTAAAGTGATGCATGAGCAAATATGCAAGCGAATTTATGTACAGATTAAAGACTACAATTATACCCTAAAAATTATGAGCAACATACTAGAGATGAAATCAGTGTCAATTTAATCACAACAATAAAAGCAGTCATCAGATCAAAGCAAGACAAGGAGAGCAGGGTCCCATTTTTCACATAAAAATTCACTTTAATTAAAACAGTGGCAAATGAGACAATTAAGAACGCTAAGATGTAGAGGACAAAATAAGGATCAAAACGACACTAAAATCATGCAATTTGGACCTACGATGCTCAAGTTACGCTAAAAACAATGCAGGGGCATAACTGTAAATAAAATGCTAGAAAATAAAGGGATAAATATTGCATTTAGGTCCCTGGAAGGACCTAAATGCAATTATCAAAAAACCGCTTGGGCCCTTATGCAATTTCACCATTTGCGTGTAGGGGCATTTTTGTAATTTCCAAAAATCTGGAGGGCTTCCCTGTAAAAATACCCAGGCACGTACGTGAGGAGCGTGCCTTGGGACCAAAATGTAATTCCATAAAGCTTCCGGGTCTCTTATGCAATTTACCCAGCACCTCACGTACGCTGCACGTGAGGGGCCAGGCTCGGGACAGTCCTGTAGGGTCGGGCTACGTGGCTTCTTCTGGAGGTTTGGCTCGAGGTTCGGTCCACCTGAGCCTATAGGTTCAGAGTTGAGGCTCGGGTGAGTCTGGAGTCGCCACGTGGCATCATCATCACCGTCCGATCCTGATGATCAGACGGTGCCTTACCTTCTTCCTCCGCCTAGGCCCATCGGAGAAGGCGGGTCTCCGACGATGCCCGAATTCCTCCTCCGAGCTCCAGAGGGTGTTCTGACGGTCGGGGAAGCGAGCTAGAGGTCGGTCGGAGGTCCTTGAGCCGGTGCAGAGCTCTGTTGATGTCTAAAGCTGCCCGTCGGAGTATGGTTGGCGGAGAAGAATTTCGAGACCGGCGAGGTGATGCGAGCTCCGACCATTGATGGTTCCTGCAAGCGTTAGATAGCCGAAGCTTGTGCAGTTGTGTGTGAAGGCTTTGTGAGTGAGTAGAGGCTGTGGAAGCGGCGAGAAGTGATGGCCAAGGTCTTCTTCTCCGGCGGAGCAGGGGAAGAGGGTGTCGGAGCGAGGGAGGGTCTGGAGAAGGGATAGGGGGTCCGCGAGGGTGACTGGTGGTAGGTGAAGCTCGGAGGGTGGTCAGATGGAGGTGAGGATGATTGTAGGAAGCAGAATAAATAGGAGAAAACACAAGGAAAAGAAGGAGGGAAGAAGACCTCGTCGGGGAGGGAACCCTGGCGGAGGATGTGCTTGGGCTGAGGCTCAGACGAGCCTCAGGGTCGTCGCCCAGCTGGTCAGCAAGCCAGCGGGTGCAATTGGTGACCGGAGTCACCGGGACACGGCGGAGTGTCGTCGTGGGTCGACACCGGACCAAAGCCGTCTTCGCCTCGACGCCCCGCCCTCTCCGCTGTCACTGGAGGGTCGGGGGAGACTGGGCTAGAGCCCAAAATGGTGGACAAGGGTTGAGGATGGCGGAGGTAGGCTTATATAGGTGATGAAGGTTGGGCCGTTATGTGGTGAAGAGGGAGGTTTCGACGGACGAGGATTGATTGGGGGAGTAATGGAGATGGTCGGAGGGGGTTACGCGAGAGAGGTGGAAGATAGGGCTATGCGGGGCGGCCGTTAGGAGAGGGAGAGGTGGCCGGAGGTGGGAGCTAAAAAAGGAAGGGGGCGGAGTGGCTGAGAGTCGTAACTCCTGAGGGCGAGGTGCGCGGGAGGTTGACGATGGACCGTAGCCGTTGGATCTAACGATCCAACGACTGGGAGTGGAGCGCGTGGGAACGATCGAGATTGAATGATGGGGGGATCTAACGGTGAGAGGGAGCGGGGTGACGTGGCACATGGGTAGGCGTTATATGGGATACGATCGAATGGTGGAGGTAGAAGGGAGACACGACGCGAGGAGGAGCGTTGGATGATGGAGAGATCGGACAATTGATGATTAGGCGCTAGTGTGCGGTCGTGATTTGATCTGGGGGTCAGATCCAATGGCCGGTAATAAGGCGGGTGATGGACGACGGAGATGGAGGCGGGGCGAATAGATCCAATGGCCCAGGAGGGGCGCCAGGTGTCGAGAGGGGAAGCGGGCCACGCGGACTCTCTAGAGAGCGCCACGTGGCCCAATCAGAAAATAGAGGCCGAATTAGGAAAAAGTCAAAACATGAAAGTTGCTCGTCTCGATGAGATCTACAACTTTCATGTTAGGTGAAAAAGCCAAAAGAGGTCATTTGTATAAAAGGTATTTTTGGGGGTATTTTTAGGGGAATAAAAATACTGATTTTGTGGTTTTGAGATGTTTTTTTATTTTTTTAGTGTTTTTAATGTTCAGTGATTTATAGATAATTATTCTACCTAATTTTTAGGGGTTTTTGATGATAAAATAAATACAAGAAAATAAAAGGGAATTAAATGCAATAATTAAATGGTAAATTATATACAATATAATACAGGATAAAAATAAAGAATTAAAGGGTATTTTTATTGGTTTGATTAAGCAGGGGTTTTAATTAGCGGCTTTTAGCATGATGAATACGAGATTCATCAAGTTCCACCCGAAAATATATTTTGTACAGATGATTTCTTTTGATTTTCGACCCTTTACGAAAGTTGTCTCGTCGAGATGAGCGACTTTCGTGTTGACCACTTTTTGATTCAACCTATTTTGTTATTTATTTTCGAAATTTCTTTGCATTTAGTTGTAGATTTTACTGGAAGCGACACATGGTAGCTCTTGGAGCCGCCACGTGTCGGCTCCTCATTCACCCACTTATGCCACCTCCCTCCTTCATCCTGGGCCGTTAGATGAAAGGATATTTCATCAACGGCCCAATCTCTTCTCTTCTCTCTTTCTCTCTCTCTCTCTCTCTCCAAACTCTTTCTTCAACCTCCCGTTACTTGCGGGAGAAGCTGCTGCCACCTTCTGCACCTTCCCTCTCGATCTCCCTCCTCCACCGACTACGTGTGCCACATAACCACTTCGCCAACCCCTCGTTTCGCTGCTCCCGCGCACTTCACCCACTCCAGGCATCTCCGCCACATGCGACCACCACCTCCACTCCTCCCCACGAGCTCCACCTTCTCCATTAGCCACTACTCCTCACGTGGGCTTTAAAAGGCCGACTATCTCCAGTGGCTTCCCTATCTGCCATTCATGATAGAGGTAGCCCAGCTCTAAGATCTCTGCAGATGACAGCTCCGGGAGTTATATCGAGAGATGACGGCCACTTCTTGGCGAGATCCGACGTGGGATAAATCCTCTGTTGTAGTGAGTTCCTTGAGCTCACCGAGCTCCGTCTCTGTCGCGGCGTCGAGCAACGACCCGAGGTGCTTCTCCTTGCACCTCCTTCCCAGACATCCATCCATCTTCTCCATGTAAAGTTTCTTATTCATCCTTACTCTTCTTTTTCCTCTGTTCAACCTCCTCTTCTACACCCATTTCATATCTCATAAATCCATCCTCATCCATGCTCCGAATAAAAAATTTTTCACACTTTCACGGATAAATCACATGTTGCAAACGCAACGGTGATTTTTATTGATTTTTGGCGAACTTTTATCAATCAACTAATCGAAAATTTAGACCCGCTAAACAAATGCATGCAAAACAGGGGATATGGTGAAATCCCCTGTTTTTATCCCCTACATCTCTCTCTCCTTCTCTCTTCTTCCTCCTCTGCTTAACGCACCTCGGCCTCCTCTCCGTCGTACGCACCGCCCGCAATCGACCTCTGCCCGTGCGGAGAAGAAGACCATTGCCGCCTTAGCCTTTGTCCTCGACCGCTTGAAAAGCGAGACCACATGAGCTCCTCTAGAGGAGAACACACTCCCCAAGAACGACACTATTTTGAATAGCGTCTTACTACCCTTGTTAATTTAATCAAATTAATGGTCAAATTAATGTGTTGTCGTTCATTGCAGTCGGATAATAAGAGATACTCAAAAACCACTTTCAATTTAAAGCAAATTAATTTCGAGCGGCAATTTGTTTACTTGGGCAAGCCCAAGGTCAAACTCAGGGAGGAAGCTGTCTCCTTAGGCAGATTTTAAGTAAATTCCAAGGTTTGATTTTCAGGGGATAATTTTTTTGGTCTTTTTCGATTATTTTATGCAAGCATGCAAAATCAGGCTAGTTTACAAGTTAATTCAGAAATATGGTCAAATTGATTCCAAAAATTATGAAACTTGGTCAGATGATGAAATGCAATGAAATTAAGTTACTCTAATTTTTTTAGATTTTTTTGACACCAAATGAATTTACTGTGAATTAAAAATGAATGCAAGGTAATTTTTGCAATTTTAATTTTAATAAATATCAAACGTCAATACTTTTCAGAAACTAAATTATCCTAGATAGTTCTATTTGAGAGATATCCAGAACAACTTTTGATTCCTATAAATACTAAGTGAGGAATTAATTTAAAATGAATTACTCAAATCACCAATTAATTTCTTGCTACCTAGATATACGTGTGAATGATGCGATTTTTGGGCACTATGTAGAAATACTTAAACTCTACTTAATATGATTTTTTTGGTGAATTTTAGAGCAACAAGGAATTTAATAAGCAATTAAGAATAAACAGTGGACAAAATATACTAATTTCCATTAAAATAATTACATTAAATAAAATGTTGCTCCTAAAATTTCAACAAGCATCAACAAAGATAAAGTATAAGTTGTTCGACAATATGCAATTTTTAGAATTTAAAAATGATGCTAAATGACATTTAAATAAATACGGAAACCCAAGGTTCTATATGCAATACAGGAAATAAGATTTCTACAAATAAAAATTGTGTTGAATGTCACTTCTTTGATTGCATATACCTCCGGGGTTGATTTCACAATTTGCCCCAAAATAAATTCAAGACCACGCGGGGCTTCTTCTCCACAATGTTGGGAGGTCTTCTTCTTCAAGAACCCACCTCTTCAATTGGTGGTGGCTCCTCCGCGAGCAGCTGGACGGAGACTATTTGGCGCGGTAGGTGTTGACGCACGCGGAGGAGTGGTGCGCTGGATGAAGATGTCGACGCGGTAAGGTGGCTGAGGGGCTGGTGCAAAGTTCACGACGTCGAGGCGGCGAAGCTGGCGGTAGGATGACTTGAGGCACGTGGGCGTTGGGAACTAGAGACGGTTTGGCGCGCGCTGGTGGGTCGTGCTACTCCTCTGCGTGGGGGCGGGACTGGCTGAAGCCGATGATGAAGGCGGTGTGGAACTAGGTGCGTAGCTTTGGCATGTCCTGTTGATGTCAAAAGAGATGGACGGGCTCGTGTGAAGGACACGACATCAGGTGAACTGCGGGTTGGTCGATGGTGGAGGTGGAACAACCTCCCCCGTCGACACACGACGTGAGGTGGTTATGCGTCAAAGCAGTTGGTGCTCCTTCCTCTTGACCGACACACGACCAGGGGTCGTTGGGGCGACGCGGAGGAGGGCATGGCTTGTACGCGCGGAGAAGCTCGTAGTTGAAGCACTGCAGCTTGTCGGAGGCAGGCTGGCAGCCGAAGTGGAATGGAGCTAGAGCGCATGGCGGCGTGCCTGGCCGCGGGAGCGAGTTCTCCTCTGGAGGAGCTCCCGTGGTCTCGCTCTTCAAGAGGTCGAGGATGAAGGCTAAGGCGGCAATGCTCTTCTTCTCCGCACGGGCAGAGGTCAGTTGCGACCGGCGCGTACGACGGAGAGGAGGAGCATTGTCGCCTTAACCTTCGTCCTCGACCACTTGAAAAGCGAGACCATAGGAGCTCCTCCAGAGGAGAACTCGCTCCCCGGCAACGATGCCATTTTGAACAACGTCTTAATACCCTTGTTAATTTAATCAAATTAATGGTCAAATTAATGTGTTGTTGTTCGTTGCAGTCGGATAATAAGAGCTAATCAAAAACCACTTTCAATTTAAAGCAAATTAATTTCGAGCGGCAATTTTTTTATTTGGGCAAGCCCAAGGTCGAACTCAAGGAGGCAACTATCTCCTTAGGTTGATTTTAAGCAAGTTCCAAGGTTTGATTTTTAGGGTATAATTTTTTTAATCTTTTTCGATTAGTTTATGCAAGAAAGAAAAGACACATGCAAAATCAGGCCAGTTTACAAGTTAATTCTGAAATATGGTCAAATTGATTCCAAAAATTATGAAACTTGGCCAGATGGTGAAATGCAATGAAATTAAGCTACTCTTTTTTTTTGGATTTTTTGACACCAAATGAACTTACTATGAATTAAAAATGAATGCAAGGTGATTTTTGCAATTTAATTTTAATAAATACTAAACGTCAATATTTTTCAGAAACTAAATTATCCTAGATAGGTCTATCTGAGAGACATCCAGAACACCTTTTGATTCCTGTAAATACTAAGTGAGGAATTAATTCAAAATGAATTACTCAAATCACCAATTAATTTCTTGCTACCTAGATATGCTTGTGAATGATGCGATTTTTGGGCACTATGTAGAAATACTTAAACTCTACCTAAGGAGACAGCTGCCTCCCTGAGTTCGACCTTGGGCTTACCCAAGTAAAAAAAATTACCGCTCGAAATTAATTTGCTTTAAATTGAAAGTGGTTTTTGATTAGCTCTTATTATTCGGCTGCAACGAACGACAACACATTAATTTGACCATTAATTTGATTAAATTAACAAGGGTAGTAAGATGCTTTTCAAAATGGCGCCGTTGCCAGGGAGGCACGGCTTAGGTTAATTTGCGGTTAATTTTTGAGTGTTTGATTTTCTATCTCCGGGTAGTCTGACCCCTGGTTTTCTTGTGAATAATTATTCTGTCTTTTAATTTTTGTATTTTTGTGTCGTTATCTATTTGATCTCAACTTGTTTCTATGCGAGGAATGCGAGGAGTCGAAGACGCTTCGAGGAACCTGCATTTTAATTTGTTTGAGTGACTTGAGAGGACTTGTATTTTTATTTCTTTATTTTTTCACATTATTTCAAGCGGTTCCCGTTTGGGTTCTCACGCATGTAAACATAGTGGAACTGTGTCCCCGTGTGCTGTGTGGATTGAGTTTGTAGACTAAGCTTGCACTAGCGGCTCCTTGAGTCACTCTAGGAATTGCTTGTGCTCGTAAATTTTTAGGACCACACAATACACTTAAAAGACGCACCTAGACCGCAGAACTAGTCAAATCAACATGTGCTTCACTCGCTAATAGAACTGCTTGTCTAGGAGCGGATTTTGTCATCTGCATTTGCATGTAGTGTAAAAAGATTTCAATTCTGTTTTGCATCCTACATAAAAGTGAAGGGATCACTGTAAGTATTCTTCTCTCAGCATACACATCATTGTTTTTCGTGCATCGACTTTTCTCAATTTCTCTCTCTTGGTTTTTTCAAACTTAAGTTAAAGGAAATTGGGACTGGACGATAGGCATGCTGTATGGATTGGACTAAACTAGTGATAACTCAACTTAAAATCGGGACTGCTAACATTATTGACCACAAAAATCAATAAAATTAGAAAATCTGCTTGCGGGAGATTAATCCCCGACCTTGTCTTCAGGATGAGTGAGGGTACTTGAGTGTGCGTGAACACCTTAAGGCAGAGCCCAAATCCTCGTCTTCCATATCACGTTCCGACTAATCCTAGCAAATATCACAAGTTGAATTATTCAGGTTCACTGACAAGTACCAAGTAGCCTCCGCCTATCTCACGTAGATAGGGGCGAAATTGTGGTACTTCACGACAAGTTGCCAGTAACCCCCCGGGGTGAAGTTTCGGCCTTGTCAGCCTCCGCCTGCTTGCAAGTAGATAGGGGCAGGTCTTTGAATCCATCAACTTGGGATATGAGCGAAGAAAGGAAGGACCGACGGTATTTTAGGCGACAGGTTAAACAGGGAAGACGCATCCGGCTCTGAGCCGACTTCCCTATAGGCCGCGTAATTCCTTGCTATCTTGCTTGAAAAATCACACTTAAAATCAACAAGATAATTTGACTCGGTTTCGGGTCCTTCACTGTGTGAGTGTGAATACATGATTTTTGATTGAATTTCTTGTTTCAAATAGGAGTAAAATCCTATCTTCACTTAGAACTCCAGATTCTTCTCGTCAATCCAAGATGAGTGACTGGGGGGATATCGGCTCCTTATTCTCCAATCTCTCTCCGAGCCCCCCTCGAAACTCATCTTCACCGGCCAAAGCGCAACTTGGACCACCCAGAACTCATGACCCTCTTGAGTTCCGGATCCCTCACACTCACGGTGGTTACTCTCAAACCAACCCTTTCCTCTCCTCTAAGCCTACCGAAGAAGACCATCGCCTCGGTAAGAATCCCTTCCTTGATTTGACCTCTAACCCAGACTATGTTTCATGCCCAGGGCTAGAGGACAAGATGCCACCTAAGCAGCCACCGGATGAGGACTCATTGCAACAAATCCTTAATCGCCTCGCCACAACCGAATAACAGAATGCAGATCTTACAGCTAGAGTGAGACAGATCATTGCGGCAGGAGGAATCGACCGACCAATGGTTGATGCTTATAATCCAGTAGAGAATGAGATGCACAGTTGGTTGACACCAGCAGTTCTCCCCGAAGCATTCGAGCTCAAGCCCCACTTCCTTAGCTTGCTACCGAAGTTTAATGGAAATGTAAACGAAGAACCATATGCCTTCCTCAGAGACTTCGAGCTGGTTTGCAACAACCTTAGTCATCCTAGGGTTGGGTAGGATACATTCGACTGAATGCCACCCCATTTTCCTTAGGAGATAAGGCAACACATTAGCTGAAGGACCTAGGGGTGATATGTACAACCTGGATGCAGTTCAAGGACCTTTTCTTGAAAAAGTTCTACCCACTTAGTAGGACTAATCAAATGAGAACAAAGATCGCAAGCTTTTCCGAGGGACCCAACGAACCATTCCATGAAGCCTGGGATAGGTTTAATGACCTAATTCAGAAATGTCCCTGCCATGGCATTTCTAAGGCGATCTTAGTCCAGACCTTGTTCTGTGGCATGACCTCGGAGATGCAGAGGTTAGTCAGTGCCGCCTGTAGAGGAAGCTATCTAAACAAGAATGAGGATTCTATATGGAAAATACTGGAGCAGATGGCAAAAACATGCAGGTCGCAGGCCACCAGGGCCTATCAGTTGTCTCCATCATTTCTATCCAACGAGACAACTAGGAGGACTGTAGCGTATCTGACAGAGGACCTCATTCCCAGCATGGGGATGATAGCTGATAAGTTAACCATGATCGAGCAGATCCACAAGAGGGTCACTGGCCTTGAGTCTCTCTCACGTTTGCCGAAGCAAGTGGAGGAACTTACTAAAAGGGTAGCTAAGATAAAGCTACGTGCCCCTTTTGCACCACCTGTGCCTGTCCACCGAGTCCATCTTGTACAGGAACATGCACTGGGGCCTCAAAGTGGCTGGGTAGAGGAGCAAACTTACACCCAGCAGGACCAGCTTGCACCCCACAAGTGGAAACCGGATACGAGGAGCCTCCGCAGGTGTTCGAGATCAATGGGCTGTGCTACATCCATGACCCCATCGACATACAGTAGGGGATGGGGAACGGTCAGCCTCACCGACCTTCCCCAGCTTACCAAGAAACCAGCTCTGTCCCCGCACCACACTTTGTTCAGTCCAGGCCCGAACGAGGGTACCAGCCTCAGCAGCACCAGTAGCAATGCAAGTTCTACTCGGGCCAGCAGGGCCCGTCACTGTCCCATCATCAGCAGCAGTATCGGCATGGCCAGCAGGGCCAGTACAGAACCTCATCCACAAGTCAGCATCAGCCAACCCAACCCACCGAATTGGGGTTCCTCACCTTGGCGATCTAGACCTTGTCTGATAGGGTCCAACATATCCAGAATGATTATCTGGATATGAGAACTGATCTGAATCGTGTTTCTCGTACCCATGATCAACAAATGGTGCCAAAGACCCCAATTCCCATCCAGGTTCAGGCCAACCCGAACAGCTTAAATCAAGGCCAGAACCAACCTCGTGATCAGGTATACTATTCAGATAGTTCTTTATCTGAACATGAGATCCTTTCGTATGATAATGTAAACCATATGTCTCTCAGGAGAAGAAGGACCGTGATCATACCTGATCGGGCATGGGCACCGGAGGAAGAAGTCGCCAAGTCTCTACCTGAGGAGAACTTGGAGGCAGAAGAGGAGTAGAACCACCATCACCACCACCGACAGAAGAATAGGACTTCTGGGTCCTCAAAGAAGCAAAGAACCCGCATCAGCAGAGAGTCCACCGAAACCGATGAAGAGCTCACACCTCCATCTGAGGAGGACCGTTCAGCAGTCGCGGAAGATGCATCACCAGTTTCACACCAGCATTTTCCTTTTAGTCAGAGTCAGAGTCTGTTTCAGCATCCGAGTCTTGTATAGAACTCAGTTCCCGCTTTGAATGAAAATTTTTCAGTTTCAGAAGCTGAGTTGGAGTCAATAATCCCTTTCCCCCGAGCTCTTAAGGGTGGAAAGAAGAAAACTAAAAAAATCCAAAAAGATGACCCTGAGATGGCAGAGTTTTGTAACAAACATATCAAGGTCACAATCTCCGTTGACAAGTACGTGGAAATGACACATGCGTTCCAGAAATACCTTAAGGTGAGATGCACACCTACTAGGGTTAGCAGGAAGACCAAAAGCCGTGTTGAGAAACATGTTCTGTCAGTAGCCATGACTTGTGCAATAAAGAACTCGTTTCCAAGGAAGCGAAGAGACATGTGTGCACATTATGTGGTGAGTCATGTAGATGACATTGCATTTGCACGCACTCTCCTAGACAACGACTCCTCAATCAACTTAATGCCTATAGTCCTCTATGAGTGGCTAAACCTCAGACCTCTTAGGAAATCTAGAGCCCTCTTCAGTTCGATGATAAATCAACCAAGAGATCCTAAGGAGAATTGAGGAATGTTGTCATCAAAGTCGAGGGTCAGGAATACATGGTGGACTTTACTGTCCTAGATATGGAAACCCCTCATAATTGGAGAGATTCCCAGATCATCTTAGGCAGGCCCTTCCTCAGAACAGCGAGGGCCTTGTTTGATTACAAAATCGGGAAAATCCAGTTCCAAACTCTAGGCAGGGATGAGGAACTTGAGATGAAGCAAACCAGACGGCAGAGACCAGATTCCAAATCCAGTACCGAGTACTCTTCAACCGAAGCAGACTGCGACCATGTAGACACAATTGGGCCATGGAGACAGAACCCAGCCAGCACCGATGAGTTCCTCCTCTCCGGAGATGATCTTGTGCATGAGTCAGTTTGCGAGATCCTCAGAAATGAGTACAACTCAGAACCTGCACCCCCTACATCTTCGATGACTTAGAGGCCCAGTTGGGCCTGTCAGTCCTCCCCTCTTTAGGACAATCAGAAGATGAGGATGACAAGTCAGACGTGGCTTTTGCTGATCACATGGAGACCTTTGATGATCCGACTTCAGCGCTGAATAATTTGGTGGCAGCAATTACAGAGACAGATCCAGCCACTTTCAACACTGAACCAGATTCGATTGAGCCGGACTTCCTAGACGACCACACATTACCTGAGCTCAAGCCTTTATCCCCAACACTAAAATATGCCTTCCTTGCAGGCCAGGAGAAGAAATATCCGATCATCATCAGTTCGCGATTGACCGAGGAGCAGGAATCTCGCTTGCTAGAGATACTGGAGGAAAACCGCAAGGCGATAGGCTGGAGCATTTCCAATCTCCACGGGATAAATCCCGCTCTGTGTTCGCACCATATCTACTTGGAGAATGGAGCTAAACCCTCTCGTGAATTCCAACATCATTTGAATCCAAATTTACGAGAGGTAGTGAAGAAGGAGATAGAGAAATGGTGCAACGCGGGTTTCATTTATCCCATCGCTGACTCTAGATGGGTGGCCCCGATCCATGTTGTCCCGAAAAAATCGGGAATCCAGACAACCACCAACGAGGATGGAGAGGAGATCATGACGTGAGTGCCCATGTCGTGGCGCGTCTGTGTGGATTACAGACGCTTGAATGCTGCGACGAAGAAGGATCATTTCCCCCTACCGTTTATTGATCAGATCCTAGAGAGATTAGCGGGGAAAGACTTCTTCTGCTTCTTGGATGGGTTCTCGGGCTACAATCAAGTAGCCATAGCTTCAGAGGACCAGGAAAAGACCACGTTCACATGCCCTTTTGGTATTTATGCTTTCAGGCGCATGCCCTTTGGGTTACGCAATGCTCCCGGTACTTTCCAAAGGTGCATGATTGCTGTATTCACCGAAATGGTCGGTGAATTCCTAGAAGTTTTTATGGACGACTTCTCGGTCCATGGTGATTCCTTTGATTCAAGTCTTAGGAATCTGAACTGAGTCCTCAAACGTTGTTGTGAGGTTAATCTGGTGCTCTCCTGGGAGAAAAGTCACTTCATGGTGACGGATGGCATTGTGTTGGGGTACCTAATCTCTAAGAGAGGAATGGAGGTTGACCCTGCCAAGGTGGATGTGATCAGACGACTCCAGCTTCCAACCAATGTTAAGCAGCTACGGTCGTTCTTCGGGCATGTCGGATTCTATTGGAGATTCATCAAGGATTTTTCTAAGATTGCCCGACCGCTAACTGATCTTTTAGGCAAAGACATAGAGTTTATTGTTGATCACAAATGTCTTGAGGACTTTAAGATATTTCAAGGAATAATCATGAATGCCCCAATCCTACAAGCCCTAGATTGGTCTCTACCTTTTGAGATCATGACTGACGCATCAGATTTTACTGTCGGGGTTGTGTTAGGACAAAGGAGGGATGGTGTCCCGTTTGCAATCCACTACGCACGCAAAGTACTTGATACCACCCAGTGTAACTATACAATTACGGAAAAGGAGATGCTTGCGGTAGTGTTTGCCTTAGACAAGTTCAGATCTCACTTAATCGGATCCAAGGTAATTGTGTTCACTGACCATACGACGCTACGATACTTGATGGAAAAGAAGGATGCGAAGGCGCGTCTTCTTCGGTGGATTTTTCTTATCTAGGAGTTTGATTTGGATATTCGTGATAAACCTGGAAAGAAGAACGCAGTAGCCAATCATCTCTCTCATCTCGAAGATCTTAATACTTCCGAGGATTCACCAATTCGAGACTCCTTCCCTGAAGAGTCGATTTTTGTTGTCGACTCACTCCCATGGTATGCCAATATCGTGAATTATCTTGTCTCCAAGAAGGTTCCCAAAGATTGACCCAAGAGCCACATTGACCGACTGAAGTCGGATGTCAGATACTACTATTGGGAGGATCCGATCTTTTTCTTTAAAGGACCGGATTATGTCTGGAGACGGTGTATTCCTCAGGAGGAATACCAGAGTGTCCTTTCTTTATGCCATAGTTTGGAGGCAGGAGGACACCACTCCGGGAAGAGGACCGCATGGAAGGTACTTCAGTGTGGCTTTTACTGGCGGACTCTGTTTCGCGATACCATCACCTTTGCGAAGCCGTTCCCAGTATGGCAGAGAATGGGAGGAATCGTTGGTTCCAAGGATGAGATGCCGATGCAGCCTGTCATCATTTGTGATGTCTTTGACACCTGTGGCATCGATTTCATGGGCCCATTCCCTGTTAGCCACATATTTGAGTACATCCTTCTTGCGGTAGACTACCTATCCAGGTGGGTGGAGGCTATCCCGACCCGAGCCGCAGACAATAGGACTGTCTGTAAATTCAACATAGAGCATATAATCTCTAGGTTCTGGATCCCCAAAATGTTGATATCAGATGGGGGTAGCCACTTTGTAAACCGAGAGGTGAAGAAACTCTTGAAGGACTACGGCATCGAACACTGTGTCGCTAGTCCTTAGCACCCACAGACTAATGGTATGGCTGAGGTGTCGAATAGGGAGGTGAAAACTATATTGCAAAAGCTTGTCTACCCAGACAGGAAGGTCTGGTCTCAGATCTTGGATCAAGTCCTATGGGCTTATAAGATAGCTTACAAGTTACAAGACATTGTTAGGAACCTCCCCATTCCGAATGGTATTCATAAAGCCGCGCCATTTGCCCGCAGAGTTAGTGTATAAATCAGAATGGGCAATCAAGAAGGTCAATTGTAACACACACCTTGGGCAGAAGCAGAGAGAAATGGATCTGAACGAGCTTGTGGAAGTCAGAAACCGTGCATACAACAACAGTTTGGTATACAAGGACAAGGTTAAGCGTTGGCACGATAGATATATCAAACGAAAGACCTTTGTTCCTGGATAGAAGGTATGGTTGTTTAATGCAAGGCTGAAGATCTTCCAAGGCAAGTTGAAGTCCAAGTGGACGGGCCCATTTGTTGTCCGTGCGGTGCATGATAGTGGGTGTGTCGAGATCTCAGATCTCGCAGAAGATGCACCGACATTCCTAGTGAATGGACAACTGCTGAAGCACTTCGTCGAATCCAATGAGCAGTTAGTCCATGTTGAGGAGATTGTATTCATGCGTGAGGCAGATTCAGTAGATACATATCGAGCCGCGCATGAGACCTTGCAGCAGTAAGCTCTAGCCATCAGCATCATCTTGAAAGATCCAGTCCACGATCTTTGTACATACCCATCGTTCATGTACATTCTGTCCTTTTCCCCCGTGACTCTAGTAACTCATCCCAACTTCATTGCTTACCATCTTGGACTATACTTAGGATGACCGGATCCTAAGTATACGGGGGATGAGCCACCTGAGTCTGTTCTCTGTACATCCTCCAGATCACATCGGTCCTCATACTCACTCCCGTCCTATACTTAGGCTGACCTGAGCCTAAGTATAGGGGGGGACCGATGCCCGCCTTGTATATATTCATCCATTTCTCTTCTTGACCTCGTCTGCCCCATTTTTTGACCTTCTTCTACACTTAGGCTGCCAGAGCCTAAGTATAGGGGGCAGGACGACTTCTTTACATTTTCGCTCTTTTTGGCTCTCTTACGCTTAGCACAAGCTATGTCTTTTTCCTCGCTTTCTGTGCTCTGAGGACATAGCACACGCTAAGTATAGGGGGCATGTATATATTACATATATACTTTATCCATAGCTCGTACTTTCACATATTCTTGTATTTACGGGCTGGGTAAAATTTGGAGAATTTTTTTTGTAAAATACACTTGTATAATCTGTACAATACTTATAAAACCCTTGTAAATTTTTGTAACATAGGAGGTATACCAAATTCTTGAAAAAAAATTTGAAAAATTCAAAGGCTTTTTATTTACTCTTACATATCATCTCTGCATCAGAAAAGAAAGAAAAAGAGTCTTGCATTTCATTCATCTACATATCATGTCATCTGTGCCTCATCTGCATATTTTACATATGCAAAGTGAAAAGCTAGTGGGTTCTGAACCAAGTTATGAGTAGATGTTGAGGAGGGACTTGATTTGACCTTAATCCACCTAATTTCAGAGGAACCTTATTGGAACTGGAGTTAAGATTTCTCAGGTCAAGTGACTTAATTCTTTGAGTACGCAAGTCTATGTTCACATGTCATCTTGATTAGTCTAAGAAGAATATCTCGTGCACACACATGATTCTTTTAGATAATGACCTAACTTGTACAAGAACAATGCACGTAGTTCTTCATTGATGAGGTGGTGAGGAGGTAGAATCCTTTAGCTTGGAGTAGCACACGGGTGGAAACATCCGTCCTCCTCTAGGAAGGGTAGTGCGTCTCAACCTAGTCTAGTGGTGTTGACGTCTAAAGACGGGACACTGTGGGTTGCAATAATGCTTCAAAAGAGGGATAGTCTACTGGCTCAAGAGGAAAAACTCCTGATGTACATGCTGCACCTTGTATATAGTTCAAAAAAAAGAAAAAAAAGAAAAAAAATGCAAGAACTTCTAAAAAATAGACATGCCAGATAGGAAAAAATACCTGTTGGAGTATGTATATTAGCAAGAAGTCTGCAGCTGGATGACTTGGCGACACTGGTCAGGCATCCTAAGATAGGTAGCTACACTGGCTACCGTCCATTCTTTTCTCCACCCCCTCCTATTGAGCTGGCCGCACTTGAACTTAGAAGGGAATACCCCGCTCCTCGAGGAAAGAGTTACTGGACCGGAGAATTAGAGTTACCTTGTTAGGGGAGGCTGCTTCTTAGCCATTTCTGATGTGGAGAGCTATTTTACACTTACACAGTACAAGTAAGAATCATAGTCATCAAAAATTTGCGTCTGAGGATTTGTTCCGACCTGACTGTTGAGGCATCTTGAATAGAAGACTTGTGGAACTTGAAGTATGTTAGGTCTTAAGTTCATATCCCAATAAGGTTCCGCCACACAATTAATCTAAAGGTCGAGTCAAGCTCCATTTTCAACTTTTGTTCATGACCTTGGTATGGAACCCAAAATCATTTCACTCTTGCATTTCATTTGCTTGGGGACGAGCAAGGTTTAAGTATAGGGGGTTGATGAATCTGTGATTCATCACTCTAAAAGTTGAAAATAGAGCTTTGTTCCCAAGTAAATAGCAGCATATTTCCCCTTATCTTGCATAATTAGCATTCATGCATGCAAACATAATATCTGTATTTTAGCCTTCATATTTGCATTAAATAAGAAGTCAATTTCACTTGTAAATATTCACCTGTATATTAGCTAAAATACCCTTTATGTATATATTTTATACTAACTCCGAATCCAATAAAACCAACTCTATAGTGTATATATTACTAACACTAATAAAGAAAAAATATCAAAAAAATACTAACTTGTAAAATTGACCAATAAAACCCCAATCCAAGTTTGAAACCATGAACCTTAAAATGTGTATATCTCTCTCATACAACCTTCGAATTAGGTCTACTCACTTTTAAAGTAATATACATTCAGAGACCTTCAAAACAAGACCAATTTCAATAAAATCGGAGCTCGTATGCAAAACTTGGGTTTCGGGCCACTTTTGTATATTGTACATATTGACCGTTTTGCCCTTCATTTTATCTTTTTATTTATTAAAAATTCAAAAAATTAGATTAAGTTTTAAATATTCTTTTTATATTTTTTTCTAACTTTATTTTGAATTTTCTCTTAATTAAAAATGACAAAAAATTAGAAAAGATAAAATACGGTATTTTATATCTATAAAGTACCACCCAAAAATACATTTTGTACAGATGACTTCTTTTGATTTTCGACCCTTCACGAAAGTTGTCTCGTCGAGACGAGCGACTTTCGTGTTGACCACTTTTTGATTCAACCCCTTTTGTTATTTCTTTTCGAATTTTCTTTGCATTTAGTTGTTGATTTTTCTGGAAGCGACATGTGGCAGCTCCTAGAGCCGCCACGTGTCGGCTCCTCATTCACCCACTTATGCCACCTCCCCCCTTCATCCTGGGCCGGTAGATGAAAGGATATTTCATCAATGGCCCAATCTCTTCTCCTCTCTTTCTATCTCTCTCTCTCCAAACTCTTTCTTCAACCTCCCGTTACTTGCGGGAGAAGCTGCCCCCACCTTCTGCACCTTCCCTCTCGATCTCTCTCCTCTGCCGACTACGTGCGCCACATAACCACTTCGCCAACCCCTTGTTATGCTGCTCCCGCGCACTTCACCCACTCCAGGCATCTTCGACACATGCGACCACCACCTCCACTCCTCCCCGCGAGCTCCACCTTCTCCATTAGCCACTCCTCCTCACGTGGGCTTTAAAAGGCCGACTACCTCTAGTGGCTTCCCTATCTACCATTCATGATAGAGGTAGCCTAGCTCTAAGATCTTTGCAGGTGACAGCTCCAGGAGTTATATCGAGCGATGACAACCACTTCTTGGCGAGATTCAACGTGGGATAAATCCTCTGTTGTAGTGAGTTCCTTGAGCTCACCGAGCTCCGTCTCTGTTGCGGCGTCGAGCAACGACCCGAGATGCTTCTCCTTGCACCTCCTTCCCAGACATTCGTCCATCTTCTCCAGGTAAAGTTTCTTATTCATCCTTACTCTTCTTCTTCCTCTGTTCAACCTCTTCTCCTACACCCATTTTTATATCTCCTAAATCCATCCTCATCCATGCTCCGAATCTAACATTTTTTTACACTTTCACGGATAAATCACATGTTGCGAATGCAACGGTGATTTTTATTGATTTTTTGGCGAACTTTTATCAATCAACTAATCGAAAATTTAGACCTGCTAAACAAATGCATGCAAAACATGGGATATGGTGAAATCCCCTGTTTTTGTCCCCCCACGTCTCTCTCTCCTTCCCTCTTCTTCCTCCTCTGCTTAACGCACCCCGGCCTCCTCCTCTTCGTCGTACGCACCGCCCGCAACCGACCTCTGCCTGTGCGGAGAAGAAGAGCATTGCCGCCTTAGCCTTCATCCTCGACCGCTTGAAGAGAGAGACCACATGAGCTCCTCCAGAGGAGAACTCGCTCCCGCGACCAGGCGCGCCACCGTGCGCTCCAGCTCCATTCCCCTTTGGCTGCCAGCCCGCCTCCGACAAGCTGCAACGCTTCAGCCACGAGCTTCTCCGCGCGTACGAGCCAGGCCCTCCTCCGCGCCACCCCAACGACCCCTGGCCATGTGTCGGTCAAGAGGAAGGAGCACCAACTGCTCTGACGCATAACCACCTTATGTCATGTGTCGACGAGGGAGGTTGTTCCACCTCCACCATCGACCAACCCACAACTCACCCGACGTCGTGTCCTTCACGCGAGCCCCTCCATCTCTTTCAACATCAACATGACATGCCGCAACTACCCACCTAGTTCCGCACCGCCTTCTTCATCGGCTTCAGCCAGTCCCGCCCCCACGCAGAGGAGTAGCACGACCCACCAGCGCGCGCCAAACCGTCTCTGGTTCCCAACGCCCACGCGCCTCCAGTCGTCCTACCGCTAGCTCTGCCGCCTCGACATCGTGCACTTTGCACAGCCCCTCGGCCACCTTACTGCGTCGACGTCTTCATCAAGCGCACCACTCCTCTTCGTACGTCAACACCTGCCGCGCTAAATAGTCTCCGTCCAGCTGCTCGCGGAGGAGCCACCACCAATTGAGGAGGTGGGTTCTTGAAGAAGAAGACCTCCCAACGTTGTAAAGAAGAAGCCCCACGTGGTCTTGAATTTATTTTGAGGCAAATTGTGAAATCAACCCCAGAGGTATATGCAATTAAAGAAGTACCATTCAACACAATTTTTATTTGTAGAAATCTTATTTCCTGTATTTCATATATAACCTTGGGTTTCCATATTTAGTTAAACGTCATTTAGCATCATTTTTAAATTTTAAAAATTGCATATTGTCGAACATCTTATACTTTATCTTTTTTGATGCTTGTTGAAATTTTAGGAGCAATATTTTAGTTAATGTAATTATTTTGATGGAAATTAGTATATTTTATCCACTGTTTATTCTTAATTGCTTATTAAATTCCTTGTTGCTCTAAAATTCACCAAAAATCACATTAGGTAGAGTTTAAGTATTTCTACATAGTGCCCAAAAATCGCATCATTTGCATGTATATCTAGGTAGCAAGAAATTAATTGATGATTTGAGTAAATTATTTTTAATTAATTCCTCACTTAGTATTTATAGGAATCAAAAGTTGTTCTGGATGTCTATCAGATAGACCTATCTATGATAATTTAGTTTCTAAAAAATATTAATGTTTGGTATTTATTAAAATTAAAATTACGAAAAACACCTTGCATTCATTTTTAATTCACAGTAAATTCATTTGGTTTCAAAAAAATTATCCCCTGAAAATCAAACCTTGGAACTTGGTTAAAATCTACCTAATGAGACAGCTGCCTCCCTGAGTTCGACCTTGGGCTTGCCCAAGTAACAAAAATTACCGCTCGATATTAATTTGCTTTAAATTGAAAGTGGTTTTTGATTAGATCTTATTATCCGACTGCAACGAACGACAACCCATTAATTTGACCATTGATTAAACTAAAAAGGGTAGTAAGACGCTGTTCAAAACCCAAAAAATAAAACAAGGGGACTGCTAAATAAACTTCGACCTTAATTAAAATCCGTAATGGACTATCATCATCTTGGGTTCATAAAGCCCTTATTGTTTTAAGGTACCTTCGGAGGGGACCCAAACCCCTCCCATGAGGTAGGCACAACCCGCTAAAGATTAGAGCCCAAAACCCAATCTGTATCTGCCTTATGTATCGCCTGGATTTCCGAAGTAATGGCGTTTCTATTGTACGTGATCGAGTAGGGCCTTGTCAACGATGGTATTCCCACCTTGTGTGGAACATCGACATGGTCTGAAGTACTGAGCATAGGCCACTCCTTCACGGGGGTGTTTGTCTCATCGGTTGGTGTCTAAGTAGGTCTTGCACACTCATGGGTGATTCCATTGCGAGCGAGAACCGAAGTAGCGGTTTCGCCTATCGGCTTCCTCTCTCTATTTCTTTGGCTGAGTAGGGATCCAGGAAGGGTTACAAGGACCTCAGAAAGTGCAGACTACATGTTACAACGGAGGAGGACAAGTACATGATACTTTTCTGGCAGTACTCTCTCTTCTATAGAGTTAGCGTGCTAAGGACTTGTTACAAGATATGCTTGAAAATAACAATTCTAAAACGAAAAAGATAATAAATAGCCAAACCTTCACGGCTTCACATGGCGTGAGTTGGTGAATCTAATTTTATATTGTGTTTGTATGGATCTAGATTAAGGTTTAAAGAATAATGTCCCGCACATTTGTGCAAATTTTGTCATGTGTCTCCCTCTTGACCCCCGCTCAATTCGAGCCTTTCTATTGTTTTACACCCCATTTTTTCTCTTCCTCGTTGACCACCGTATCTTTCCTCCCACATCGATCTCCTTCTTGCTTCACGATGTCGATCATGGATGGCTTAGTCAGAACCCCGTCGACACCTACATCAATTTCATTTACTTGACATTGTCAATAATTTGAGATGACTCCCGAGAACCCGATACGGACCTTGTGGGTCGACCTCTAGACTCCTCGTCTCCTATGCACCCTTCTCAACCACCCAATAAACAGGGATTACCTTTGTCCCACCTTCGTCATTGTGAATGAGAGCCGATTATGGCCCATATCTTTTTCATTCACAACACTCTGGAATTGACCCTAATTCCGGATTCATCTTGGCAACTGAAGATTCAATTGCAAGTGGTCTGATTGGAGATTTTTTGCATTGCAAATAAAAGACATTCACAGTCATGTATCCAAACACGGAATTCATCTCTTCATACTCAGACCTCGAGATGGCTCCTCAAGGAAAGGGCAAGGGTCAGCAACCACCTTCACATCTAGAGCAGGGATAGATGCCTGATCAGAATCAGGTGAACGTTCAGTTGTTGGCATCTATCCATCAGCAACTGACAGAGCAAGCCCTAGCACAGACTATGTTTCAAGATATGCTGAATGATACCATGAACACACAAGGAGAAGGAGGAGGAGGCATACCAGGAGGACGAGGACGAGGACCCCGTGAGAACCTCGACGAGGAAGAGCCACAACAAGTGAGTCCAAAACCTACACTGAAAGAGACATATAACCTTGGAGACAGCCAGATGACCGAGTGAATCTTCATACCACCGGTGCATGCTCACTTCGAGCTGAAGCCTCAATTCCTTGCTCTTCTCCCTTTTTTTGACAAGAACACCAGTAATGAGCTGTACATTCACCTACAATAATTTTCACACATCTACGTACTACCCACTATCCAATGTTTCGTTGAATGTAGTGAAGATGATGGCGTTCCCCTTCAGTCTACAATATAAGGCCTTATATTGTGTCAATCATTTGGGAAAGGTCATGAAGACATGGGAGGAGCTGAAGTCAGCTTTCTTACATAAGTTCTATCCTCTCGGTCGACTCAACTAGATGCGAGCCAGAATTAGCAACTTCACCCAGGGGGCACATGAGAGCATCCACGAAGCCTGAGAGAGATTCACAGATATGTAGGAGAAATGCTCCATCATGAAATTCCAAGGACCAACTTGGTCCAACACTTCTTCGGAGGCCTGAACGTAGAAAGCCAACGACTCATTGACCACAAACTCTGGGAGATCACATTTCAACATGGATGAAGACGTAGTTTGTTATATTTTTGAGGAAATGGCCGAAGGAGAGGCCACCCTCTCTTCATGCAAAACATATATGGAGCAACCCCAGATCCTCCAGAAACAAATCCATATGGCAACATCTCGTGAGGCGGAGAGAGATGAGAGCTCCAACCTCAGCATCATCGGCGACCATCTATCAAAGGTTTATATCAGTAAGAAGCAATCATAGGACCTCGAGAAACTCGTTGTGATAAAAAAAGACACAAAATATCAACAAGCTGGACCAGATTACCAAGCAGCTAGAGCTGATGGTGGGCACCATTAGTTCCGTTCAGTCGGTGACACCATCCACCGAAGCTCCAGCTGAGTAGAAGGATGAGCCATCACTACCACAACAACCTCAGTCGAGTCAGCAGCCACCGACAGTCCATCACGTGTACTACGTACATGCATCCGATCAGGGCCTATCGCAGTAGCAGATAGTTATCTACCATCCAGACTATCTTCCAACATCAGATCCATTCTTCCCACGACCACCCTTGATTCAAGAAGTCAATGGTATTTGGAGTAACGATGCACAACTGGCCCATCCTACCGGACATCCCTAGGGCCAGCAACAAGCTAACCAACAATACCTCTAACCCCAAGGTGGTCATTTTGGGCAGTCTTCACAACCCCCATCACAGTATCACCAAACTCTGCAGTACGACAACCGATAAAGGCAACACCAGCAGTACCAGCAACCGCAATACCACCAACCACAGCCATACCACCAGTATGCAGCTGCCCCACCTCTACTATACCAGAACTATCCTCCTATCGCTTACCATCAATATCAGCTTCCTCCACCACCTCAGCACCACCAGCAGTCACAGCCTCCGCCCCAGCACTCTCAGCATCAGCGTGGTCTGCTCGTTGGACCTTCTGAGGCAAATCCTATGAAACCAACCCTTGATTGCTTGGCCCTGCTTGTCAAAGGCCTAGCAGATATGATGAGGAATTTAGATGACCTGACCGCTACAAAAACCACCATTCTAGCTCAGGTCGAAGCCAACCCCAACAACTTCAAGAGAAGAGAGAAGGTAGAATGTGATGTCCCGTCTATGCCTGTAAAGTCAGATGATTGTGCTATTGTTTTATCTAATGCTATCACTCTTAGGAGCAGTAGGACCTTGCCTCTGCCTACCACGAACAAGGGGAAGAATAAAGCTTCAGGCAAATCATCACCTTCTGCATCAATCGTTCCAACCGCAGGGGCGGGTGAGGAAGAAGAAGGACGAGCCATTCCAGCTACCATCCACCACCATATCCATCACGAAAAAGAACAAAAAAATTAGAAAAAGCATAAAGACCAAAAAGATGAGCGTCGCTAGAGTGAAGTCATGCTAGCCATGGAGCAGCAAGCTGCAGTCGATCCTACACCATTTGACAGAGCAGAGGTCCCACTTTTTGCCTGTCCACTAAAACCAGCATCTCAGCTTCTAGATTGCACTCTTTTTTTATGACCGGATATACAACGTATTGTGGACAAGGATTCTGATGTAAATAAAAACTTTGTTTCCAATTTCAGTCATGTAGATGATGAATCTGCGTTTCATCATCTTTATTCTATCATTTTGGCCTTAAAAACCCTAGTAAATGCGTATAAATAGCATTAATACATGCATTTTAGCATTCATGTATATGTGTGTAAATATTGTATAAATTGCGGTTTTTAAAGCAAAAATTATAGAATAAAGAAAAGAAAAGAAAAAGAATAAAATATTGTAAATATTTTATGACCCAAAATCCCGAAACCTAGGCATCTTGATGAATAGGTCGACCAGGAATAAAGTAGGGGGAGATAAGGGCCAGAATACAGTATAAATACCTATAAAATTCTATTCATTCTTTATTCATTTTGTGACCTATTTTTGGTTCCACTTTTTATACATTAAATAAAGAAACTTTGTACATGAAAGTTGTAGATAATTTTATAAAGAAAAATACAAAATTGATTTCACAGAAAAATAATGTACAGATAAAAAGTTATGGTCTGAATAAGAATCCAGAATCTCAACTTCCCAGACCCGTATCTCACAACTGACAACTCCAAATGCAGCATACTCATCTTTAGTTGTATATAGAAGAAAATAAGCTAATTATTGGTGGTGGTTTCGCATTTGGCGGAGCTACGGTCTGAAAGTTGAGTTTTGGACCCATATTCTATAGTGTATCGAATAAAATATTTAATTTATTCTTTATTCATTATTTTTTTATTTTTATATTTTTATAATGTTGTAAATATTACTTATAATAATTATGTGCATTAAAATAAGAATAAAAACCTAAATAAAACATAAAATAAAATACACAATACATAGATACAATACTTATATGCATACCTATATAACATACTCTTGTATTTTATTTAATATACAAAATAAATCATAAAATTAAAATAAAAATATATTTGGGTAGATAAAAGTATTTTATAGTTTTATAAAATCATAAATAAAAATAATAACATTAAAAATACCTAAATAAAAATAGAATACTTAAATATATAGATATATATATACTATAAAGGGCATAAATGCAAACTTGTAAAAATACGTCTCATAAAACTAAATAAAAATCACCATAAATTAATGCATAAAATAATAAACATTTTTTATTTTATAATTAAAAATCATCAAAATCGTTTGCTATTTTAATTTGATTTTAGAAGTCTTTTTCTCCAGGTTTTTCCTGTTTGGTCCACGTGGACCAACCAGGGGGCTAGGAGAGTTGACCTCGGTCAACTCTCTGCCCAACACCTGGGCCGTTGTCAGACTGTATTTTTCTTGGACTTCACGGATTTTTGGAGGCCGATTCTTTCATCGTTTGAGGTCGGTCTCTTCACGAGATATGTTCCCCTACCATCCAGCTACCACGCCCAGCCATTGGTTTGGCGTTTGAATCGAAGCTTCACCCGTGACACGCCCTCGAAGTTCTCTCCAGAGCCATGTTTCAAAATAGCCCTTCCACCTCCATTGTCACTTTGAACCTCTTTTGACCCGTCTTGGGCAGTTCCTCTGGAGCTCTGGATGAAGGCGGTGACAGGGCCATTCTCCAGCTTCATCGAGGAGGCTTAAGGCGTGGGCGAGGGCGTTTCCACCAACCTCCGGTGTGCAGCCGTCGAGGTCCCATCTCAGGTGTTAAAACCTTCGAGGTCTGCTTGACTTTGCTTTCTTTTCGTTTTTTTTATGCATTTATAGGTTCCTAAGAGTCACAGGAGTATTTTACCATCTTAGCTTTCACGTTTCACCCGACCACGCACCTAATTCTCCCTCGCCGGAGCTCGCTCCGGCGAGCCTCCATCCCACCACGTCACGCCGCCAAAACCTTCGCCAATAAATCCTGGGTCGTGCATTTCTTTTTGCTGCTGTGCTTTCTGCCCTTTGCAGGACCCAGGAGAGGCTTCCGCGCCTCGACTTTTTGCCCGAGATCAGCCCCAGGTCGGCGGAAGCTTCGTTGAGCGGCTGGGGGTCATTCGTCGGCCCTCGGACCCATCTGAGCCACCTGGACGTTGCGGGGGAGCTGCAGGAGCAAGCACGGACCTTTTGGGAGCTTCGCCACGCCGCGGGGAAGGAAGATCGGGGCTGGGGTATCTCGCTCCGGCGAGGTAACCCTCCTGTTCTTCCAACGCCGCCGATTGTCGTCCGATCACAGTGGTGCTCCAGACTCAACCTCAACCGTCAGATCAAGTGTGCCTCGACCGTCCATCGCGAACCGATCATCTAATCCTGGCCGCTATCTCCCAAGGGGTATCGGCGCGCGAGAGCTTGCCACGTGTCTAAGTGGGATCAAACCCACCGTCTGATCTGCGCCTTAGGCGGGTATTTTGCACATTCTTCCCGCCGATTTTTGTAATACTTTATTAAGTACTGAAACATTCCTTGGCCGTTGTTATATTTTGGAATTATTACGCTCAGACCCCCCAGCTTTCCCCTATTTACATAAGGGTCCTCGCCAGGTCGCGTGAGCCTCACGTGGGCCTTGGTGTTTTTGCACGCAGACCCTTGCGGGTATTGGAATTCATTTTTGGTCCATAAAAGTGTTTATTGCATTAGATATTTTGTGCGCAAATTGCAAAGAGACCCTCGGGTTTCTTGAGTATTTCAAAAACACCCCTACAGTTATGTATTTTCCTTTTGTTGCTTGTATTTTATGCATGTGCCTATAAAATCCAAAAAAATCTCCAAAAATCATAGTTGAGTTCTGTTGCATCATAGATTAACGCTATATTTTTATTTTTTATAATTATTGCATTTTAGTATTTATTAAAAATCAAAAATAGTCATTTTGTGCACTGTCTAGCTTGTTAAATCCATAAAAAATACAAAAACACTCCAGAAAATTCCCAAAAAAATATTTTTTGTGTACTTTAGTGTCTCCTAATTTCAGTCCAAAAATCACTAAAAATTACAAAATCAAACTCCTAAAAATTGCAAAACCCTAAAAACCTTTATAAAAATATTAAAAATTCTTCAAAAACCCTAAAAATATAATTTTGGTGTCCAAATTTTCCTTATTTTATTATCTTTAAGTGAAAATTAAATTGGAGAATTTTTGCTACTGGTTGTTATTTTATTTCTCCATTTTAATTTCAGCCTTGCATTTTTGCCACTGTTTTCTTTATTTTGACAATTAAAAATACCAAAAACATTCTAAAAATTACCCAAAAATCACAAAAACAGTAAAAAAGTATAAAAAGACCAAAAAGACTTTATTTGCTAATTTTTGGATATTTTTATCTATTTTTATAAACATCTCTTTCTTCCTTTTATTACATTGCTTTTATATTCCAACTTTGAAAAAGAAAATATAAAAAAAAAAGTATAAAATATAAAAAGAAAATAAAAATCAGTAAATTAAAAATCAAAATACAAAAATATAAAATTAAAAATTAAATAAAAAAATATAAAATTAAAAACCCACAAAAAAAATTAGCATAGTAGACACTTGATCACTTTCACACACATTTTGAGCAATTTTTGCCCCGTTCTACCTGTCTGCTCCCTGTGTTCGACCTCTACAATACTTGCACTATACACATCTTTGTTGTAGAGTTATAATAAATTTTAACTCCGCACATTTACTTTCATTGCTTGATATATTTGTCGTGGGTTAATTGTTGTTTTAATCCGGATTTTCGAGCGGTCACCGCATCGACTGTTGACTCGCCTTGTGAGTCAATACGACCGCTTGACTTTTTGGGTTAAACAAATGGCGCCGTTGCCGGGGAGCAACAACGCTTAGTTCGGGTCTTGTTTGTGATTGTGATTTAGTGTCTATTTCGCGGCATTTATTTTTGCTATTTTATTTTCTTTATTTTTGATCTATCTCTTGAGCTGTCTAACCTTCTCTTTTGTTGACTTTGTGCGAGGAACCGCAGATCGAGGGAGGCGCTCCACCCTAGGCACCTACGCACCCACGTGAAGCCGGCATCTGCCAGCCGAGCACCGAGGAGACGAAGAGGATTTTTGTAGACCGAGCTCCACAATGGTTGTTGCATTTATTTCCTTGTGTTTGTTTTTGTAATTTAAGTGAGAGAGCGACCTATATTTGTAATAATACAGGTACCCTCGGACACTTGGACATTCGAGCCTAATTTCCAAGTGATTGTTCACTTGGGGGCTCACCGCGGCTTTCTCGCGTTTTCTTCGCATTTTTTATTTTGTTTTCCGGTTTTATTTTTTATTTCTTTTGTGTGATTGAGCCCGTAGTTTTAGGATTGCTTGCGATAGATTAAGGCCAAACACCTAATACCTTTGCATGCACCTATAGTCTCGTTTGGACTTAGTCAAATTTTAAACAGTTGATCATCACCTTCAACACGTCGCGCCGCGAGCTCTCCCCGCAAAGCGCTTTCTCCTAAACTCAAGTGTGTTGAGCAGAGGAGGGGTGAGCCTAGACCGGACTCTAGGGTTGAGTATTGGCGGTCAGCTTGTGGTTCTTCACGATAATAGCAATTTCTGAAACTTAGGGCGATTTCATCGGCTTGCATTTGCATATAGATAGGTTTCAATTCTGCTGAGCATCTTTGCATGTAGAGTGCTGGAGGCAAGGTGAGCATTTACGCTTTAGCATCCATCATCGTTTTGATCGCTTGCATTGCTTTTCTGACTCTCTACCTCTGATTTTGCCAACCTAGGATCATAAAGGAATTGAATCCTCGTTAGGCGCGTGTATTTCTTATTAAAAATCCAAAAAAGTGATAATCAATAAAATTGAGACTGCTAATTTTACTTGACCCTAAAACCGATCAAAAGGAAAATCTTGTATTGGGGCGAGTAATCCCCTCATTGTCTTCGCTTTTATTTGCTCGCGCATACCTTAAGGATTAGTGCCCAAATCCCATCAAGCCTCCTAAGTGTGTGTGAAATTCTTTGACTTCTCACCTAACTCTAAAACAGACAAGATTAAAAGACCGCATTTTACGGTCTCTACCGAGTTGAGTAGGTGAATTGAGGGTTTGTCTTATTTTCATTTCTGCTTGTGATTGTTTTATGTGTGTCCTAGATCGCTCCTGCGCACTTGCGCCTTTCTTCTCACTTCTCTTGACTTGACCATCGTGTTCTCCCGATCATTCTTCCTTTGTTTCGAGATGGCCGACTGGAGTGTATTTTATCCGGACTTTGCGGATCATTCGTTCACTCCAGCCGGTCCACCTCCTTTTTTCCAGGAGGACTTTGCTCCTGACTTTTGTACATATCCACCTCAGCCACCGTATCAGACCTCGGATTTCTACCCATACCCACCTCCACTTCCGTATTATCCACCTTCACATCCACCCGAGGCCGAGCTGTTAGAGTCACCTTTCATGGAGTCCACCCTTGAGCACTTGACCCAAATGATGGATCATATGAGACAGAGGATTGACCACCTCACTAGTACCAATAAGAGCGACCAAGATATACCACCATTTGTTGATATGGGTTCACTCGAGGATTTCCATGAGAGCTTGCAATCGCCAAAAATACAAAAAAATGAGAAAAATTTAAAAATACAAAAAGAGATTGGGAGACTTTTGGTCGAGTCAGACTATGAGGAGAGCGCTCACTTGCCAGATCCTTTGTCCACACATTCATTCACACCTTGTCCCACCTTTGACCCCGAGGATGCCGCTGTACAGACTGCTCTTGGCAAGCCTCGTGTATATGCTGATTCCGACCTTCTCCCTTGTATGAAGGAGGTCCAAAAATTCAAAAAAATGTTGACTGAACCCGAAGTGGTGGCCACCATTCATGAGATCATCCGTGCCCCACTTCAGCAGGCCATGACCGATTTATCGGCTCCTCTTCCCAAGAAGAGAAAGCGGAGGAGCAGATCTGAGCGTCATATCTTGACCATGGCCACTGCCCACGCCATCACGCACCGTCCCATTCCTCGGAACAGGAACACTGCCACACCTTTCATTAGCTGCACCATCTCTGACCACACATGTGATCACACTCTCCTAGACGGCGGTGCTTCGATTAGCATCATACCCTTCTCGTTGGTACAGTCTCTTCACCTAGGGCCTCTCAAGAAAACCAGGATGATCGTACAGTTTGCTGATGGATCAATAAAGAGGTCGAAGGGTATCCTAGAAAACGCCGTCATTTCAATTCAGGGCACGAGCCACATAGTTGATTTTGTCGTATTGGCCATGGAGACCTCCACTGGGGAGCACTCTCCAATCATCCTGGGACGACCGTTCCTCGCCTCTGCGAGGGTCGTTATTGATTACGGATCAGGAGAGATTCGCTTCCGTCCTGCTGACGAGAGCGAAGCGTTGATCACCGCACCTACTGCCGACCAGAGACCTGCACCTGATATGACTTCACCTATCTTGGCTGACCCCGAGGACTATGATCTATATGAGGATATCAGAGAGACCTTCTTCATGACCGATGATGAGACCCGAGAATTCCTCTCCAAGGAGGAAAGCTCGGAAAGCATAGACCTTGGTGTTGCTGCTTCCTGTGATTGGCGATGTGTTGATGACATCCGCGGGATCTACACGATTGGCACCATTGAGCGGAGGGCAGATTTAGATACTATACAGGACGGACATGCTCTGACTACTTCCACTGATGGGTCCGCTCCTGTCCATGTAGATACCGATGAGACTAAGGCCGAATTTGATTTAGTTGCTTTTCTTCGGAAATTCGGGCCTTTTGATGAGAAAGATGATCCGGTTGAGATTATAGAGGACGAACATAGTTCGACTACTTCCACCGATGAGTTCGTGCCTTTTGGTTTTGACCTGGATGACTCCTCGCAGGACGACTCTGAGTACACTACTTCCGATGATGATGAGTTCGTTCCATTCCACTTCGATATCAGCGAGACTCCCAAGGCCGGACCTAGTCATACTTCTTCCACTACTCAGTCTGTGCCTTCACACCCTAGGGCCCCTGAGGATCTACACTCTGTCGACCCTGATCGGATTCCATCCACTGTGGACCCCGATGTCGACCTGCACCACACTAGATCTATTCCTCCGCGGTCCCGCAAGAAGGTTCGCTTTCAACCTTCTTGATCATGTGTACATCCATCTCTGTTGTATATTCACTTTTGTGTGCCTCTGTTCCTTTTCCCGTATTGCTCGTCCACCCATTCTCGTGTTTGCCTAGCTTAGGACGTACTTTGTCCTAAGTATAGGGGGGTGGACGAGCCGAGTGTTCTTTCATCGTTCCGTGTCATCGCTCCTGTCGTTGCCTATACTTAGGGCTTCTTTTACCCTGAGTATAGGGGGAGTGGTGTGTACATCCTCACGATTTCTTCTTCCATCTTCATCTCTTTTCTTCTTTTCTTCTTTTCTTCTTTTCCTCTTCTATCTTCTTCATCTACCGAAAAGGTGCCACCCCTTTTTGTCAGTCTTCTATACTTAGGACATACTTTGTCCTAAGTATAGGGGGGTGTGCACCCCGAGTTGTTCTATTCTTTGATCCTCTCCATTGTCTCCTCTTCTTGTCTATACTTAGGGATATCTTACCCTAAGTATAGGGGGAGACAACCTGAGTACGATCTGTTCATTACCACCCTTGACCCTCCCTGCTTTGTGTACAGTCTGCTATACTTAGGATTATTTGATCCTAAGTATAGGGGGGACAGTCAACTTCTCATTTATTCATTCATTTATTCTTTAGATTTTCCTATACTCAGTACGAGTTATGCCTTCTCTTTTCTCTCTGATCTATGAGGACATAGCTCAAGCTAAGTATAGGGGGGTCGTATATACTACGTATATACTTTAGCCATAACTCGTACTCTCGTATTTCCCTAATAATATGACTAATTATTCTTTAAAATTCATTAAAATCCTTAATAAAAAGGTGTTTTGTTCCTCAAATTCTTTTTGTATTTACTGATTAATAAATCAGGTGAAAATGTTTTTTGCAAAATGTTTGAAAAATAGTTTGAAAATCTTTGTGTACATCTATTGAAAACTATTTTGAAAATATTTTGTTACATGTTTTCAACCTGTGTAAAAATATGTGTTTTGTAAAATTTCTTTTCTTTGTGTGAAATAAAATGTTTGAAAAATGATTTGCAAATGGTTTGAAAAATGGTTGCAAAAATATTGTGAAAAATCTATATATACTGTTTGAAAAACCTTTGCAAAATGATTTTCAAATGTGTGTACATGTTTGCAAAAATGTTTGTAAAAATTATTTTGGACTATTGTTTTCAAAAATTGTGTGAAAAGCTTGTGTCAAATAAGTTTGAGGAATATTTACATCACACCAAAATCCACTATATACATGTACTTATAAAATTGATCACTTACCCTTGTAAATCCTTAAAATCCACTTCTTGTATATATAAGAAGCACTCCCGTGTACATATTTTAACCTATTTTTCAGCCAAAATCTTTTTGTTTTCAAAAAGCCCAAAAACATTTGCAAAATTAAAATCCAAAAACATTTGAAAAATCTTTTTGAAAAAGACAAAAAAATGCATATGCATCATCATCATCATCTTTTCAAAAATCCATAAAAAGTTCAAAATCCTTGAAAATTGCATCACAAAAATATTTTCTGCATGGCTTTTGCATGGCATTCGCATTTTTCGGATTGAGTTTGATAGTTGAACAAGTCTAAGTAAAATCCGGAGATTGGAGCTTGATTGGACCTTAAAATCTACCTAATAACAGGAACCTTATAGGAATTGGGTTTGAGGTACTTCAGGTCTAGTTGACTTAATTCTTTGAGGATCACGAGACTTGGTTCAATGGATTCTTGACTGCCTAAGTAGAGTATTTCGGAGCACACGCACGATTCTTGTTGATAATGACCTAACTTGGACACCTGCACCTTTCACATGGCTCAACTCAGTTGGAGTGGTGAGGGGATTGGATTTGCCGGTATGAGACGCACACAAGTGGAAACACTTGTCCTCCTCTAGGGAGGGAAGTGCACCCCAACCCGTCCAGTGATTAGGAAGTCTAAAGACAGGAGGCTGTGGGTTGCGATAAAGCTTCAAAAGAGGGATAGTCTACTGGCTCAAGAGGAAAAACTCCTTATGTAAATGCTGCTGTGAATAGTGTTTCAAAAAAAAAAAGAAAGAAAAAAGTTCAGGCATGTACAAAAATAAAAAGCCTGCAAGTATGTACAAAGTCAATAAGCGAGCTTGAGTTCCAAAGTCATATCATGTGAGCCTGCAGTTGGATGACTTGACTACACTGGTCTTGCATCCTCGGATAGGTAGCTACACTGGCTACCGTCCATTCTTCTCTTCACCCCCTCCTCTTGAGCTGGTTGCCACTTGAACTTAGAAGGGAATACCCCGCTCCTCGAGGATGGAGTTATTGGATTGGGGAATCATTGGGTTGTCGTACTGGAGAAGTCAGTTTCTTTGTCATTCTAGTTGGGGAGAGCCACCATCACTTACACTGTACAAGTCAGATTCATAGTCGTAAGAGTTTGCATATGAATTGAGATATTTCTGACCTGGCTATTGAGGAGACTTGGACAGAGTTTTGAGATTCTCAGGGACTGTTGGATTTCAGATTCGGTTCTCAATAAGGTTCCGCCCGCACTAAATCTCCAAAGGTCCGACTTAAGCTCCAAACTTTGATTTTACGAAGACAAGTTTGACAATTAAATTTAGTCCATCTTTCTTCTTTTTCTTTTCTTTATTTTTCTTTTTCTGCACTTATTGCATAAGTGTTTGCTAGGGACTAGCAAAGGCAAGTATAGGGGGATGATGAATCTGCGTTTCATCATCTTTATTCTATCATTTTGGCCTTAAAAACCCTAGTAAATGCGCATAAATAGCATTAATTCATGCATTTTAGCATTCATGTATATGTGTGTAAATATTGTATAAATTGCGGTTTTTAAAGCAAAAATTATAGAATAAAGAAAAGAAAAGAAAAAGAATAAAATATTGTAAATATTTTATGACCCGAAACCCCGAGACCTAGGCATCTTGATGAATAGGTCGACCAGGAATAAAGTAGGGGGAGATAAGGGCCAGAATACAGTATAAATACCTATAAAATTCTATTCATTCTTTATTCATTTCGGGACCTATTTTTGGTTCCACTTTTTATACATTAAATAAAGAAACTTTGTACATGAAAGTTGTAGATAATTTTATAAAGAAAAATACAAAATTGATTTCACAGAAAAATAATGTACAGATAAAAAGTTATAGTCTGAATAAGAATCCAGAATCTCAACTTCCCAGACCCGTATCTCACAACTGACAACTCCAAATGCAGCATACTCACCTTTAATTGTATATAGAAGAAAATAAGCTAATTATTGGTGGTGGTTTCGCATTTGGCGGAGCTACGGTTTGAAAGTTGAGTTTTGGACCCATATTCTACAGTGTACCGAATAAAATATTTAATTTATTCTTTATTCATTATTTTTCTATTTTTATATTTTTATAATGTTGTAAATATTACTTATAATAATTATGTTCAATAAAATAGGAATAAAAACCTAAATAAAACATAAAATAAAATACACAATACATAGATACAATACTTATATGCATACCTATATAACATACTCTTGTATTTTATTTAATATACAAAATAAATCATAAAATTAAAATAAAAATAAATTTGGGTAGATAAAAGTATTTTATAATTTTATAAAATCATAAATAAAAATAATAACATTAAAAATACCTAAATAAAAATAGAATACTTAAATATATAGATATATATACTATAAAGGGCATAAATGCAAACTTGTAAAAATACATCTCATAAAAATAAATAAAAATCACCATAAATTAATTCATAAAATAATAAACATTTTTTATTTTATAATTAAAAATCAATAAAATCGTTTGCTATTTTAATTTGATTTTAGAATTCTTTTTCTCCAGGTTTTTCCTGGTTGGTCCACGTGGACCAACCAGGGGGCTAGGAGAGTTGACCTCGGTCAACTCTCTGCCCAACACCTGGGCTGTTGTCAGACTGTATTTTTCTTGGACTTCGCAGATTTTTGGAGGCCGATTCTTTCATCGTTTGAGGTCGGTCTCTTCACGAGATATGTTCCCCTACCATCCAGCTACCACGCCCAGCCATTGGTTTGGCGTTTGAATCGAAGCTTCACCCGTGACACGCCCTCGAAGTTCGCTCCAGAGCCATGTTTCAAAATAGCCCTTCCACCTCCATTGTCACTTTGAACCTCTTTTGACCCGTCTTGGGCAGTTCCTCTGGAGCTCTGGATGAAGGCGGTGACAGGGCCATTCTCCAGCTTCATCGAGGAGGCTTAAGGCGTGGGCGAGGGCGTTTCCACCAACCTCCGGTGTGCAGCCGTCGAGGTCCCATCTCAGGTGTTAAAACCTTCGAGGTCTGCTTGACTTTGCTTTCTTTTCATTTTTTTATGCATTTATAGGTTCCTAAGAGTCACAGGAGTATTTTACCATCTTAGCTTTCACGTTGCACCCGACCACGCACCTAATTCTCCCTCGCCGGAGCTCGCTCCGGCGAGCCTCCATCCCACCACGTCACGCCGCCAAAAACTTCGCCAATAAATCCTGGGTCGTGCATTTCTTTTTGCTGCTGTGCTTTCTGCCCCTTGCAGGACCCAGGAGAGGCTTCCGCGCCTCGACTTTTTGCCCGAGATCAGCCCCAGGTCGGCGGAAGCTTTGTCGAGCGGCTGGGGGTCATTCGTCAGCCCTCGGACCCATCTGAGCCACCTGGACGTTGCGGGGGAGCTGCAGGAGCAAGCACAGACCTTTTGGGAGCTTCGCCACGCCGCAGGGAAGGAAGATTGGGGCTGGGGTATCTCGCTCCGGCGAGGTAACCCTCCTGTTCTTCCAACGCCGCCGATTGCCGTCCGATCACAGTGGTGCTCCAGACTCAACCTCAACCGTCAGATCAAGTGTGCCTGGACCGTCCATCGCGAACCGATCATCTAATCATGGCCGCTATCTCCCAAGGGGTATCGGCGCGTGAGAGCTTGCCACGTGTCTAAGTGGGATCAAACCCACCGTCTGATCTGCACCTTAGGCGGGTATTTTGCACATTCTTCCCGCCGATTTTTGTAATACTTTATTAAGTACTGAAACATTCCTTGGCCGTTGTTATATTTTGGAATTATTGCGCTCAGACCCCCCAACTTTCCCCTATTTACATAAGGGTCCTCGCCAGGTCGCGTGAGCCTCACGTGGGCCTTGGTGTTTTTGCACGCAGACCCTTGCGGGTATTGGAATTCATTTTTGGTCCATAAAAGTGTTTATTGCATTAGATATTTTGTGCGCAAATTGCAAAGAGACCCTCGGATTTCTTGAGTATTTCAAAAACGCCCCTGCAGTTATGTATTTTCCTTTTGTTGCTTGTATTTTATGCATGTGCCTATAAAATCCAAAAAAATCTCCAAAAATCATAGTAGAGTTCTGTTGCATCATAGATTAACGCTATATTTTTATTTTTTATAATTATTGCATTTTAATATTTATCAAAAATCAAAAATAGTCATTTTGTGCATTGTCTAGCTTGTTAAATCCATAAAAAATACAAAAACACTCCAGACAATTCCCAAAAAAATATATTTTGTGTACTTTCGTGTCTCCTAATTTCAAACTAAAAATCACTAAAAATTACAAAACCAAACTCCTAAAAATTGCAAAACCCTAAAAACCTTTATAAAAATATTAAAAATTCTTCAAAACCCTTAAAAATATAATCTTGGTGTCCGAAGTTTTCTTATTTTATTATCTTTAAGTGAAAATTAAATTGGAGAATTTTTGCTACTGGTTGCTATTTTATTTCTCCATTTTAATTTCAGCCTTGCATTTTTGCCACTATTTTCTTTATTTTGACAATTAAAAATACCAAAAACATTCTAAAAATTACCCAAAAATCACAAAAACAGTAAAAAAGTATAAAAAGACCAAAAAGACTTTATTTGCTAATTTTTAGATATTTTTATCTATTCATATAAACATCTCTTTCTTCCTTTTATTACATTGCTTTTATATTTCAATTTTGAAAAAGAAAATATAAAAAAAAGTATAAAGTATAAAAAGAAAATAAAAATCAGTAAATTAAAAATCAAAATACAAAAATATAAAATTAAAAATTAAATAAAAAATATAAAATTAAAAACCCACAAAAAAAATTAGCATAGTAGACACTTGATCACTTTCACACACATTTTGAGCAATTTTTGCCCCGTTCTACCTGTCTGCTCCCTGTGTTCGACCTCTACAATACTTGCACTATACACATCTTTGTTGTAGAGTTATAATAAATTTTAACTCCGCACATTTACTTTCATTGCTTGATATATTTGTCGTGGGTTAATTGTTGTTTTAATCCGGATTTTCGAGCGGTCACCGCATCGACTGTTGACTCGCCTTGTGAGTCAATACGACCGCTTGACTTTTTGGGTTAAACCGTAGATATTCCTATTCTTGATGCAATCGAAAAATCCAAAAAAATTGCAAAAAGAAAAGTGTGTTATCTGATCCTAGAGTTGTGGACATTCTGAATAACTTGACTGTTGAGATCCCATTGATGAAGGCCATGAAGTATATGCCGGCTGTAAAGAAAGTTCTGAAAGAAGCATGTATAAGCAAGCGTCGATCAACACATAACAACAGACGCCAACAGGTTGAGAAGTACATTTTCACCATGGTCACAGTTGCAAACATCAACAACCTCCCACAAAAGAAGCAAGCCAAAGGAGCGCCCCTAATCATTTGTGAGATTTTCAATCAGCTCTTTAAGCGGACTCTGCTTTATAGTGGTTATTCCATCAACCTCCCGCCCTCGTCATTACTGTAAGAATTTGGGATATCTCCTCTCGAGCAAACACACATGATCCTTCAGTTTGCTGATCGATCCATTAAGCGATCTCGAGGCCTTTTGGAAGACGTTGTGGTGAAGGTGCGGGACATGCAGTTCCCTGTTGATTTTGTAGTCCTTGATATCGACTCACCCGTATCCTTACTCCAGACTCCTATCATCTTAGACCGGCCATTTCTGCACACTTCAGAAACCATGGTTGACTATGGGTCTGGCAAGATCACCTTTAGCTCGGGCAACAACAGAATTACCATAGACATGATCAGCGAGCCCAAAGTCGTAACAGATAAGGGACATTTAGCGACGTCTGAAGCATACTGTGACTTCATTATGGAAATCAGAGATACAAAACTCTCCTTGAACGATCCATGAACACAGGAAATCCTCTCTCTCGAGGAGGACTTGGAAAGCACAATCGACGCAAGCTCCGAGGACACTGGGGAGATAGAGTCAAACTTGCCGATGCATCTTTTTGACTCCAGATTCACTCACGCCCGAGCACTCTGGAATCTTAACAGAGTACTGAGACTGGCAACCCTGCAAAAGTCCAAACAATGCATTCCACCACCAGCACGTCTCAAAAGTAACTGATAAATTGATTAGATCAGAATCAGAACTCAAGGCACTTCATGTAGGCCTGAAGTATGCTTTCTTTGCGGGTGCAGACAATATGTATCCGGTCATCATCAATAGTAGGCTGACCCCGGAACAAGAATCTCAACTTCTCGAGATTCTAGAGAAAAATCGTAAGGCATATGGTTAGCATGTCTCAGATCTCCATGGGATAAATCCGGCGCTGTGTTCACATCACATTTACCTGGAAGAAGATGCCAAACTGTCCCAAGAATTTCAAAGAAGAGTGAATCCAAATATGAGGGACATAGTCATGAAGGAAATAATGAAATGGTTTGATGCAGATCTCATTTATCCCATCTTTGATTCAAAATGGGTAAGCCCCTTGCACGTAGTTCCAAAGAAGTCAGGGTTTACTGTAGTTACAAATGACAGAGGAGAGGAGATATCTACTCTTGTACCGACATCCTGGCGCGTATGTATTGATTACCGCTGTCTTAATGCATCAACAAAGAAGGACCACTTTCCCTTGTCTTTCATTGATCAAGTTTTGGAAAGACTGGCTGGCAAGGAGTTCTTTTTTACTTTTTGGATGGGTACTCCGGGTACAACCAAGTGGAAATTGCCCCAGAAGACTAAGAGAAGACAACCTTCACTTGCTCGTTCGACATCTATGCTTTCAGGAGAATGCCCTTTGGATTGTGCAACACACCTGTGACATTCCAGAGATGCATGCTTGCGGTTTTTACCGAGATGGTAGGTAGTTTTCTCGAGGTGTTTTTGGATGGCTTCTCCATCTATGGTGACAATTTGATTCGTGTCTTCAGCACCTGGACAGAGTACTTCATAAGTGTCGAGAAGTCAATCTTGTATTGTCATGGGAAAATAGCTACTTCATGATTACAGAAGGGATTGTGCTGGGTCACATCATTTCCAAACCTGGCATGGAAGTCGACCCGGCAAAGGTGGATGTGATTGTTAATCTTGAGCCACCCCAGACAGTGAAGAATGTGAGGTCATTCTTGGGGCAAGTGAGATTCTACAGAAGGTTCATCCGTGATTTCAGCCGCATTACCCGACCTCTTACAGAATTATTGTGCAAGGAGACCAAGTTTAATATTGATCAACATATTCTCCTTTCATTCAATCAGGTGAAGGAGCTAATCACTCAAGCTCCAGTCCGACAGCCATCGGATTGGTCTCTTCCATTTGAGATCATGATGGATGCGTCAGATTTTACAGTTGGGACTATGTTAGGACAGAGGGAAGATAAGGCGCCCTATGCTATTCACTATACCAGCACAATATTAGATGAAGCTCAAAGAAATTATACAGTGACGGAGAAAGAATTGCTGGCTGTGGTGTTTGCCCTTGAGAAGTTCAGATCCTATTTGCTTGGATCAAAAGTCACCATCTTCACCGACCACTCTGCTATCCGATACTTGCAACAGAAGAAGGATGCTAAACCCAGATTAACCAGATGGATCCTTCTCCTCCAGGGGTTTGATTTGGAAATCAAGGACAAGCCTGGAGTTTAGAATGTGGTAGCAGACCACCTCTCCAGAATTGAGCAACAAAAGCCTCCTCTGAGCAGTGCACCCATCACAGACACCTTTCCTGATGAATCAATTTTAGCTGTGTATTCGCTCCCTTGGTATGCCAATATTATGAACTACCTCGTATCCGGTATGGTTCCACAAGATTGGACAAAAATCAAGAAGGACAAGTTCTTGTCCACTATTCATTTTACCAATGGAAAGACCCACTTCTATTAAGGGAAGGAGCGGATTGCATTTGGCAAAGGTGTATTCCTTAGGAGGAGCATAGTGTCCTCGAGCATTGTCACTCGCTCGAATCTGGTGGACATCACTTTGAAGATAGAACGACAACAAAAGTACTCCAGTGTGACCTCTGGTGGCCCACACTATTTAAGGATGTAGCAGCCTTTGTCAAAAGATGTATTGACTGTCAAAGATTGAAAGGCACCCTCACATCCAAAGATTCAATGCCCCTAAAGAGCATTTAGATAACGTACATATTCGATGCTTGGGACATCAATTTCATGGGACCTTTCCCCAACAGTCAGCGATATGAGCACATCCTTTCCCATTGATTATGTGAGTTGCTGGGATGAAGCTATCCCCGCTCAAACCGCCGACAACCGTACCATTTATCAATTTCTAAAAGAGAATATCATTTTGCAGTTTGGGATTCCGAAGATACTGATATCATATGGGGTAGTCATTTCATAAATAGAGAGGTCAAGAAGCTGAAGAAGGAGTACGACATTGAGCACAGTGTCACATCTCCTTACCATCCTTAGATCAATGACATGGAAGAATTATCAAACGGAGAAATCAAGACGATCCTTCAGAAGCTTGTGAAGCCGGATAGAAAGAATCGATCCCAACTCTTGGTATCTGTCCTATGAGCATACAGAACTGCTTACAAGTCTCCTTTGGGCATGCCACCCTATCGTATTGTATATGGGAAACCATGCCATCTGCCTGTGGAATTAATTCACAAATCTTTATGGGTTATCAACATTTGTAATCTGGACTCACAAAGAAGTGGTCAGAAAAGAAAAGATGATCTGAAGATGCTCCTGGAATTTCGAGATTATGCAAACGGTAATACCTTGATGTACAAGGAGAAGGTGAAATACTGGCACGACCGACAAATCAGAAGAAAGACCTTCGAAGCTGGACAGAAAGTGTGGTTATTCGATGCAAAGTTGAAGATCTTCCCATGTAAATTATAAAGCAAATGGACATGGCCGTTTCAAGTTCGAGAAGTGCGTGACAATGGTAGCATTGCAATATCAGAATTGTCTCCTAACACACAACTATTTATCATCAATAGTCAACTCCTGAAGTCTTACCTCAAGCATGACACTTTCTTGGCCGTCGTCGACTTTATCCAAGTACTGTGCTTTGATGACACATCCACAACAATAGTTGCATCCAAAGATTCGGATAATGCAACTCATAAACTTTTCCTTTAAGTCTTTTTATCTTTTCTTCTTTTCATCTCCGCCTTCTCTCTATTAAAAAATGTGTCTTCTGTGTATCATCCCTTTTTGCAGTTTGCTATACTTACGATGTACTTTGTCCTAAGTATAGGGGGTGTGCACTCCGTGTAGTTTCACTCTTTGATCCTCTCCCCCGTCTCCTCTTCTTCTCTATACTCAGGGATATCTTACCCTAAGTATAGGGGGAGACAACTTGAGTACGATCGGTTCATTCTCACCCTTGACCCTCCCTGATTTGAGTACAGTCTGCTATACTTAGGATTACTTGATCCTAAATATAGGGGGGACCGTCGACTTCTCATTCAGTTATTCCTTCATTCGTTATTTTTATGCTTTTCTATACTCAGTCTGAATTATGTTTTCTCTTTTAGTCTTCGATCTATGAGGACAGAACTCAGGTTAAGTATAGGGGGTCGTATATACTGTGTATATACTTTAGCCATAACTCGTACTTTCGTATTTTTGAAATAATACTCATGGCTAAAATTATTCATTTACAATCTTCTAATAAAAAGATGCTTATAGCTACTCAAACTCTTTTTGTACATACTGATTAATAAATCAGACAAAAATACTTTTGCAAAATATTTGAAAAATAGTTTGAAAACTTTTTTGGAAAATCTTTTGAAAACTGTTGGAAAATATTTTGTAAAATGTGTTCAACCTTTGTCAAAACATTTTATTTGCAAAATTTTATTTTCTTTGCGTGAAATAAAAATGTTGGAAAAATGATTTGCAAATGGTTTGAAAAATGGTTGCAAAAATTCTTGAAAAATCTATATATACTGTTTGAAAAACCTTTGCAAAATGATTTTCAAATGGGTATAAATGTTGGTAAAAATTGTTTGTAAAACTATTTTGGACTATAGTTTTCAAAAATTTTGTAAAGTGATTTTTGAAATAAGCTTGAGGAGTATACGCACCATATTAAAATTCTGCACACATATGTCTATTAAAGTGTTCATTTACCCCCTGTAAATTCCTTAAAACTGAACTCGTCTAAATATAAGATGCACCCCTATGTAAATATTTGTACCTATTCTCTTAGCCAAATCCTTTTGTTTTCAAAAATTACAATAACATTTGCAAAACTAAAAATAACAAAATATTTTTATTGAACATTTATTAACAAAATGCATTTTTATTCCTCAAATACTTTTTGTATATACTGATTAATAAATCGGTTTAGAAATATTTGTGCAAATTGATTTGAAAATGGTTGTAAAATATTTTGAAAAATCTATATATACTTTGTGAAGAATCTTTGCAAAATGGCTTTCAATGTTTGTAAATATTTGCAAAAGTTATTGTGTACTATAGTTTTCAAAATTGTTTGCAAATAAATTTGAGGAATAAATGCATCATTAAATAAATAAATAAATAAATATAAATACAAATTCTTTACCAATTGTACATATACCTATAAAAATAACTTTTAAACATGTAATTTTTAAAAAATTTTAACTCTTGCAAATAAATAAAAAGAAGCTTGACCGTGTAAATAATTGTACATATTTTATTCTTGTGCCAAAACTCTTTGCAAAAATTCTTTTTATTTTCAAAAAATTGCATCATTCTTTGCATCACTGTACTTAGCATTTGTATAGAATTCACATTCTTTTCAAATTAAGCTTTATGATTGAACTAGTCCTAATAAAGTCGAAGATTGGAGCTTGGTTGGACCTTACCGCACCTAACTGCACTGGAACTTTTTAGGAACTAGGTTTAAGGTACTTCAGGTTTATTGGGACTTAATTCTGTGAGAATAAGGGTTGGGTTCAAGTCACCTCAACTGACTAACTGGAACTTTTCGAGACACACGCATGACTCTTGTCGGCCGTGACCTAACTTGGACACTTGCACCTTTCACTTGGCTCAACTCAGTTGGAGTGGTAAGGGGAAGGGATTTTTCGGTTTGAGATGCACACGAGTGGAAACATTCGTCCTCGTCTAGGGAGGGATGTGTACCCCAACCCGATCCAGTTGTCATGAGGTCTAAAGACAGGAGAGTGTGGGTTGCAATAATGCTTCAAAAGAGGGATAGTCTTTTGGTTCAAGAGGAAAAACTCCTCATGTAAATGCTGATGTAAATAATATATTGAAAAAAAACTCCAAAAAAAGTGGACAGACCTGATTGAAAATAAAATGCCTGCCGGAGTATATATATATGTTGTATAGAAAATAAGCAAGTTTGAGCATCAAAGTTTTACCATGTGAGCCTGCAACTAGATGACTTGACTACACTGATCATGCATCCCGGGGTAGGTAGCTACATTTGCTACCATCCATTCTTCTCTTCCCCCCTCCTCTTGAGTCGGATGCCACTTGAACTTAGAAGGGAATACCCCGCTCCTCGAGGAAAGAGTCGCTGGATTGGGGAGTCATTGGGTTGTCATTCTAGAGAAGTCAGTTCCTTTGTCATTTCATTCGGGAAGAGCCATTATCACTTACACTGTACAAGTCAGCTTCATAGTCATAAGGGTTTGCATATAATGTAGGCTAGTTCTGACATGGCTATTGAGGTGGTTTGAACCGAGTTCTGTGACTCTTGAAGGCTGTTGTATTTTAAATTTGGTTCCTGACCAGGTTCCACACACATTCTCACATCAAGATCTAACCTAAGCTCCAAACTTTGATTTTGTAAATACAAGTTTAATAATTAAAATCAATTCTATTTATTCTTTCTTTTTCTTTTCTTCTTTAATTCTTTTTATGCTTATTTTATAAATGTTTGCTAGGGGCTAGCAAAGGCAAGTATAGGAGGATGATGAATCTCCATTTCATCACCTTTACTCTATCATTTTGGCATTAAAATCCCTAGCTAATGCATGTAAATAGCATCAATTTGTGTAAAATAGCATTCATCATTCATTGCATTTATTGTGTAAATAATGTGGTTTTAATGCCAAAATTATAGAGTAAAGAGAAGAAAAGAATAAGAACAGAATGTTGAAGATAGTTTATGACCCTAAACCTTGAGACCATGTCAAGAATTGAGTTGATCGACAAAGAATGAAGTAAGGGGAGATAAGGGCCAAAATAGAACAAAAAACTAATTCTTTTATTCATTATTTATTCGTTTTTGACACATATTTTATACTTTATTTTTATTCATCAAATGAAGAAACTTTGTACATGAAAGTTGTAGATAATAATGTAAATAAAAATACAAAATTGAATTTGTACAAAAATAATACACAATGTACATTTTATACATAAAATAAAAAATCAAAATCCCAACTTCACATACCTATATCTTTCAAATAAAAACTCAAAATATATCAAAATCACTCTAATTGTACATGACTTTTCATAAGCTATTTAATGGAAGTGCTTTCATATTTTTTGGTGCTATTGTGTGAAAGTTAATCTTTGGACCCTCATTGTACATTATACATGATTAAAATATTCAATTTATTCATCCTTCATTATTTTTACAAATTCATATTTTTATAATTTTATTATTATCATCTATAGCTTGTATACATATTAAAATAAAAATAAAACCAAAAAGAAAATACAAAATAAGTCTATAAATATATGGACCTATAGTTATACATGTATATAAATAAAGGGAAATTCTATTCTTTTATTCTTTATTCATTTATATTTTTATAATATTGTTTATATTATATTAAAAATACAAACTAAAATAAAACAAAAGAAGATGAATTAAATAAATAAAATGTGTATAAAAACATAGATAAAACACCTATAAGTATACCAATAAATTACACATACTTATTTATTTAAGCATACACATTATTTCATAAAAATAAAATAAAATATATTTATAAACCTAAAAATAAGATATAAATATATAAAATAAAATAATAAAATATTAAAACAAAATATACAAAATAAAAATAAAATAATCTAAATATAGGCAAATATATCTATAAATACACCATTAAAAATTAATTACTAATAAATAAAGTCAAAAAAATAAATAAAAATCATAATAAAATGCTAAATAAAATAGTAACCATTTTTTATTTTATATACAAAAATTCATAAAGTCAAATACTATTTTTAAATAATTATTTTCTAATAAAACATGTTTTGTCATTTAGCGAGCATGCATGGACCAATCAGCGTCTAGCGTTCGTTGACTTCGAGTCAACTCCCCCTCCAGCCTATTGATTTGATACAACTGTCTTTCCCCACGTCTTCTCCCTTATTTCTCAGGCGTCTCCTCCATCCATAACCTTTGATTCCTTAACACGAAATGATCATTGATCATTATAGATACACGCCGAGCTTTTAAACCCCTTGTACATACGCTCGATCCATTGATTTTAGCCAGTCTAATAGGGTGCCCGTTTGTTCTATAAATAAAACCTCTGTTCTCCATTGACATTTTGGTCAGCATTTCGAGTTTAGGAGCCATGGTCTTTAGCCTAGTAGAGTCCCTCATGACAGGAGGCATCTCCTCGTGGCCGGGCCGAGCTCCAGGAGGATGGGGTGCACCCACGGCCGCCAACTCTGGCGACCCTACTCCCTGGACAACCCTAGGTATAAGAGCTGCTCTTTTATCGTTCCTTTTCATCGCATTTAGTTGTAGATTTAGTTTTCTGTTCTTAGTTTAGTATCTAGCTAGTTACCTTAGGTTAATCTGCGATTCACGTCGTTTGCCAGAGTTGAGCTCCGACGAGCTCCTCCGTGCATGATCATCTGCTCCCCGTCTCTTAGTTCACCCTCACTTCATTCCCCTACGCCTTCTGAATGCCCTGTACCTTTTCATTCACCCAGATTGACCCCGGTCTGAAGATCGGGTCTCCACAGCCGCCACCCTCGCCGGAGACCTCCGCTTCGACCCACCTTCGCTCATCACCACTCAATAAAGCCCCCAGACCTTCCTTGTGTTGTTTTGAGTTTGTTGTGCAGGTTTGGGGAGCTAAAGGACCCTTGTGAGGGTCGATTTTACTGACAAGAGGTACCTGGACACCCCAAGCTTTCCCAACCTCGTTAGAGCGCTCCGGCAAACCTCAGGTCCCCTTGAGCCCTCCAGTCGATAGACGAAGGCCTAATGAACCTTTTTGAGCTGATTGCAGCAAATGAGATGATCGGAAGCCCACGCGCTACCCGATTGAAGCTCTAAGATGGAGGTGTTCTTCCCTGTTCTTCGAGGCTTTATTTCTGTTGTCCGATCACCTTCAACGTCCAGATCACACCACAACCATTAGATGCAGAGCCCCATAGCCATCAGATCTTGCCCGATGATTTAATCTCATCTGTCCATCAGCGAAACATCATCGGCTCTCCAGAGCGTGCCGTGTGTCAAGTGAAGAAAGGACAACCGTTGGATGGCACACTACTTTGGGGTAATTTACATTTTCGCCCCACATTTTTGTGTATTTAATAAATAGTTGTCTAAACAAAGTATATCATCATAAATAATTGGAAATTTTGTGTGCGACCCTTGTAGTTATTGTAAATTACATTTTGGTCCTTCCCAGGCATGCTACGTATAGTCCCACGTGAAGGAAAATATTGCATTGAAGTCCTTGGAATTTTTGTATATTGTAAAATAGTTCTTAAATATTGAATAAATTATGTTTTATGTTGGCATATTTGCATTGTAGCCCCTGGACTTTAAATTATTTGCATTTATGCCCTTGTCAAGACATTGATTTTTGTATGATTTATCTATTTATTAAAAATAGCTAATGTGCTTTGAAATATACACAAAAAGGATTAAATGTCGTATGCCATGTACTTTCACGTCATACATTACCTTTGCATTTTTGGGCATTTTAATCATTTATTAAAAAATGAAATGGAGCCCATTTATTCTCTGTTTAAATTAGAAAGTACCAAAAAATAGAAAAATGTGTATAAAAATTCCAAAAAAAATAAATATAGTATATTATGTCCTATTTTAATTATAGACCAAAAATAACTAAAATGGAAAAACAAAAAACTTAAAATTCGAAAACCCCCAAAATCTTTTATAAAAATCTAAAAAATCTTTTAAAAACTAAAAATAGGTTTTTCTATTTTATAATTTCCTTTATATAAATATTTATATATTAAAATTATTTTAGATAATTTTTTAACTTATTTGATATTTTTAATACTCTAATCAATCTCAGATTATTAATTAATCCCTTAATTGGGGGTATTTTTGACTTCAAAAATACATAAAAATTAGCAATAATTCCAAAAAAAATATAAAAACATTAGAAAAAAATATAAAATCCAAAAAAAATATTATGCATTTTATCTATATTTATTATTATCCATATATGTATTACTCTATATTATATATATAAAGCCTTATATATGATATATATAAGAAATAAAATATATATAAATATAAAAATAGAAAAATAAAAAAGAAATACAAAATATAAAATACAAAAATAAAAAAAATATAACAAAAAAATCCACAAAAAGATATATGTATATGCATGATAAATCACCTGGTTGTAAATCACTAACTATAGGCTACCAGTTTTGCTCTCTGTGGTTCGACCTCTACATGCTTACTAGCTATGCATTTTTTGTTAGAGATAATAAATTTTAATTCCATATTTTTTCTATTCATTGATTTATCCATCGTGTGGGTTAATTGCTGATCAATCGGGGTTTTCGTTTTGGGGTCGCTTCGACAACTGTCGGTCTGCCTTGTGGATTGACAAGACCTCTGCAAAAAGAGATGGTTATCACCTACATCTATCGAATCAGGCACCTCGGACGCATCTAATTCTACTTCAAGCTCTTCCTCGAATGCCCATTGTGTACCCGTGCCCCCCTTAAATAAGATTGCAAATGATCCTGGTGGTGTGGCCTGGGAGGAGAATGTGTATGACCCTCAAGCGGTGTACCCTCCCACAATTGCATCCACTACGTCATTGTGAGGGAAGGACTTCCTTCGATACGACTTGTAAGCCTTATCGATCTGAAGGAAACAATGCTTTAGAAAATACTCTAAACAAAACTTAGATCGCCTAATGTGTACTAACTAATTTACATACCATTAGCCAAGCCGACTTATCAGGTGCAACAACCATACAGGTCACCGGGTCCCGAACCCATCCGCTCTTGCTCATCAGGTGTACAAAGGAGGTGTAGTCCTTTTTATGGTCTTCTACCTATTATTGAGCTTTGTCTTATCCCAGTTTCTCCCAGTTTGCATGTTGAAGTGGGTTATGATGCTATGCCATGCGGGAGATATGAAGGACTCTCCGATCCAATCTCCTATGTCGAAATAGTGCTTGAACAACTGAAGAAGACATCCATGATGGATGTCCATTTTACTCGGTGTGCAATGGAATGGCATAAATGAACAAATGACATAAGAAATAGAGGGAAAATCATCACAGCAGCCATCAAAGGCATGCTCAGATCATTTCCATAACAAAAAGCTTCAAACCAGCAACCAAATGAAATAGAGAGATCAAATCACCACCACTACCCATCAGAAACTAATCAGGCTACTCCAAAACGAACAAATCACATACGAAATAGGGGAAAAATTATCACTGTAACCATCAAAGGCACGCTTAGATCAATTCTATATCAGCAAAGCGTATAGACAAGTTTCAAACCAGCCACCAAATGAAATGACGAGATCAAATCACCACCACCATCTATTAGAAACAATAGAGCTTTCTCTCCAAAATGAGCAAATGACATAAGAAAAAGGAGAAAAAGTCATCATAGAAGCCATCAAAGGCATGCTCAGATAACTTCCATATAAGCAAAGCATATAGCCAACCATCAATCCAGTCACCAAATGATGTAGGGAGGTCAAATCATCACCACCACCTATCAGAAACCCATCAGGCTACTCCAAAAATGAGAAAAAAAACATAAGAAATAGGAAAAAAATCATCACAACAGCCATCAAATGCATGCTCAAATCAATTCCATGTCAACAAAATCTATAGCCAAGCATCAAACCAACTATTAAATGATATGACGAGATCAAATCATCAACATCACCCATCAAAAAACAATCATGCTACTAAAAAATGAGCAAATGGCATAAGAAATGAGGGGAAAATAATCACATCAGTCATCAAAGGCACGGTCAGATCAATTTCGTATCAGCAAAGCATATATCTAAGCTTCAAACCAGCCACCAAATGAAATAACGAGATAAAATCCCCATCACCACCCATCAGAAATCAGTAAAGATTCTCCTCCAAAATGAGCAAATGGCATAAGAAAGAGGAGAAAACTCATTCCAACAACCATCAAAGGCATGCTCAGATAACTTCTACATCAGCAAAGCATATAACAAACCATCAATCCAGCCACTAAATTATATAAGGAGATCAAATCATCACAACTACCCATCAAAAATCAATAAGACTACTCCACACGAGCAAATGGCATAAGAAATATGAAAAAAATCATCATAACAACCATCAAAGGCATGCTCAAATCAATTCCATATCAGTAAAACATATAGCTAAGCATCAAACCAGCCACTAAATGATATAGCGAGGTCAAATCACCACCACCATCCATCGAAAACCAATAAAGGCCGCTCAATGAGAAAATTGAATAAGAAATAGGGGAAAATCATCACAACATCCAGCAAAGGCACACTCAAATCACTTCTATATTAGCAAGGCATAAAGCCAAGCATCAAACCATCAACCACATGATACATGAAGATCAAAACATCACCACCACCAATCCCAAAACAATAAGGTTGCTCCAAAAAATGAGCAAGTGCCATAAGTAATAGGAGAAAAAATCATCATAGCATCCTGTGGTGGAAACCAATTCCCCTACCGATATCAAAAAAGCAAACCATCCACCAAATGATACATGGATATGAAATCATCATCACCAACCAACAAAAACCAAGAAATTTACTCCACAAAATGGGGAAGAAAAAACTATCATAGCAGCCATCAAAGGCACGTTCAGATCATCAATATAATCATCCAAAAACATCATAGATGCATCGATCAGAGGGAGAGAAAATCATCACAGCGGACAACATAGTGAATACAACAAGGATTGAAAATCAAGTATATTGCACAAACCATCTCCCTAATATATTTATCTCAGTAAACATCAAATTAAACAACACCAAACAAGCAAATTGGAATGCACATTTTAGAATCAATGAGTAGAAAACAACACATCCCAAACCAACTGAGCAATGCCATTCCAACATCACCACCACCAACAACCATAACAATATAGGATTCCAAATAGCCCACAACTTAGCAGAAAAGGGAAAGAAGGTACTCGAATCCAAACAAAGCATTGCTGAGAACATGCCTCAGATTCTAAATAGCCCACAACGTTGACAAAATATGGAAGCACATGGTCAACAAGATCAGCTCAGCGAGATATCGAGATGGATGTGAAGGATCCTTCCAATCCATCTTATAGAAGGGTTCATTCGAAACCCTAGATTCCGAGTTAGATTCTACGTATGAGATGACCACACAAAGCCAAGACCCTGTACCCTATCGCCAAGGGTTGGGCGATGCCCTATATACAGTCGAAGATCACCACCCACCCCATTGAATGGGAGTAAATAACACAACAGAAATAGTCGCTAGTCACATTGACGAGAGACATAAAGTGGAGGAAGGAGCAAAAGCTGACATCACGACCGAAGGAGATAGGATGATGTTGGGCGAGATTTTTCAGATTTTTTAGGATTTTTAAAATGAATAAAAATAGGGAATAATGCAATCAGTCAAAAAACACAACTATTTTGTAATTTTAAAAAATAAAATGAAATAAAAATTATAACATTTTTTTAAAAACTAGAATGAATTATCTACAAATAGGAACGAAATCACATTTTTGGATTTTTCTACAATCTTATATGATTTTTTAAAGATTTTTAGTATTTTGAATTTTTTGGGTTTTAAAAATATTTAATGCACGAAAATTAGACAGGAAATTAAATATACAAAAATAAAATAATCTAATTTTTTAGAATTTTTGAAGCAATATTTGATTTTTTATGATTTTTCAATTTCAAGCTGGAAAAAATACAAAGTTTTGATTTTTTAAATAATATCAAATGATTAAAATACAATGAAATTTTATGCTATGAAAATTCAATCATCAGGAACATGTCACAACATTTTACATAATTTATTGAGAAATCAAAATATTTATTTTAATGAAAAGAGCAAGTAAAATTAATATCAGGAATGCATGGACTAAAAGGCAATTATTTATTGTTTCTGCATTAAGAGATAACAAGAAAGGAAATGAGGGATGGAATTCTCAAATTACCCAAAGAAGCTTAAGACACACGTGCTTGAGGCTGGAAGCGACTGCTTTGCAATTTTAATAATCTCTGAGGGTTCTATCATAATTTACCCAAAAAGTTAGGCCCTCTTGTGTGCCTTAAATCAAAAGGAAATGGGTTGCACCGCCCCTATTCCTTCGTTCGAGATTCCACGCCCAAGGGAAGGGGGCGGTGATGGCGTTCAGGAATGACGACGTGGACGAGCTATGAAGGTTGAAGGTCGGCGGACGGTTTTGGAAGCTGTAGTATTGCAACGTTCGATGGTGGTGATGGTTCGAGCGGAGGAGCTCCACGCGTGGGCAGAGATCTTCGGGTGGACGCAGCAGGATAGCGGTGTGGCGTCGAGTGGTCTTCTCTGACGGAGGAAGGCGACGATGGTGCTTGGAGGCTTGGGCTGGAGATGGCAGATGGCTCGGGCTGCGGTGGTTCAGGCAGCTAGGGTTGGCGTGGTCGGTGGTTGAGCTTCAGGTGGAGGGGGACCTTTTCTCCGCGCGGGCGAAGGTGAACTGATTTGGGTGGTGCAGCCGGCTATCAGGGGAGGAGATCCTCTAGGTTCTGGCTGAGATGGCATGGAGGAGGTAGCGGCAGGCTTCGTACATGCATTGGAGGAGGTGGATGGCCGGTGGGGAGCAGCAGGCCGCGGCCGCTACTCCAAATTTTTTATTTTTTATATTTTAGCAGCCATAATTATTTTTTTTTAAGAAAGCAACAAATGATTTTTTTGTATTTGTTTCAAATCCTATGTACCTGCGATAAAACAAATACGATGTCGACTCGAGCGTGACAGCTCGGTCAAAAATTATTGTGCAAAAAATGTGAATGGAAAAGTGGATCCGACAAGGTGGACAGATGGATCTGGATCTCCAGCCATCGTGCGTGGCCGGAGGTGTGTGGTTGCGTGAGGTAGAACGTAAAATGGAGAGATAGATAATATGAGATGCTGATCGGTAATCGGAGTCGGATCAAATGGTGATGATGAAAGATTAACGATTAATTACGATCTAAGATTGAAAATTGATAACGAAATAAAAAAAATGCAAAAATTAAACTATGATTAACCTAGGTTAAGAACAAGAAAAAAATGGATCTCACCTTGAGAGCGGAAAATACCGTAATGGCCTCGATGAAGGCCGACTCGCTGTCACCGGAAGGCTCGGAGGCTAGACACCTTTCTACAACAAGAAGCTCTTGGAGATTAGGCTCCTCTCACCAAAGATTGATCGAGTGAGAATGATGGAGGATGAGCTAATTAAATAGAAAAAATAATTGAATTTGAGTTTGAATTTTAAAAATTTGAATGAAGAGGAAATGGAGGAAAGAAGTTGGTTGTGGATAAAATTACATTATCTACATAAATAAATGAATAAAAAATTATTTTTGTCACTTTATTAAATTAAATAATAAATGTTAATTATTTATTTTTTTGTGGTGGTTATTTAAGGAAATCAACTATATACATATGGTACATTATATACATAGTAAATAAGGGAATTAGTTTATTTTTTGTTTTATTTATTTATTTTTATTTTTATTTTAAATACCTATTAAAAATATATAGGGACCCTTTCAAATGAGGTGGGGTCTCATAGAGATTATAGTGAGCCAACAATAAATACGGTTGGATTAAGATCCGATGGATGGGATCAAAACCACCATCATTATATGGAATGGTTTTGTCGAAAAAACATTTCTATATATAGAGAAAAAATGAACGTGCGATTTTAATGGGATAGTAGAGAAAAAATGCGGAACTACAAATTAGGAAAAACTACTTTCTTAAAAACAGATGCTAGGACGACTAATTTATATAGTGAATAGCAAATAGTTCAAAAAATATTACTTTTTTGGGATAGTTTATTGAATAATACTTTAACGACTTGCTATTGTACGATACTTTTTTGAAATAAAGCTAATCGATTTACAAAAATTTGTTCATATTTTGTTGGTTTTAAAAGCAGCATATATAGTATATCTATGTCATGAGGATTAGTTAAATAGCTTAGGAGAATAAAAAATTTGTATCCTTATGATAACGATGTTTCATTACGACCAATTTCTTTTATTGAACAATGTAAATATGTTTTGTATTGTAAAATTTATTAACAGATTTAATAATAAAATGTTACGTCGAAAATTTGAATACATTGACACAAATTTGAAATTGGAACATATAATAATACAAAGATTCTAATAGAAAATGAAATAACATATACTATTGAAATTTTAAAATTAATCGAATTTATTAAAAGCTGATGGCCTCAACAAAGTATACTACGCTTTTTTAAAATAGAAATAAGATTATAAATTTTTGAAATTTTGTACTTCTGTAAGATTGAATTGTAATTATTTTTTTGATAAACTTGATTTGAATTTTACAAATGTTTGAAGATATTTTGAAATAACTTATATTATATTACAAAAATTGGTTGCATTAAAAAATACAATTCCTATTAGATGTTGCGACTTTACATATTAAAATTTTAAATTAAGCTTAATATGGAAAAAATTAATTAACTAATTCTGAGAATGTATCGGCGGGTGGTTATGATAATACTAAAAACAAGGAAAGTAATAAATTACTTCCGAAAAGGGAGATCACGTTCACCTCCGACATTCCCGCCTCATTAAATCGACATAATAAAATTGATGATAATAAATATTTCCAAATCGAAAAAATAGTCGGATATGTAGTTAATCGGTTAAGAATTTCCATAAAAAAGGATGGACGGCGGTTTTGATGGTGGTTTTCTATTGCAAAACCGGATTTAATCATGTCCATCAATTCAAATCAAACGGCTATAAATTGTGGCTCATCAAAATCACAATGAGACCCCGTCTCATTTGAAGTTTCTCCTATACAATTATTTACAAATACAATATATATATATACGATAAATAAATGACAAATTTACAAAAACCACTCCAGAAATTTGTTTTTCAAACCGTATCTTCAAAAAATATGAAACCACAACCATTTTAAAGATAATTTAATTTAGAATTAATGGAAGCAAGTTTTATTCAATTTGAGTTCATATGAAGCTGAAATTGATCTTTCAATTATCGCTTTATGGTTTTTTATGGATGTGGTTACTTTTATTCTGTACATGATTTTATTTTGCACTTATTTTTATTATTTAGAAAATATTTTTATTTATAACTTTTGTTTTGAAATTTATTTAATTTGAGGTCAGTTTATGTACAAATTAAATAGTGTAAGTTTTATTTAAATATATAAAGAAAACTAATTACAAAACACATTTTTGGATTTTCTGATTAAGGATCCTATCTCCCCCTACTTTATTCCTAGTCGATCAGGTTAAATCTTGACCTTCTCTCGGGATTACGGTCAGCTTGTATCTATTACATATATACAGTCTTTTTTCCCTTTATTCATTTATTTTAGGTTAAAGTAATATTAAATGTACAATATTCAAACACATATGCATGCTAGTAAGAATATTGATTTAGAATTATACACATGTGTTTTGTAAGGGATTTTAAGCTAAAATAAATGAATAAAGATGATGAAATGCAATTCATCATCCCCCTATACTTTACCTTTACTAGTTCCTTAGCAAACACTCATTTGAAAGAATAAATGAATTAAAGAAAAATAAAGGAAAAATAAAGAAATTAAGACAATTTTGAGTATTAAACTTATCTTCACAGAATTATAGTATGGAGTTCTGTCAGACCTTTGGATTATTAATGTGACGAAACCTTAATGAGAAATTGATTTAAAACCTAATAGCCTCTAAGTTCCACAAGATTCCTATTCAGGTCTCCTCAACAGTCAGGTCAAAACAAGTCTACATACACAAATTCTTTGACTATGAATCTTTACTTGTACGGTGTAAGTGAAATATAGCTCTCCATCTCAAAGGTAGCACAGAAATAACCTCTCTCAACAAGGTAACTCTAGTACCCCGGTCTAGCAACTCTCTCCTCGAGGAGCGGGGATATTCCCTTCTAAGTTCAAGTACAACCAGCTCAAGAAGAGGAGATGGAGAAAAGAATGGACGGTAATCAGTGTAGCTACCTATCCTTGGATGCATGACCAGTGTAGTCAAGTCATCCAGTTGCAAGCTTACAAAAATTTGACTTTGAAGCTCTTATTTTTTTATACTTGTATATACACTCCAGCAAGCATTTTACTTTTCAATCATGCATGTCCACTTTTGGAGATTCTGTATTTTTTCTTTTTTTTTGAAAATATATACAAGGTGCAACATGTACATAAGGATTTTTTTCTCTTGAGCTAGTATACTATCTCTCTTTTGAAGCATTATTGCAACCCACATCATCCTATCTTTAGACCTCAATGCTACTAGATCAGGTTGAGATGCACTACCCTCTCTAGAGGAAGACGAGAGATTCTTCCTAAATGTACTACCCTCGTATGCTACTCCAAGCCAAAAGATTATGCCTCCTCACTACCTCCTCCATGAAGATCTATGTGTAGAGTGCTTGTCCAAGATAAGCTATGGTCTAAAAGAATCATGTTTGTATTTTCAAATATTCTATTTAGGCTAATCAAGACGATATGTGAACATAGTCTTATGGACTCAAAGAATTAAGTCGCTAGGACCTAAAAAATCTTAATTCCTTTTCTTATAAGGTTCCTCTGAAATTAAGTGGATTAAAGTCCAACTAAGCACCATTCTTCAATTTTATTCCAGACTTAGTTTAAATATCAATATTATCTTGAAACATGTACATGCAATGCAAGAAAATATGTACAATGCAAAGAAAAGAAAGTAAAATCTTTTTTTGAAATAATTTTCTAATTTTAAACTTTTTATGGATTTTTGGGAAAAATGATGTACATGTAAAAAGAGAATTTCTTTTAAATTTTAATTATGTAAATTTTATAGGCTTTTGGTTTTGTAGTTTTTAGAGATTTTTTAAAGTAAAAAAATAGGGTTAGTACAATATATACAAGTATATATATGGATTATACAATTTTTTATTTTTTAATAAAAGAGGAATTTTTTGTTTTTTTTTGTTTTTTGTTTTTTTTTAATATGTAAGATGACCAAAGTCTATATATAGATGTATGAGTTATGTCTAAAGTATATATACAATATATATGGCACCCCCTATACTTAGCTCGAACTATATCCTCATAGTGATCAAAGAGTGACAAAGGAAGGCATAACTCGTGCTTAATATAGAAAAGTGAAAAGACTCCTATGCTACAATGACTCAAAGGATATGAAATGAATAGAAGTCGGTAATCCCCCATACTTAGGATCAAATAATCCTAAGTATAGAAGACTATACAAATGGGGAGAACCAACGAAGAGAATGTACGGACTCAACGGATCGTCTTGCCCCCTACACTTAGGGTAGAATAGCCTTAAGTATAGAATATCAACAAGTTGGGGAACAATCGAGAGATCAAAAGAATAATAACATAAAGAGACGATATGAACAACATCACTCCCCCTATACTTAGGGAAGAGTATCCCTAAGTATAAGCAACAACAAGAGTGATGAACATGATGAGTATGAACAACATAAATCATTCATCCCCTCATCCTAAGTATAGCACATAGATATAGACAAGAGGTGAATGCTAAACGGAAGAAGGAAGGAGCAAATCATGATGAAAAACATATATACAAGATAGACATTGTTGAGGTAACTCTCAACAAGCGCTAGAGTTTATGCCCCTAGCTGGGCGCAAAGGCTAGGATAACGAAGTATCAAGGTTCAAGACAACATCTGTAATGTGAATATCGTACTGGCTTTGTTGTCTCGGTATGAGAACAACAATGTGGTCAACAATGTGAACGTTGACACCCATATAAGCATCAGGCGGGTCTCTGCTACTGGGTAAATAGATGTGTAGATAAAATCAGGCACCGTTAGCACAAAAGAAATCTTTGTCTCATGGTCAGAGTAGAGTGAATGGTTAGAGCCAAAAAAGTGGAATGTAGAGAAGGAAGGATCTGTCATGGAATACTCCGCGTCAGTCACCGTCTCGAAAATGTATGGAAGGTCAAGATCAGGAGACTCAATAAGAAATCAGATATCCGATGCAAGTAATGAAGAGATATCAGGTATATCATCGAATGACTCAAGGGTTCGCTCATCCTTACGAGGGTCATCAAGGAGCGAAGGAAGATCAAACACAGAAATATCAGAAGTATCAGAAGAATCAACAAACTCAGAATAATCAGAAGAATCGGCCTCATGATCTGATGGATCAGATGCACAACCAGGGAGTGAAACCGACTATGGAGTACACACCATCCGCAGATAACCCTCGGGGAGATGGAGAAATCAGGATAATTCGAGGGAGAGAACGAATGATTATATTCAAATAATGGGTTCTCTCTAAGTAAAAGGAAAACCATCCCATGGATCAGGAATATCAGGCTCAAAGAAATCTTGGTCAAGATCAAAGAGATCATTGACCTTCCAGAGTGAAGGGATCTGAGCTTGGGAAACATTAGACAACATTTGACCCTTAGAGTGAAGGGTGGGAGGGAGGGAAAGATGAGTGATGATGTTTTTTGATTTTTGATTTTTAATGATTGCTAAAGATCTTGAGAAAATGAACGTAACCAACTCAACTCCAAGGACATACAAACACAATGCAAACCCCCGATTCACCAACTCAACGCAATATGAAGACCACGAAGATTTGATCAATTATCTTGTCAATTTTAGAGTTAGACGATCAAATACAAAGTTGTACAAACACTTAGGTTGGCTTATGGGATTAGGGCACTAACCTTAGTATGTACGTGAGCAAGTAAATGTGAATACAATGAGGGGATTGCTCTCCCAAGATAATGATGTGATTTAATTACGTTTAATTTTAAAGATCCAAGTGATATTAGCAGTCTCAATTTTTAATTTTCCAGTTTTCACTTTTTTGATATTTTTGAATAAAAACACATCTAACGAATTTTTTCGATTTCTATTATTCATATATCCACAAAACAGAGGGGGAAAACAAAAAAGCCGATGCACGAGTAAATACAATGATGCATGCAGGGGTTAGAAATACGTACCTTGTCGCCAGCACTCTCCATGTAAAATGATCCACATAGAACTTAAATACAAAAAAATAAACTAACATATATGATGCAAGTGAACCGTCCTAACAATAGCTTCTATTAACAGTCAAGAACCAATTAAATTTGACTAAGTCCAATTACGCTCTATTCTATAGGTACAGAAAATCTTGTTTAAGGTTTTTGGACCTAATAAATTACTTGACTCTAGTAAATTAATTGAAGTAATCAATAGGTAGCTTACAAAATCCGCGTGAAACAAAGAAAAATAAGGAGATGAAAAAAATCGGTGAGGTCCCGCAAGTGCACTGACACTTGGCGAAACAGATCCCACAATAAATGAATGTCTTTTTGCAAGAGTTCAAATCTTAGAAATAAATAAAAGAAAGTCTTTTTTCAAACTCCTGGTCTCCTTCAAATCTTCTTCTTCTCTTCTTATGCTCTCCTACGGCTCGGTGAAGAATCAAAAGCCGCCTCCGCTTCGTTTGTGTGCATCGGCTCTCCTAGGAAAGTCATTCTCGCTCGTCAGGCCCTTGCAAGAAAGAGGAAATGAAAAATGTGTAAGAAACACAATTATAAAAGAATGAGCAAGAAAAAAATGAAATAAATATAGTGAATATGGATAATGAATTAAAGTCACAAAAATATAGACAAAAATTTATAACCAAGAATAGTAGGTCAAAAGAGAAACCTAACTACCCTTGTCGTGCCTCCCCGACAATGATGATATTTTGCTGGACGAGATTTTTTAGATTTTTAGGATTTTTAAAATGAATAAAAACAGGGAATAATGCAAACAGTGAAAACATGACTATTTTGCAATTTAAAAAAATAAAATGAAACAAAAAATTGCTACAATTATTTTTTCTAAAAACTAGAATGAATTATCTACAATCAGGAAGTGAAATCATGTTTTTTGGATTTTTCTACAATTTTAAATGATTTTTTTAAAGATTTTTAGTATTTTACATTTTTCTAAAAATATAATGCACGAAAATTGGATGGGAAATTAAACACACAAAAATAAAACTAATCTATTTTTTTAGAATTTTTGAAGCAATATTTGAATTTTTATTATTTTTTTCAAATTCAAGTAGGGAAAATACGAAGTTTTTTTATTTTTTTAATAATATCAAATGATAATAAAATGTAATGAAAATTTTATGCTATGAAAAGACAATGATCATGAACATGTCACATTTTTTATAGAATTTATTAAGCAATCAAATATTTATTTCAACGAAAAGAGCAACAAAAATTAATATCTGGAATACATGGACTAAAAGGTAATTATTTATTGTTTCTACATTAAAATATAACAGAAAAGGAAATGAGGGATGGAATTCGCAAATTACTCAAAGAAGCGTGCAGAAGTAACTGATTTGCAATTTTATTAATCTCTGGGTTTTATCGTAATTTACCCAAAAAGTTAGGCCCTCTTGCGTGCCCTAAATCAAAAGGAAAGGGGTTGCGCCACCCCTGTTCATTCAATCTGGATTCCACGCCCAAGGGAAGGGGGCAGTGATGACGTTCAGGAATGGTGGCGTGGACGAGCTATTGAGGTTGAAGGTCGGTGGACGGTTGTGGAAGTTGCGATGTTGCAACGTTCGATGGTGGCGATGTGTCGAGCGGAGGAGCTCCTCACGTGGGCGGAGATCTTCGGGCGGACGTGACAGGATAGCAACACGGCATCGAGTGGTCGTCTCCGACAGAGGAAGGCGGCAACAGTGCTTGGCGACTTGGGGTGGAGATGGAGGATTGCTCGGGCTGTGGTGGTCCAGGCGGCTAGGATCGACGTGGTCGGCGGTTGAGCTTCAGGTGGAGGGGGGCCTTTCCTCCGTGCGGGCAGAGGTGGACTGATCTGGGAGGTGCAACCGACGATCGAGGGAGGAGCTCCTCCAGATTCTGGATGAGATGGCGTGGAGGAGGTAGCGATGGGCTTCGCGCAGGCGTTGGAGGAGGTGGATGGCCGGTGGGGAGCGACGGGCTGTGGTTGCTGCTCCAAAATTTTTTATTATTTTTATTTTATTTGCAGTAATTATTTTTTATTTTTATTTTGGAAAGCAACAAATGAATTTTTTTGTATTTTTTCAAATCATGTGTACCTTCAATAAAACAAGTACAACGCTGACTCGAGCGTGACAACTCGGTCAAAAATTATTGAGTAAAAAATGTGAATGGAAGTGGATTTGGTGAGGTGGGCAGATGGATTCGGATCTCTGGCCATCGTGCGTGGCCGGAGATGTGTGGTTGCGTGAGGTAGAATGTGAAATGGAGAGATCGAGAATATGAGATGGCGATCGGTAATCGGAGTCTAATCAAATGGTGATGATGAAAGATTAACGATTAATTATGATCTAAGATTGAAAATTGACAATGGAATTAAAAATACAAAAATTAAACTACGATTAACTTAGTTTAAGAAGAAGAAAAAAATAGATCTCACCTTAGGAACGGAAAATGCCGTAATGGCCTCGATGAAGGCCGACTCGCTGTCATCGGGAGGCTCGGAAGCTAGGTACTTTTCTATAACAAGAAGCTCTTAGAGATTAGGCTCCTCTCACCAAAGATTTATCGAGTGAGATTGAGCGAGGAAGATCCAATTAAATAAAAAATAATTGAATTCGAAGTTGAATTTTAAAAATTTGAATGAAGAGGAAAATAAGGGAAGAAGTTAGTGATGGATATAATTAAATTATTTACATAATTAATTAATTAATTAAATTATTTTCAGCACTTTATTAAATTAAATGATAAATTTTAATTATTTAATTTTTTGTGATGGTTATTTAAGGAAATCAACTATATACATATACTATATGCATATGGTACATTATATACATACTTAAATAAGGAAATTATTTTATTTTTGTGTTTTATTTTATATTTATTTTAAATAATAATTATAAATTATTTATAATTTTTTACAAATACAATATGTATAAAAATATATACGATAAATAAATGGTAAAATTACAAAAATCACCCAAGAAAATCGTCTTTCAAATCGTAATTCTAAAAAATATGAAACCACAACCTCTTAAAGATAATATAATTTAGAATATAATGGAAGTGATTTTGATTCAATTTAAGTTCATGTGGAGCAAAAATTGATCTTTCAATTATCGCTTTATGGCTTTTTCCAAATGTAGTTACTTTTATTCTATACGTGATTTTATTTTATAATTATTTTTATTATTTAGAAAATATTTTTATTTACAACTTCTGTTTTGAAAATTATTTAATTTGAGGTCAATTTATGTACAAATAAAATAGTGGAAGTTTTATATGAATATACACATAAAAGTAATTACAAAACACATTTTTTGGATTCTCTAATTAAGGACCCTATCTCCTCCTACTTTATTTATGGTCGATCAGGTCAATTCTTGACCTTCTCTCAGGGTTCGGGTCAGCATGTATATATACAGTCTTTTTATTTTCTTTATTTTCCCTTTCTTTCTTTATTTATTTTAGGTTAAAATAATAATATATTTATAATATTTACACACATATGCAAGTTAATAAGAATATATGTTTAGTATTATATACAGATATTTTATATGGGATTTTACGCTAAAATAAATGAATAAAGATGTTGAAATGCAGATTCATCAGACGACACCGGCACAGGAGGAAGGGGAATGGGATTTTTGGCTGGACGAGAGCGCATGATGGGAGGGGAGAGAGGGGGATTAGTGGGGATGTGGAATCGCTCAGAGGGGATGAGGATGAAGAATTGTCGTACCATCGGGGATTGTGTCGGGAGGAGAGTTGACTTCTTATTCCCAAGCAAATTCTCCTACCAAACACACCCTTAGAGAAAATCACAGAGGGATCAGAACTATGATTGTTGATGGTGTTGGCAACTCACATCTTATTGGGGAAAGTGATACAAGAAACCTTGTTAGTTCACAAGTCTGAGTAACTTGGGGATGCCTGGGTTAAGTATTGCCCCTTAAATTGGTGCCTCCAACTATATATCCAGATTATTACATCTATATTTAGCGGACACTTTTTCCGGTAGGTTCTTGCTCGTGCCATGGTGATTTGATTTTAAGTGACATGTGGGTAGTAGAGTAGTTGTTGTCAAGGGAGGGGCATGCATCCTTGGGACCTCGGGTAGAAACTTAGAGACCATGAACCCAACAACTATATTGGTTGGGGGACATATTTCTTGGCACACTGAGGAGTCACCACGTGGTGTTCAGCCTCAGAACTTTTGTGACGCTTCAAGAGCGAGCCAAGTAGTCATGATTGGTAGTCTAGTCTTTCTCTTGTTCACTCAGGGTCAACACTCGTGTACTGACTAGTGTAGGCCACATTGATGAGTAGCTTTAGTGGGAGCACTAAGAAGAGAGTTCCAAGAAATATCGTTAATGAAGTTGGGAGAAATACAAGTCTCATGTGCATAAGGATGATAAGGATGACCGTGATGATTCTAACTACGATAAGAATGATCTTACTAGTTAGTGCCTTGACTTGTGCCCTATGCCACTGTGAACTCTTACACGTGAGTAGTGGACTTGGATAGTTCGCATTGATTCGTGGGTTGGAATTTATTTGAGAATCGAAGTTATAGTTTGATAAGTAAAGCTAAATGGACATGTTGGGAACTTAATTATGATCCATTGTACCCCACCGCATGCCTACGGAGACACCGCAACCTTAATGTCTTCTTACTGCCTTAGAGTCATAGTGTGGGGTCTCATGCGGACCAAGACCATAGACTATCTACGGAGCTTGGGCTATTCATAATCAATGAGATTGGTTAGAAATTATTTCTTTATGAGGATGATTTACTCCATTTGTTTCTTTTACACACTTCTTTAGTACCTTACTTTTAATTTTTATATTGTACTGACCAACTTTGCTCATAATGTACCTATGTGCTGGATTCGTAGGGTCTCAGAAGCAGCCACAGTAGTGAGCGGCTTGAAGCTACTTCTTTTTGTGTAGCTACACGGTCTACTTGTGGTACAATACTTGTGGTTGCATTTCTTACATTACTTTACTTGTAGTTTTGAGAGACCTGTCATGTAATATGTATGTATGGGAAACAATTTTTGATGTATACTGCATACATGTAATACTTGTGTAGGCATGGATTGTAATTAATTGAATGATGGACATGTTGTATGTGGAAGGATATTTTAAATTCCACTCATTATGCAAATTTCTCCTGCATTTATCATGTGGTCCGAATATGGAATATTTATAATGTGGAATCGATCTGCGGAGTATTCGGATCCTAGGAGGACGGTCTTAACATCAAATAATTTAATCGATTATATATTTTTACAGATTTTCTGCTTGATCTATCATCCCTTTGATTTGATCAATTTATAATACTTGCCATTTCTACATTTGATTGATCACCTTGATTAATTGACCAATCACTTGTAATTATAGTTTTTCCAGTTGATCAATTAACTTGTTGCAATGAATTGATCAAGTTTGTTTTCAGTCTCCCATACATTTTGATTTATTGTGATTATAACTTTTCAGATCGATGAACTAACTTGGTGTAATGATTGATCAACTTTACTTCCACTCTCCAGACCTATTTAATATTCAATGATCAACAACTTTGTATAGTTTCAATCAACTTTTGAATGTTATATTCTACAATTATTTTTTCCTAAACAGACATATTCCGTTCGTCGGAAACTTTTAGTGGCCAGTCAATTTGATCAATCACTTGGAATCTTTTTATCAATCACTGATAATTTAAATATTTGTTTAATTTGCAAAATTCTATCGGTGGGATTAATTGCAAAAACATCTTTTTGAGAATGCTATTTGATTTTGTAGTCATTTTACAATCCTAAAGAGCAGATCTCATTTGATTTTTTTTAAGAAAAAAGGGTGCAATACCGCGAAGGAAAGCACCCAAAAAATTCAGATCTCACTTGATTGTCATGTTCTTGTATTTTCCAAAAGAGTCTCTTATTTTGCAAGAGCTTAATTGTTCAGTTATAAATATCCACATCTTTTTTCTTGAGTAACTACACGAGATAAACATAATAGAGGCACAAGAAAAATTCTTCGAGCCTCTCTTCCTTAAAGATACATATGATGCTCGCTCTATACTCTATATGGAGAGCCCATTAAGCTCACCCGATTTCCATTTCAATTCTCTTCTGTGACATACTATTTTCTTCATAGCATGCTAATTTCTCATCCATAATACAACATTTCTTTGTGATCATGCTATTTCTCTTTCGTAACATGATTACTTTCTAGCATGCTATTTTCGTCATTATCATGTTATTTCGCTTTCTTAGCATACTATTATCTTTGGAGCATGCTATTTCTCATCCATACCATACCATACTAATTAAGTTTGAACATGCTAAGTAGAGATTTTTGAACATGCTATATATCTATAGTGGGGGACTGAGACCTTTTATAATTATAACAAGGGTCTGAATGAGCCTTATGATGTTTGCATCCCACCTTTCATGTTTTTCCCCAAGAGAGGAGTATATTGTTAAGTGCGATTATATCTCTTCTGTTATTTCTGACATTTTGTAGTAGGCGATGCGAAAGCTGAAAGATGATTGCGATAGTCCTGATGAAGTGGACGAATGTTATTGGATGTTACATCCATCCATTCAGATGTAGGCTTTTAATGTAGCCACATTCTTCTCCTCCCATCCATAACGACGACGATGATGATGATAAAACTCGAGGCACGAGGCTGCTGCACCTGATGCCAGAGCAAAAGCCCACTACCGGGAACTAAAAAGAACACCAAATGGTTTTCCTAATTGGCCCACTAGGTCAGCCCATTTAAAGCCTGCCGGGTAAACGGATCCTGCTCTCCCCATGTCTGGCTGGAGTTAAAAACCCCACGTCTGACTCTGAGAGGGCGAATATAATATATAAAAATGGGTATTTCTGGTCACATCCACCACCAACCAACCAAGGACGTATGGAAGATTAATGGCAAGCCATTAGATATATCCATCATACCAAACTTGGCTTCCTCTTGCTTGTGTGGGGGAATGTTGGTTCCTGGTGGTGTCAGCAGCACAGCAGGATTTAAAATAACATTACATCTTTAGGATTAATGTATGCATTAGGCCATGTCCTAATCACGAACTTGGCATCTTCCCTTTTAATTTAAGTCACTAGTTATGTATATTATATGTACTTCTCTCTGGCGTGCTCCATCGTGGTGGTCTTTTCTTTCCCCCAAAACCTCAATATTTAACATGGTCAGCACATGATGGCAAATATCTTGTCGATGTCATCCCAGTCCTAGGAAATAAGATCTAATTGATAAGAAATAAGATCTACTTAAGTTGGATTATTTGTGCATGTGACGTGGGGTTTATCTCTACTATTACCACTACCTGAGAGTAATTAAACACAAGCTTAAATAATCCAACCATGACGGGGCAGATTTCAGAAACCTCCACCAAAGATGGAAGAACTTATTATGGTAGCAGCATTACCTTGGTGGAAGAGACCTTACGGCCCTGCTGACCATCCGATGGCGATTGTACGGTGATGATGGAGGCTCGCCCGCATCAGGTTTATAAAATCTGTGGCATCTGAATATATTATATCTTCTATGGGAAGCTGCCTCTAAGCAGTCCTTGTTTAATTATGGAGAAATGATGTCGATTAAGAAACCATGCCGAGTGAAAATCCGTATGTATTATCGATTACGCACAGCTGGAAAGCATCTTACTTAGCTATCGATTGCGTGTTAACCATGAAATTATAAGAAAGTGAGGAACACCATCGGGCAACTTAATTTGTGAGAAGACACCAATTAAGCTCCCTCAAAATGTTTTTCCTTTCTTTGTTATTATATTTAAAGACCATGCATGGTTCAAATCTCCATATATGGAAGTTACATTAAGTAGTCGACAACTGTCGTAAAAAATAGTCTAATCTTTGAACATGGATTTGAGCAAGAATCCACGAAGCCGACCTTACTTACGGTGGGAGAAGGCTCCACCGTCTTCTAGAAGGTGGTGGTTCTCTCATTATTATTTTGACTGCATTAAGCTCGTTGACGTGAAACTTGAATCGTATAGACTTCGGAGATACTTATGAAGATACAGTCCAAGTTGGCCTCAGAGATATTAAATGTTTTATCCCATCCAAAGGCGATCCTTCTTTTAAATAATCTACCACGCAAGTGGCCGATGAACAACCAAACAAGCATACCATATGATTAAATAAAAGATAGGGGTACTGGAGAAATATTGCTCGCGTGTTTCATGGCGACCATTGACGTCGTCTACATTGAGACTATAGTTATAGTTTATACTGTTGATCCGATCCTACTTTGTTGTTGGATATTTTTCGCCCAGGGGAAGGGAGGAGAATATTTTCCTTAATATATTTTTTCAAAAAAAAATCAGATCTCACTGCAACAAAACCAACTTAAGATAACCTATAATTTAATCTTTGTTACCTTATCTTCCATAGTTAAATATATAACAACGAATATTATTTGTAACTTGATTCTTAAAATTCACGACGAATATCGTATTCCTTGCTTTATTCCAAGCAACACACCATATAACAATAGTTATTTGTTGACTATTTCTTCTAATCATTGTTAAATTCAGCAACGAACAATGCAAGTTTTAACGAACACATGAATGGAAAAATATCGTTATAGGAACATTTAACAACGAATATGAGATTCATTAGTGATTACAAGGAAAAATTTGTTATTATATCTTTAATATAGGAAGATATGACAACAAATATACAAAATTATTCATTGTTTTATATCAATTTTGTTGTAGTATAACTACGTTACATTATCCACTGAATAACCGTGATTTTTTAATCAAAAAACATCTAATAACACAAAAATTAAATAAAAATAAAATAATTCATCCTAAAGGCTTGTAGTGTGTATCATCAATCTAACCCACATGCAAAAAGATCCAAATGCTTGAAGATATCTTGAGAAGTGTTAGAAATTCTGAAGAGCTTACTAGGTTACCCCGATATAAGTTTACTCAGAATACCCTCTTTTGGTTTTGGTTACCCACGGCTATACCCATGCATTCTTGTGTTGGAGTTAAGTGTATAGATTCCGTATTTTCTTTGTTCTAATATTTTAAACCGTGTTCAAATAAATAAATTAATAACAAAAATATATTATAATCATAAAAATAATCGATATGACAAACAATTTGACATCACATCACATTCGTCGTTTCAATCCTCCGAACTGTCCAAACAACTACTAGAAGGGTTACCCATCTGGCTAACCCCTCTGGCAAGAGGTTGCTCCAACCTAACCCAATCCTATACCAAACATGGGTATACAGATAAGTAGGGTTACATGAATATAAAGTTATATGTGTTGAGAAAAACGACATCAACATATACATACATGAATCATATTATCAACATGTTTCCAGTTTAAATCAATGTATATATACATCCAGATCATTAATGACAAGAAAAATATCCATTTAATGAATATATGCATTTTAGAACTAGGGAAAAATCTGAAAACAACCATCATGACAAACAATGCGACAAAGAAAAAGAGAGAGTTAGATATCACAACCGAAGCGTCCTGTTGTAGGACTCCCCTTAGAGAGACATCACCCTCACTTTATCGGCGCACAGGGTCGTGATGTGTTGCTCTCAGGATCTGACTCCACGCTCGTCGACGGTGTACACCGTGCTTGAGCGACCTCGAAAGTCACCTCCGTAGATGAAGTCCGAGATCGTGAGAGGGAGAAGAGAGGCGGTGGGAATGAGAACTCTGTATGTTAGTAACCCTCGCCCATGACTTTGAGAGATACTTAAAGCCGTCTGGACGGTTACGCATCGTGAGAGGATAAAGGGACACGTCCCTTGGAATTCAAACGTGTAGTTACACAAAACTGACCCAGTCTTCAAGCCACGCCGCAGTCGCGGCCGCGTCCGCACCCGAGCCCGCGGGCAGACGTGCGCATGTGCGCGCGTGTGTAGTGGTCCAAAGTCCTCTCTAGTCTGTTTCCAGACTGGTCTCAGGACTTCCCATATAAAAACGAAGTGCCAGTTTTGACTTTCCACGATGTGGGGCTAAACAACACCCCACAGGGTTGAAACATTGAATTCCAGGAATTGAAATACATTAATACAACTTGATATTGACAATCAAATTGCATCAAAATATCCCAACAAATTAATTCAACAATCCCCCACGAATTCACTATTGAAATACAAAAGGGTTTCCACACTCTACTTTCAGTAAATGTACCTTCCGATTTGAACCTTTACCTGAGTTATCCCCTTTCACCATCACAGGAATAAAGTGAACTGAGTCTTGAACTTTAATCCTTTGATGTAATGATATCGAGTGGTAACAATAGAGTGAAGTCTATGGTTACAATCTTCTGGTTTTGGTGATATTAATGTCCATGCACTGTTTAACCTGAAAATTGAGCGGTCCTAAGTTCCACACAAGACGGGAACAAAGTTGTCGGATTGATCACATGAAATCCGGATTAAAACAACAATTAAGCCACAATTCAGAATCAAGCAATGAAAGTAAATGTGCGGAGTTAAAATTTATTATAACTCTACAACAAAGATGTGTATAGGTGCAAGTATGTGTAGAGTGTCGAACATAAGGAACAAGCAGGATAGATCGGGCAAAAATGCTCACAAAAGTGAATGTGATGTATTTGTCTATATATGTGCTCTTTTTTGTGGGTTTTTAATTTTTTTTAATTATTTTATTTTATTTTTGATGTAGTATTTTTATATTTTGATTTTTAATTTTCTAATTTTGTATTCTTTTTTTATATTTTATATTTTTTATATTTTCTTTTTCTTTTAATATAGACATAAAGCTATATATAAGTTATATATACAATGCAAGCTAGGGTTAATATAAAAATTAACGAAAAAAAGTAAAATAAAGAAAATAAAATATTTTGGGGGGTTTTTAATAGTTTTTTACCGGTTTTGTGTTCTTTTAAGTTTTTTTGCTAATTTTTATATATTTTTAAAGTCAAAAATACCCAAAAATAGGGTTTAAATAAATTACCTGAAATTAAAATGGAGATTTAAAATATAAAACAGAGGCAAACATTCTACAAATTAATTTTAAAAATAAAGGTAATAAATAAATAAATTTAGAAATAGAAAATGTGATTTTTGGAATTTTTATGTATTTTATAAATTTTTATAAAGGATTTTTAGAGTTTTTATTTTTTTTTTTGAGTTTTCTTTTATATTTTTGAGTGATTTTTGGTCTGAAGGTACAAAAATACACAAAATATATTTTTTCGAGAATTTTTCAAAATGATTTTATAATTTTTATCTATTTTCTTTTGCAAACAAGGACAAAAATGCATGTTTTTATTTTTTTAAAAATAATAAATAGCTTCAAAATGCAAAATTAAAATTATCTCGTGGAACCACAATACGACAAGAAGCTATGCTTATTTTTTGGGATTTTTTCAAGTTAATTTACTATTTAAAATAAATACAAGAAATGAAGAGAAACTACACTACTAGCAAAGGGCATAAGTGTAAATAGGAAGAAATCCATGGGCCAAAGTGTAAATTCACATAAATATATAACTGAATTTAAAAATTACAAGATCAATTACAATAGATAAAGCCTTGAGGGTCGTCCTGCAAATGCACCAAAATCATGTGTGTGAACACATGCTCCCCAGGCGGGGACTGAAAAGCAATTACCAAAAACTTGAGGGCTTTCGTGCAAAATATCCAAAAATATAATAACATTATGAAAATGTTTCTGGATTGAATAGAAATATGCAAACCCACGAGGGTCCAGCCGCAAAATGCCCCCTCACGTGAAGCGTCACGTGAGGTGACGTGGCTAGGACTAATATGCAAATCACAAAAGTCTAGGGGGTTTTAAGCAAATTTTACAGAAATATATGTGGTGCAGATGAAAGTTTATGCACTGAATATAAAATACAAAATGCATCGGGGGTTAAATGCAAAATACCCAGCGCTTAGTGGGGACGGACGACAGATCTTCTCCCACTTAAGCTACGTGTCGCGTCCTAAGACCCCGATGTCAGTTCGCCTCTGACGGCCTGGATTAGATCTTCAAGAGAGGATCGGCAATTCTGGGCATCGTCAATCGAATGACATCTGGAGCGTAGGAAGAACATAAAGAGATCGGACGACTGACGACCACGATGGACGAACTCAAGAAGAACTCGCCTCTTGCGAGATTTGATTCGCTACTGCGCACTGCTCCAGCCACCTGCACGTTTGTCGATGGTCGTCCCTCGTTCTTACTGCAGCGCCGCACCTCCCAGGGGCATCAATGATGGGCGGAGACCATTGTGGGTACTCCGGAGCTCAATGCTTCTCATGCCAACCTAGGAGGCTTCGTTTGATAAAAATCAGGGCGCAGAAGCCCCTTCTGGTCCTGCAAAGAAGGTAGAAAACACAACAGCAAGGCAAGCATGGACTAGGCCTTTATTAGCGAGAAATCGAGACGTGGTGGAGTGGGAAGTGGTGGCTAGAGATCAAGGGCTCCAATAACATGTTTGAAACTGAAATCGATAATGATTACTTAAGGGAATGACAGAGCAAAAGCATGAAACTCAAGCTTATACTTACAACTAACTAAAGAGAAAAAAATATCAAATGGGAACAGGACTCGACTGGCCTAAACCAGGAGGAACCTCATGGCGGCATGACCGCCGGAGATTGGGGTGGAGCCACTCAAAAACTGCCTCCTCGATCAACCTAAAGGCAAGAGGAAGAAGGAGCTGTCACCTCCTTCTGTCTTTTGAGCGTGAGTGGAGGAGAGGAAACATGTCAAAGAGGGTTCGAATTCGAATGGGAGCTCGAGTAGGTTTTTGTGCAAAGTGGTCGACATGGGTCAAAGAACTAGGAATCATGAGCATTTCAGTGATCCAACGCCCGAGAAAAGCACTGGGTGAGGATCATCTTCCATCGAGGAAGAAAAGTTGTGAAGAACGAGTCGCTAAATGGTGAAAGGAATGGCCGTGAAAAAATCGAGAAATAGGGGAGAAAACGAGGTTCTGACGCCGGCAGGAGGTGGGTCAGAGAGTTGACTGCAGGTCAACTCTCCGACGCTTCTCGTTAGTCCACGTGGACCAACCATGAAAAAGCCTGAAAAATGATTTAGAAAATCGATTTAAAATAATAAACGATTTTATTAATTTTAGGTTATAAAATAAAAATTGTTTATAATTTTTTTAATTATTTTATTATGACTTTTATTTATTTTTCATAGATTTAAAATTACAAGCTCCTTTTTTAGGGCTATATATAGGTATATTTATCTATGTATTTTAGTCTTTTATTTTTTATTTTGTAATTCTGATTTTATTAATTTAATTTATTATTTTATAAATTTATAACTTAATTTTATACACTTAAATATATTTTTATTTTATTTTTTTGATATAATATATACAATTAAATAAATAGATGTATTATCTACATAGTTATAGATATATGTATTTTACCTATATATTTTATACATGTATTTTATTCTAATGCTTTCTTGATGTTTTTATTCCTATTTTAATATATACATATATTATAAATAATATTTGCAAAATTATAAAACTATAAAATTACAAAAATAATGAATAATGAATAAAATGAATATCTTAATCTCTATAGATATACAATCAGGGTCCAAAACTTAACTTTCACACCGTAATTTCAAAAAATATGAAAATACCTTCATTAAATAGCTTATTAAAAGTTATATACAATTAAAGTGATTTTGATATATTTTGAGTTTTTATTTGAGAGATACATATCTAGGAAGTTGGGATTTTGGATTCTTATTTAGACTGTAGTTTGTACATTGTATATTATTTTTGTATGAAATCAATTTTGTATTTTTCTATATTTAATTATCTACAACTTTCATGTTAAAGTTTCTTTATTTAAAGTATAAAAAGTGGAACTAAAAATAGGTCCCAAAAACAAAGGAAAATGAATAAAATAAAAGGGAATTTTATGGGATTTTGGCCCTTATCTCCCCCTACTTTATTCCTTGCCGACCTAGTCATCAAGATGCCTAGGTCTCGGGATTTAAGGTTATAAAATATTTTCAATATTTTATTTTTTTCTTTTCTTTATTCTATAATTTTATATTTAAAAATAGTATTTTATACATATTTTGTACACAATTGCATGAATGCTAAAATGCCTAAATTAATGGTATTTACACACATTTGCTAGGATTTTTAATGCCAAAATGATAGAATAAAGGTAATGAAATGGAGATTTCATTACCTTTATTCTATCTACTGTGTTTTCTGTTGTGTTTTCTTTGGTACCAACAAATTACATGGCAATCACTCCAGAAGACACCAACTCCCTAATAGACTTAAGTCTAACTTGGATATGTTTTCTAGTTTTCTGATTGTACTTTGAACTCTTTACCTTTGCAATAGTAGTCATGCTATCACAATTTAAAGAAATCGTCGGTATTGGCTTACCCACCATGAGCATCTCAGAGAGAAGCTCCCAAAGTCATTCAACCTCTATATACCTGTTGTGTCCAAAGCACACAGCTCTGCCTCAAAAGTAGACCGAACCAAGATGGTCTGTTTCATAGACCTCCAGGAGACTGCACCGCCTCTAAGGGTAAATACATACCTAGTCACACCGTTACTCTCGGAGTCCTCCATTTGACCTATCCAACTTGCATCACTATATCCTTCTAAGACAGGAGGATATTTACCATAATGCAGTCCAAGAAGTGAAGTACCCTTAAAGTACTTCAACACTTGATCCAAGGCCTCCCAATGAGTACGGTCAAGACAGCTCGTATACCTACTCAACTTTGCAACCGTGAATGGAATATCAGGTCGAGTACAATTTGCAAGATACATCAAGATTCCTATAATCTGGGAATATCGTAGATGTGCTACAGATACTCCACTCTTGTTCTTGCAGAGGGGTTTTGATGAATCATAAGGAGTGCATACAGATTTACAGCTATGATAGCCAGATTTTTCAAGAACTTTCACAGTATAATGTGACTGAGACACAACTATCCCATTAGTAGATCTAATCAGTTTGAGCCCCAAAATCACATTTGCAACTCTTAAGTCCTTCATCTCAAACTTACTGCTCAAGAACCTCTTGGTTTCTTCCACTATCCTTATGTTTGATCCAAATATCAAAATATCATCGACATATAGGTACAAGACAACAAACATATCACCTTTAACCATAGAGTACACACATTTATTGGATTCATTAACAATAAAGCCATAAGACTGGATAGTCTTATCAAACTTGCCACATCATTGTTTCAGAGCTTGTTTTAGTATATAAAGAGATTTTACAAGCTTGCAGGCCTTTCTTTCATTACCAGATGCTACGAATCCCTCAGGTTGATCCATAAAGATCTCCTCCTCAAGGTCGTTATATAAAAAGGCAGTCTTCACATCCATTTGATGAGTTGTGAGATCATGTATGGAGGCCAACGTAATGAGCATCTGAATTGTAATCATCCTAGTAACAGGTGAATATGTATCAAAATAATCAATACCCTCTTTCTGCTTGAAACCTTTCGCTACAAGTCTTGCCTTATATTTTTCTATGAATCCTCTCGGTCTAAGTTTCCTTCTGAATACCCATTTGCTTCCTATGGTGGAACACCCTGGAGGTAGATCGACCAATTCCCACGTGCCATTTGAAATTATCGAATCCATTTCAGATTTAATGGCATCCTTCCAATACCTTGCTTCAGTAGAAGCCATGGCATCCTTGTACGTGGGAGGATCACCCTCGATTTGGTAGGAGACAAAGTCGTTACATAAATCCTTGGCAATCCTAGACCTCTTACTTCGTCTAGGTTCAACATCCTCCAAAAACTCTTTGGGTTCAGAAGAGGTAGCCCCCACATTTGACCTCTTTTCTATTTGTTGTGGAATAAAACCAGATGTGGAGGCCACGCCGCTGGTCAGATTTTTAGGAATTCCTTTTTTCATTAGAAAAATATCCTCAAAAAAGGTAGCATCACGAAGTTCAACAATAATATTAGTATCTATGCTCATGATCTCAGACCGAATTACTAAGAATCGATAGGCATAACTATTTTCCAGATACCTCAAGAAGACCGCGTCAACTGTTTTAGGTCCAAGCTTCTTTCTCTTGTGTTATGGGAATAAGACCTTAGCCAGCATCCCCACACCTTGAGATATTTTAGGTCGGTTTCTTATTTCTCTAAAGTTCAAATTGACTCTTATCTTTATGTCTTAGGGAAACTCTATTAAAAATATGGCAGGCCGTATTCAAAGCTTCCCTCCACATGTAAGATAGTAGCTCGAAACTTTGTAAAAGTGCATCGACCATATCAATTATTGTCATATTCTTCCGTTTTGTTATTCCATTGGACTGCGGTAAATATGATGCAGAGACCTCATGAACTATGCCAAATAATTTGTATTGTTCATCAAATATCTTAGATGTGTATTCACCACCCCTATCTGACCTTAAACATTTAATTATTTTAATGACTTATGTTTCTGCTTCATCCTTAAATATAAGAAACTTTTCTAAGACCTCATCCTTAGTTTTAAGCAGATAAACATAACAGTATCTACTGCTATCATCTATGAAGGTGATAAAATATCTTTTGTTATATCTAGTCATCACGCCACCAAACTCAAAAATATCAGAATATACTAAGTCTAGAATTTCAGTTTCCCTTTTCACAGAGTGAAAAGGCTTTTTAGGCAACTTAGCTTGAGCACATATTTCACATTTAATGAGTTTGTTTGTAGTATGATCATGAATCATGCCAAGTTTCATCATTCTTTTCATAGAATTGAGATTTACATGTCATAGCCTAGCATGTCATAAATCAATAGATTCAATATTTGAAACAACATAAGTAGAGAAATCAAACCAAAAATATTATTAATTGAACTATCAATGTCACATTTGATTCTAAGTAAAAGATAATGATCAGTCAAATATCCTTTACCGAAGAAAATACCATATCTCAAAAAAATTACTTTATTACGTTTAAAGTCTAATTGAAAACCCTCCCTAACTAATAAGGAACCGGACAAGACATTCTTCTTGATATCAGGAACGTGCAGCACCCTACGCAAAGTCCAAACTCGTCCAGTTGAGAATCTCAGCTCGACTCGTCCAGACCCAAGCACCTTAGCTGCGGATCTGTTCCCCATCATCAATATTCCGTCGGCTGAAGCCTGATAAGACACAAAGGTCATTTCAGTACTGTTGGGAAAAATGAGCAAGTTGTTTATTCCATAAGCCCTAGGCTCTCTTATATAGGAGAGTAGCCTATGGGTAAATTACATAAAGCATACAACTGGAAAATAAAATAACGAATAGGTACGAGAACTAATATGTATGCGTCAACACTCCCCCTCAAGATGGAGCATAGATATCAATCATGCTCAGCTTGGACGCACACTTCTGGAATGGGCCTCGAAGTAATGCCTTGGTGAATATATCAGTCGTCTGATTCTCTGAGGTGACGTGAGATGTAGCAATGAACCCCTTCTGAATCATGTCACGTATGTAGTGACAATCAACCTCAATGTGTTTGGTCCTCTCATGGAAAGCTGGGTTGTTTGCAATGAACAAGGCTGCCTGATTATCACATTCCAGCTTCATAGGGAGCGGTATATCAAGATATAGATCTGTAAGTAGAGCTTTCACCCACATCATTTCTGTGCTAGCCTGGGCCATGGCCCTGTATTCTGATTCAGCATTGGATCTCGCTACCACTGTCTGTTTCTTGCTCCTCCACGAGACTAAGGCATCTCCAACATATACTGCAAATCCGAAGGTGGACTTCATGTCCTTGGGGCATCCTGCATAATCTGCATCAGCACATGTTGTGATAGAGATCTCCTTTCCCTTCTTAAATAGCAAGCCTGCACCAGGAGATGATTTTAGATATCTCAGAATCATGTGTATAGCATCCATATGGGCCTGACGTGGTTGTTCCATGAACTGGCTCACATGACTCACTGCAAATGATATATCAGGTCGAGTGATCGTGACATACAGTAGTTTGCCTACCAGTTCTCTGTATCTCCTCCTGTCCACCTCTTCCGTGTCATCATCATAGAGCTTCATGCTGGGATCCATTGGTGTCGTAGCAGGCCGACACCCTAGCATACATGTCTCACTCAATAGATCTGTAACATATTTCCTCTGCGACATTACTAATCCATATGGATTTCTAGCAAACTCCAGCCCCAAAAAATATCTAAGGACTCCCAAGTCCTTGGTGACAAATTCAGTTCCCAGTGTTTCCTTCGCCTGCTTTATACCCTGCTCATCATCTCCTGTAATCAAGATGTCATCAACATAAACCATGATTACAATAATACCTCTAGTAGTCTTCTGCATAAACAAGGAATGATCAGCATTGGAGCGTTTGTATCCTTGTTTCTCAAAGAGATCTGAGAGCTTCTGAAACCATGCTCTGGGACTCTGCTTAAGGCATAGATAGCCTTATGTAACCTGCATACCTTGGAACACTCCCCCTCAACAGCAAAACCAGGTGGTTGTTGCATATAAACTTCTTCCTGCAAATCTCCATATAGGAATGCATTCTTCACATCCAACTGATGAAGCGGCCAGTCTCTAGCAACTGCAACTGACAGTAAGATCCGTAGGGTGGAATGTCGTGCCACAGGCGAGAATGTGTCAAGGTAATCCACCCGTATGTCTGTGTAAAGCCACGTGCAACCAGACATGCCTTGTACCTGTCAATAGAACCATCTGCATTGTGCTTCACTGTAAACACCCACTTGCAGCTCACTGGGTTCACTCTGGAGGTGTAGGAACCAAACTCCAAGTTCCTCTGGACTGAGTGCAGTCATTTCTTCCTCCATTGCTAGCCGCCATCTACTATCCTGCATAGCATCATGAATGATTCCTTGGAATATCGACTGCTGAAAGTGCACAACAAAGGACCTGAAATCTCCAGATAGCCTCTCAAAAGATACGGATGCTGATAGGGGATATGTAGCACATCTTCTCTTCGACTTTCGCAGAGCAATGGGTACATCTAAGTCAACTGTAGTCTCATCAGGCCCCTGCAACATATCCTGCTCAGAAATGACATCAGATCCATCAACATTAATATTTTCATTACATACCATAGGCGAGCTAGTAGACGAGTCATGACCATGAGCGGGAGGAAGGCCTACGGGTGTAGTGAAACAGTAGTGGTGATATAGTTGGTGGTGGCGGCGGTGGTGGTGGTGGCGGTGGTGGGTTGGTTGCTGTGGTGGTGCTGGTGACGGGCATCTGAGGTGGTGGTGTCATATATATGGCATCAGTGGATAGTGGTGGTAGCTGCTTGTCTCATGAGGCTGAAAAATACATAACATTTTCAAAAAATGTAACATCTGCACTGATCATATACCGCTGACGCAGACGATCAAAACACTTGTACCCCTTTTGAGTTCTGGAGTACCCGACAAAAACACACTTGACATCCTAGGAGAGAGCTTGTCAGTACCGGGGGACAACTGATGGACAAATTGCAACCGACCCAAACACACGAGGCGTAAGAGAGAACAAATCCTTGTTGGGGATGAATGATAGTAAACGGGATTTGTTCATTTAAAACAGAAGAGGGCCTACGATTAATTAGGTAACATGCAGTGAGAACTGCATCACCCTAGTAGGAGTAGGGAACATGACTCTGTATAAGGAGTGATCTCGTAACATCAAGGAGGTGACGATGTTTCCTTTCAGCAATTCCATTCTGTTGAGATGTATGAGAACACGACGTTTGATGAACAATTCCTTTTGAGGTGTAATAACTGGCAAGAACATTTGTGCACAATTCTAACGCATTATCACTTCTCACAAATTTTACCGAGGTGGAAAAGACATTTTGTATTTCATTCAGAAAAGGATAATTATATTTCCGTCTTCAGATTTATTTTTCATCAGAAACACCCATGACACTCTACAGAAATCATCCACAATACAATATAAAAATCTGTGTCCCTAATGATCAGGTACACGACTTGGACCCCAGACATCAACATCAAATAACTCAAACTGGAGGTACTACTCCGACCAGGACGACTGGGAAAGGACGACATGTGATGCTTTCCCAACTGACATGCCTCACACTGAATACGTGTGTGAGGAAGACTATAAGGTAAAACTTGACGCAACTTCTGAAGCGGTAAATGACCAAAACGCAGATGCCACAGTAAGGGAGATACTTGTCCAGCAGGAGAGAATGTGGTTCCCGGCAAATGGGGTCTGATTCAGGTGGTAAAGGCCTCCTTGCTCATAGCCACGACCAATCACGTTGCCTGTATGGATGTCCTGAAAAATCAAAGAAGATGGATCAAAAATCGCCCGACAATGGAGATCCTTCGTAATCTGACTAATTGACAACAAATTCATAGAAAAATCAGGTGCATGTAGCACATTCTTGAGCTGCATAGAAGATGTCAATCTAATCTCCCCTGACCAGTGATGGGGGAATGTGTGCCATTGGCAATCACTACTGTCTGTCCTGGAGGGATCTGAGTGTATCCTGTAAGTAGACTCTGGTCGCCACATAGGTGATGTGTAGCGCCCGAGTCCATATCCATGGCAGTGTATCAGATCTACTACTGTGGAGTGCAAGTATACTACCTGAAGCACTGGTAGATGCAGAGGCAGAAGCAGCAGCATCAGAATGACTCTCTGTAGTCGGTGCTGGACCAGATGGTGGGATAATGCCCCTCAGACGGGAAACTAGATCATCAAATCGCTGATCCAAGGTAGCAGCAGATGGGGGTTCCATCTGCTCAGCAGCTCGTGCGGATGCAGGAAATCCGTGCTTTGAATAGCATGTATCTTCATTGTGTCCGACTCGGTGACAGTAGGTGCATGTTGGCCTAGTGCGGCCACCCCTCCCACGGGGTCCACGTCCACGGCCCTGGTGATAAGAACCACGACCTCTGGTTGCTGCCATGGCTGAAGAATTCTGACTTGCAGCAGTTGAGGGGAACTGTAATCCGACTCAGTCTATGGAAGGCTTCCTCCATTGGAGGAATTGTAGAGTCGGCCAAAATCTGTGATCGTGCTGCCTCGTACTCAGGATCAAGTGCAGCTAGGAACACACCCACCATAGTAGCGTTCCTATATGTCTTCTGTTGTTATGGCGTGGCTGTCAAGGGCATGAAGCTATATAGCTTCTCGAACATCCCTCTCAGTGATGTATAGAGAGAATGTAGGGGGCGACCATTCTTCTTGATGGTGAAGATATCATGCTGGAGTTGCAGAATCTTTGTCTCGTTCTTTGCCTGGGAATATGTAGCTGCCAGAATGTCCCACATATCCTTCGCTGTGGGTTGATGGAGGATGTCATTGGCAATCTCAATTGCCAACGTGCCAGATAGCCAAACTTTGGCGTATGCGTCATCAGCCTCCCAGGAGGCATAGGTTCCAGTCTTCTCAGCAGGCTCTGGTTCGGTAAGAATGTGCTTCTTACCCGTAGACTTCATCATGCTCATGAACTGCATTGCCCACAGTTCATAGTTGGTACCGTCCATCTTGAAAAATAGGCATTGGACCACGGAATGCGCCAATAGATGGGATATCTGCCTTGCTCTCCGACATATTGAAAATGAAGACTGGAACGATTGACAAATAATGTGATTTGTCTACAACGACATAAATGGGTTAGTTGCACGTGTAGACCTCACGCAACTAAACCCATGATGATGTTCTGGGTCTTAGGGCTGGAAACCGTGCACCCGTACAGGAGCTACAGGACTTGGGGCACTGGATGCGCATATGATGCGCAGTAGATCACGTGTGCTGGGCACTGGGTGCGCTGGACACGCGCACTGGATGCGCGCACTGCTCACGCACGTAGAAGATTACGCGCGCACGCCCAGCCTTGCGCAGATGATGCGCAGCCGCACGTTGGAAGGTGCGCGATCAGGCGCTGGAGAGGCACGATAAGGCGCTGGAGAGGCGCAGGTCACGCGCGATCATGCGCAAGGGATGCGCACGCATAGGAGGTACGCAGATCACGCGGTAGCGCGCGCTGGAGATGCGCACAGCGCTGATCGAACAACGCCTGAGATGCGCAGGAGATGCGCTGATCGGAGGAGGAGCACCCGAGGAGGAGGGCGGCGTCGATCTGCAGAGAAGAGAGAGAGAAAGGGGCCGGCGGGTGTGGTGGGTAGGGTTAGGGTTCGAGAACTCCGGTCTAGGACCGTCGCTCTGATACCATGTTGGGAAAATGAGCAAGTTGTTTATTCCATAAGCCCTAGGCTCTCTTATATAGGAGAGTAGCCTATGGGTAAATTACATAAAGCATACAACTAGAAAATAAAATAATGAATAGGTACGAGAACTAATATGTATGCGTCAACAAGTACAAATGTGTACATTTGCACCAGTATCAACAAGCCACTCATTAGGTTTGTTTACTATATAGAGTTCAGGGTTCACTGAGACATACCCCTAACAGGCCCGCCTCCCTCAGTCAACACAAGAGCATGAGGAACAACGTCCGTACACTTCTATTGGGCCTTTAGAGAAGGGCAATCCTTCTTCCAGTGTCCAAACTGTCCACAATACCAGCAAGGTTTGTTCTTTGTTTTTTCTAGATTTTTCCCTTGGCTTTCAGTTTCTTATTTTCCCTTTAACATTATTTCCTTTTGAGGTTATTACATTGACCTTAGAGTTCACGTCAACATGCATTACGTGATTTTGTTTCCTATTCTCCTCTTCAATAGCTATTGAGACCATTAAATCATCCAGAAAATTTTCTATTTCATGTAATTTAGATTTAGGGACATCCCAAAATCTTCCCAAGACTTGGAAAATTTCTCAATGATTGACATGACCTGAAACTTTTCAGGAAGTTTCATTTCTGTCTCAGCTAATCCGTAGAGCAATAATATAAACTCATGAGCTTGTTAGAAACCGATCTGCCCTAAGTCATTTCAATACACAGATCCTTTGTGTTGTATTTCTTATCCAGTTCCTCCCACAGATCCTTAGCAATCCTGGTGGATGCGCCATAGACATCGAACAGAACGTTCGATAGTGCATTAAGTATACACCCATGACATAGACGATCATGTTCTTTCCACGCATCCGCCATCTTAACTGCATCTCGATCTGGATTCTGTTCAGATAACTTAGGGCATTCGATTTCCAAAACCGAAATCAGGTCAATCATGGTCAGCCAGATGTTCATGTGTTGTTGTCAATGCTTGAAATTCTGGCTCCAGAATTTCTCTGGCATACCAGTGAAATTCACACCAGACTGAAACCTCAAATCCGACATTTTTCTTATCTCGTTAAAGATCTGTCTCTCTAAGATTATTGAGAAAAACGATATCAACATACATACATGAATCAGATTATCAACATGTTTCTGATTTAAATCAATGTATGTATACATCCATATCATTAGTGACAAGAAAATATCTATTTAATGCATATATGTATTTTAGAACAAGGGAAAAATCGGAAAACAACCATCATGACAAACAGTGCGACAAAGAAAAAGAGAGTGAGAGTTAGAGATCACGACTGAAGTGTCTTGTTATAGGACTCCCCTTAGAGAGATAACACCCCCCTTTACCGACGCACAATATCTTGACGTGCTGCTCTTAGGGTCCGACAGTTCCACGCTCGTCGATGGTGCGCACTGTGCTTGAGCTTTTTCGAAAGTCACCTCCATAGATGAAGCTCGAGATTGTGAGAGGGAGAAGAGAGGCGGTGGGAATGAGAACTCTGTATGTTCGTAATCCTCGCCCATGACTTTGAGAGATACTTAAAGCCGTCAGAGCGGTTACGCAACGTGAGAGGATAAAGGGACACACCCCTTGGAATTCTAATGTGCGATTACACAAAATTGATCCGGTCTTCATGAAATGCCACAGCCGCGCCCATGCCTGGCCCAACGCGGGCGGGCGCGTACGCGTGCGTGCGTGGTGGTCCAAAGTCATCTCTAGTCTATTTCCAGACTGGTCTCAGAATTTCCCATATAAAAATCAAGTGTCAGTTTTGACTCTCCACGATGTGGTACTAAACAGCACCCCACAGGGTTGAAACATTGAATTCCATGAATTAAGATACATTAATACAACTTGATATTGACAATCAAATTTCATCAAAGTATCCCAACAAAGTTAATTCCAACAATATGTATATAATGTTATAAACTAGCCCCCGGGATGGTTACAAATTAAGAGAAGATTAAACTTTCCATATATCAGTCCTAAAAAATGAAGTACTTGAAATCGTTTTCTGTAAACATAAACTGTAAAGTAAATCAGAACTACTGGTTCTAAAGATAATCAAGATTAGTTGAAACATCATTATATAGATTGTCGGTTATGGTTGGCATGCAACCTGTTGTTATACACATCCAGGCTAATTGATGGGGTCCAACCTTAAGATTTAAGTACCATTGTATTATTATGTCATGTGCAAATCATTTCAAAGAATGTAAAAACGGCTATGCAATCTATTATTTAAAGTTCCTCCATTATTTATATATGGTTACAGAGATATGATTCGTACTAATCATAATTAATTGGTACCATTTTCGAAACCAAATCAGATTTCAATCGACCGAAGAATTCCTGTATATATAGCTATTGTCAGGAGAAGAGTAAACAGTGGAAACTCAACAAACTCATATATATTTCGATCCTTCATTTTTTTTATAACTGATAACAGAAAAAGTTTAAAAAACATCTGTCGACTTGTTGAATATGTAGTTAATTTTTTTTTGATAAGTAAAGATGTATTTCAATTATCAAGTAATACAAAAATTTAACTAATACAAGTGATTCAGACTATCTCAGCCAAGCTAAGAATAGTGAAATAAATTCCAGGAGAAGGAGAACAGAGTGAATAATGCACAAGCCAGAGTGCAGATCTCAGTCAATAATCAGGTCGAACTCATGCACGACACTTGTGGTGATCATGATGGGGGGGCGTTGGGCACCAGTGGACCATCGAATGTTTCTTTCCTCCCACAGACGAGATATTACCATAGCAAGTAGGAGAGTTGTACGTTCCCGGAGCCGGACATCATTGATGTTGGCAATGCTGGACGAGAGAATGCTTAGTGGGGGAATCCCATTGGAAGGCCAGGCCAATTGCGTTGGAGGCGTCCTGGATTACAATTTTGGAGTAGCTACAGCTTAGGAACAAGTGTTCATGCGATTCTTGTTCCTGGAGACAAAGGTGGCAGAGGGAAGCAGGGCAGATTGCGAACCGTGCAAGGCGATCGGTGGTGGGAAGGCGTCCAAGTACTGCTTTGTAGGTGCAGAAAGACATCCGTGGGGGGATAATCTTGCTCCAAATGCAAGGGGCCCAAGGCTGCAACGGCGCAGATTGGCGGGTGAGCTCAACCGCACTGGAGAAGGAATAACCCTTTGGTGAGAAGGTCCAGCGGAACGGGGGTGAGGCGTGGGGGGTGAATGGGGCAATGGTCTGGAGATAGCATCTTTAGCCCTCAGTATGGCTCTCCAGACGCGGCTATCAGCGGGGGAAGGCAGTGCCTCCCAAAGGGAGCAGTTGTGAAGGTGCTTACGCCTCATGAAGGAGGCCCAGATAGAGGACTCCGCCGTAAGAAGCCTCCAAGACCAAGAGACCACCATAGCATCGCGGAGAGTAGCGAGGGAACGGATTCCGATCCCCCCTTCATTCTTCGGGAGGCAAAGAGTAGACCATGAGATGTCATGTCTCTTCCTCCCCCAAAGGAAGTTCGCGCAGCACATATCAATCTTGCGTACAGTGGCAGAGGGGATGATGGTGGCAGCAGACCAGTATAGTAGCACGCCACTAATCACTGATTTCAGAAGTTGAGCGCGGCCGGCCATGGAGAGGGTCGCTGCTTGCCAGCCATCAAGCAGGACCCTAACACGGTCAACAAGAGTACCATGAATGAGCGATCTCCTCGAGCTAGGGGCAATGGGGATGCCCAAGTAAGAAGTTGGGAGAGGTTGACTGAGGATGCCGAGTTGTAGGGAGATAGAGAAGCAGTCATGAAAGCACGTGGGACGAAAGATTTTGCTCTTGGTGGCATTCATCCGTAGGCCCGAAATTCTATGAAAATCACTTAGAATACGTTTAACTTCCAGAAGCGCATTCAGGGACCCCTTGGAGAAGATCAGTAAGTCATCGGCGTATATTAGGTGGGTTGGGGCAGTGGTCCGACCTCTACCCCAAGTCTTGAACGTTCCAATGCTAGCCGCAATCTCAAACATTGAGGATAGGGATTCCAAGCCAATGACAAACAGTAGGGGGCTCAACGGGTCTCCCTGTCTGAGCCCGCGTGTACCTTTGAAGAAGCCATAGGGCGAACCGTTGAGGAGGATGGAGAATGAAGCGGTGGCGATGCAATTTTGAATCCAGCCAACCCATCTGTCATTGAAACCCATAGCCTTCAAGGCGTCAAGAAGGAAGGAGTGCTCCATTGAGTCAAAAGCTTTAGCAAGGTCTACTTTAAGGCAAGCTTTGTTTTTACTACACCTTTTGTTAAAACCCCATAGTAGTTCCTGTGCCAATCTGATGTTGTCCCCAATGATCCTTCCCTTGATAAAAGCCGTTTGGTTGTGGGAGATGAGGGATGGGAGAACTTCCGATAACCGAGTGGCAAGCACTTTCGAGAAGATCTTGTAGACCACATTACAGCAAGATATGGGGCGGAAATCCCCCATCCCCTTAGGCGCGGGGATCTTAGGCACCAAAGTAAGGAAGGTGTGATTGAGTTGTCTGACCATATTTCCCCCATTGTGTAGAAACAAAAGTGCATTGCAAATGTCACCTTTAACGAGCTGCCAATGACGTTTGAAAATCTGGAGTTGAAGCCGTCAGGTCCAGGTGCCTTGTTGGAGTTGATTGACTTAAGAGCGCCCCAGATTTCATCCTCCATGAAAGGGCGGGTGAGCCAAGCATTTGTAAGTTCCGTAATGATGTATTTTGGTGGCGGGGGGGCCTCCAAAGTTGGGCGAGGGGAATCCGGAGCAAGGAGGGTCTTGAAGTATGATAAAGCAGCATCAGCAACCTCCTTTGGTTTGTCAATGGTGTTCCCTGACCCATCAATGAGGGCGGAGATGTTGTTTCTGTTGTTGCGGATCTTGGAAGACACGTGGAAGAAATTGGTATTCCTATCTCCGAGCTTGAGCCAGTTAATCCTGCTTTTCTGCTTCCATGTAGATTCAATGTCCCCATCAATGGCAATGAGATAGTCCTTAGTAGCTTTGTACAATTGTGCAAGAACATCGTCCCTCGGATCAACCCCCAGTGCGGAGTCAACAAGAGTGAGAAAATCCTTAGCCGAGTTCGCTTCGAGAAGAACATTACCCTCAGTCCTTGCCCATGCTTTGAGGCAATGCTTGACATTCTTGATTTTTTGAGCCAACCGATAAAGTGGGTTTCCCTGGGGAGTAATAATCCAGGCGTTAGTGACGATAGCTTCGTACCCCTGGCGGTCCATCCAGTAGTCAAAGAAGCGGAAAGGTTTCGGCCTGGACACAGGCTTGGCGAGCTCAACAGAGAGAAGATGATGATCGCTTAGGTGCAGGGGGGAGTAAGAGCACTTGGAATTCGGGAAAGTAGTGAGCCATTCCTCATTGACTAAAGCCCGGTCTAACCTTGCCGCAATTCTCCCGGGGCCAATGCTAGAGTTGCTCCACGAGCATAGGTTTCAAGTGGAGCTCAAATCAAGGAGCTTGCAGCTGTCAATACATGCATTGAACTCATCCAGAGCATCCTCATGCGGGGGTCGTCCCCCAACTTTTTCATAGTAGTACCTGACGACGTTGAAATCTCCCATTAAGAGCCAAGGCGAGTCAATTAGGGAAGAAGCGTGCTCAAGGTGAGCCCAGATTTGACGGCGTTCCGACATAATATTTGATCCGTAAATAACGGAAATTGTAATGGTTTTCCCTCCAAGATTGGAGCACTTGAGTGTGATAGCTTGGGCACAGATCTGAATTATAGAGCAGTTCCATGACGAGGTATCCCATAGCACGTATACCCTACCCAAAGGGGTATCATTATGGACGCAGGACCACCCCATGGGAACATGTCGCGCAAATCGGGCCCTTCCTTGAGTCCTTATCTTAGTCTCTACAAGACCTATGATGGAGGCTTTTCTGTTGAGCAGTTCTTTCATGAAGGTCTTCTGTTTGTGTGGCTGGTTAAGGCCACGGGCGTTGCAGACCGCCACTAACATTACAGGAGTTGAGATGTGGAGGCCGGTGGCCTATTGTTCCTCTCCCGTGTTGTTTGTTGCCGCTTTTTTTTGTAGGTCGCAACCGTCCAGGACTGGTTAGTCCTCACCATATCGTCTGGGGCGTGGTTGTGCATAATCTCCTTATCGGGTATAGAGCTTGAGGAGCCATCTTCACCATCCACGGCAGTGTTATTCAGATCTATTTTGTACGTGTCCGTGCTATGGGTCGAAGATTGACCCTGCTTACGAGGTGCAGCAATTTTCCGATGGAGAAGGGCCCGATGGCCGAATGGGAAGTTGGCCCCAGTTTTCTGGTGTGGAATCCCCTTCTTGGGTGGTTTATGAGAGTGCACCACCGACAGGGACGGAGTGGGCCCCCGTTGGGAAGAAATTGTAGCGACATGCTCTTGTGTTTCCCCTGTCCAGTTCAACATAGGGTCCTCATTATTAAAAATAACAGAGGGGTTGTCAGCTTTGGCAGGAGGGGCTTCTTCATGCATGGGATCCGATTGGACGTGCTGCATGGAGCTTCCAAACAAGTTGGAGGGGGCGTCCCCTAAAGGCATTCTAATTGTTGCATCCGCGGGACCACCAACGTTAGAGGACGGCCTGGACATGCGTTCACTAAGAAAGGGGCAAGAAGCCGAGGGATGCCCAAAGGAGACACAATGCGGACAACGAGGCGGTTGCCATTCAACTTCAACCCCAATAATTTCACGCTTTCCAGTGTAGAACACAAGGGGAACAGCCTCAGGTATAGGTTTAGCAGCATGGATGGATATGCAGCATCTTGCATATCCGTCGCGTTGGCCCGCAGCAGTTGCTGCATCTATGAAGAGAGGAGTGCCTATGAGGCTAGCAATCTTGTTAAGGACGAGGTCCGTCGAGTGGCCAAGACTGAGACCATGGAAACGGATCCATACGGGGACTTCAGCAAGGAGATCATGCTCTAGCGAGGCACCTGCCTCCCAGCGCCTGGTAGGCATGAATCTTCCTTGGAATAGCCAAGGTCCGCCGGAGAGAATGCGCTGGTAGTCTTCCTCACAAGATAATTTCAGGTAGAAGAAACCGTTGCGTCTTGGGAAGAGTTTTGGCTGTCCCGATGGTTTCCACACATTGTTGATGAAACTCCAAAGGTGTTTTATGAATGGTCTCTTTCCAAGAACATAGAACACGATTGTGTGTTCCCAGAGACGATCAAGTATACTTGCATCCGTTTCATCAACGAAAGCAACTTGTTCTCCATTGAGGAGGACAGGCGGTGCAAAGGCCATTCGGCGTGAAGGGGGTGCCTCGGCTTGAGGGCCTCCGCAGATGTTCCGCCATGACGGCCTGATGCTCTCTGGAAGTTGCAGAGGGTTTTCGGGTGATGGTTGGGGAAGTGGAGGGTGGGCGGTTGGTGGCTCAGAAGAGGGGACATCCCCTCCCGGGTACGGGGGAGGGTAGTGGGGTACAGGGCCGGGAGAGGAGGTGCTGGGGGGTGGGGTCCGATTTAGCCTTGAAGGAAATTAACTCGGGGAACATATGTTCAAGTTCTCCGTTGATTTATAACATAATTGTGGTAAAGAAATTATGGAATTAATCGACATAAAGCAGTAGTCAAAAGAATAAGAAAATTGTTCTAAACGTTTTATAAAAAGTTCAAGGGAATCATAATTAAAGTTTATTTATTTCCTAAAACAGTTATGGTAAAGAATCGATGATAAGATTATATATGTTAAGTTTCTTAATTGATACGATGCCAAATTTTCACAAAATTTGTAAAGGAAGTTGCCCTGGTTGAAAGTAATTGATTTTATCTTTGATAGTATTTACCTCAAAAATATTGAATCTCGATAAAAGGGTTTCTTTATATGACACAGTATACACATTCTTCACAATGTAGGTTCCAAGAATCAAATAAATTATGGAATAATTGACGTGTGGTCTCTTTCTTGATTATTCCACAGTCGTATTCACCGTATGTATACACGACGGATTCGACACACTTTGTAAGACTGGAAATCTATATGCATGCGGTCAAAGAAACCTTAATTAAGTCAGGGATCCCAAAAGGAGGCCAAACTTCCGTCCGTCTGTCTATAAGAATTGACTTTAGATCAAGGTTGAGACAAATATCATCCCCCCCTCTCTCTCTCTCTATCTATCTATCTATCTATCTATCTTATATATACATCTTGTCCAAGATTTATTTGTAGACATTTCGAAGTTTTTTTAATCTAACCTAACAAATAGATTTAAATATAGTTAGGTTATAATTACATCAAAATTTTAAAATCGACAATAAATAATAATAACAACTCTGTTGACATATACCGACTTACAAATGTACTCCTACATATTTATAATAAGAGTATATTGAGAAATACGGACATTAAAAAATTAAACACCACTGCAATAAAATTAGACTATAGTGACATTTTTTTCCAAATTGAATCACCAAATCAACTGTTGTTAAATATACAATGATAACATTATTTGTCGCAACATCACTATAGCCAAATTTTGTTGTAGTGCACCTGTAGTATTGGATATAATCAAAATACGTCTTCTTGACCATTTTTATGTAATTAAATAATAGATAGATTTAATTATATTTATTAGCTAGAATTTTGAAAAATCAAATATCAAGGTCAGGGACGAAGCCAGGAATTTTTACTTGGGGGGCCAAGTTATTGAGACCACATACACATACACATACGCATACACATACACATACATGTAGATACATTATATGTATAAAGTTTATCTTTTTTATTATTTATTGTTTTAATTTTTTATATTTATTTACAAGAATTTTTTACAAAGATACCCCTATAAACTTACGATTTCACATAAATATCCAAACAAACATTGTATGGACAAAAAGGTCCTTACAAAATTCTTCAAATCACAAAAACTTTTATTAACACAATGTTAAGTAGTACCATTAAATCTAATATTTAAAAAAAGTAAAATTATACCAGACTTAATGTAGGGATACAAAGGGATATATATGTATGTACACATTCCTTATAATATATTTTGACAGGTGTATATGTATCTGTATTAAAACGAATAGATATATAAATGTCACTTTGGTGTCCACGTACATTTTTGTCTATATTTTTATTTGTTTTTTTAATATATAGCCGTATATTTATTTTAGATTACATATAATAAAACTTTTAACTTTTTCTTTATATTCGGTATAATTCTTATGATATATATAGAGAGAGAGTTTAATGGGGCTGCTCCCTTGGGGCAACCAACATGGTTGCCCCGTGTCATTTTTGGCGTTTTTTTTTCAAAAAATATCACCATGTATATTCATTCATATATCACTCCTATATGTCATTCGAATTTCGTCAGAAACAGAGACTCATACGGCCTCCATCCAGACAACCATTTTTTAACGGTAATAGGATTTTTTAAATCGACATCATATCAATGGAAGCCGTAGGAGTCTTCGTTTCTAACAAAATTTGAATGACATATAGGAGAGATATAGAGATGAATACACATGGCGATATTTTTCGAAAAAAATAAAAAAAATCGAAATAGGGGGGCGGGGCAGCCATGTTGGCTGTCCCCGGGGGTAGCCCCATTAAATCCACATATATATATATATATATATATATATATATATTGTATGTGTATCATAATAAGTCATTCAATTCATATATATATATATAGAGAGAGAGAGGAAAGGGATATATATAAACTAATTTATAAAGTATTTGTGATTGTATTCATATTCAATCCATATTTATTTTATATATATACCCAATTTTCAAGATACAATAATACATTATTCATATTCGTTGATATCTATATTGACATCAATACTCATGTATTAAAATAAATTTGGATATGATGACACTTATATGCTTGTCCATAACTAATCATTTATATCTTTATTATGGTATCTTTTGCATAATGTTGGTATATTTTGCGTAATTTAATTACTCTTTAATTGATGATTATTTTAATAACCTGAAATTTTTAATGGGTTTGTTTAGGTTCAAAATGAAAGTTCATAAAAAGATATAAAGGTCGGCATGCGTACAACATGTAAATGCTAATAGTTAATTATACATCTTTAATAATGGGAATGATCCACGATACTAAAATGTGCATATATGGATGTTTTTTTAATCTATCAATATTTCATTCATTGTTAAAATATATAATTATGAGTATTATTTGTTACAAAATTGTTTTTATGTAAAAATTAGAGACGAATGTTATATCTACTATTATATCAGTAACGAATGTCAATATAGTACCGTTTATTCGTCATATTTTCAGAATCTTAACTAATCGTCGATATTTAAATCATGACAGTAAGCGTCACTATATGGACCAATAGTATTGATATAACAATGGATATCACATTCTTTCTACTTCCAAATATAAAAAATCTCTACATACCTATTTTGTTCTTGTACTTATGTATATCATGTAGTTCATGTAAAACATACAAATGTTAATGATAAAATTATCGTATTCATATAATATTATTGATTTTTTATTGAGAAATAAGGATGGAAGAATTATATACAACTTATAAATGAGGAATGGGGGGGGCATTTTATACAACTTATTAGCATTTGTATTTAACTGTTGTATTTAAGTCATGCTTTATTACTATTATATAATACATATAATAAAAATTGTTGGGAGACGGGGGGCCAAGCCCCCTCCCGCCCCCCTTGTCTCCGTCACTGATCAAGGTCTATATGCATGGTTTGTAGAGTGATATAGTTGTGTGCTAAAATATATAAGTCAGTTAATTATAACATACAACCTTTTTAAATTTTAGTAGAAGAATATGGGAGAAGTTTTCGAACATGTATAAAGATAAAATGAACTTTTAGAAAATAAAGCAAATGATCGGATACACAACTATTCATCTTTATTATAAGAGCATATGAATACACATAGAAGGCAGATCATGTGAGAGCCAAAATCTGTGAGAGCATGAGAGCAATGAATCTGGAACACTGGATTCTGCTCTTCTCTCTCCTCCTGCAATTAATGATGAGAGAGATGATAGAATCTAATGATCCAGAATCAATCCTCTCATGCCCTCGCAGTTTTTGGCTATCACATGATCAAACATCCATACATATATAAGGGTTAAATGGGGTTGCCCCAAGGGGGGAGGGAGTTAAGTTGTCTCCTCTCATCTCATTTTTTATTTTTTTTTGAAAATTGCTTCTGTGGAATTTCACCATTATATCACTATATTATATCATTCAAGTTTAATGCGAAACATGAACTCATACATCCTCCATCCAGACAGTCATTTTTTAATGGTCCCAGAATTGCTGAAATCGACTTCATCTAGATGGAGGATGTATGAATATTTATTTCACACGAAACTTGAATGACATAATGTAAGTATATATTATTGAAAAGCACGGAAGCAATTTTCGAAAAAAAATAAAAAATAAGAAAAGTGATATGGGAGGAGTCAAGTCTCCCAAAGGGCAGCCCCATTTAACCCTATATATAAACTACTTTCTTAATATTTTTTTTGATGTTTTGATTTCTTAATATAAATTAACAAAGATCGTGGACAATGAACTCTACCTAAATAAAACCAACAAACAAAAAAACAACTACCGGTTTATGTCACTGCATCCAAACTTATCACATGATTGTGGTAATCCTCAGAACAAGTCCCCACACAAAATAGTGGATTATTCGGATTCCGAAGAATAGGCTCGCTCCACTTATCTGGAAAGGCTTTAAAGCAGGACCACTGATCATTTTTCGACGACCCGCTTATCATATCACCAATGCACCCCTTCCAACAGGCCGCGTCTGACCGCTCACGTGCTCTCGGTCCTACGTGTCAACATTCTCACACGTGTCAGCCCATCCATCGCCCAACCCCCCGCCGGATCCAAAACCCGGACTTGATCAACGGAGCAATTCCCGAACATCTCGACCCACAAATAACACGTCCCACCCGATCGGGGCACGACTCTCAAACTCGACGACAATCCATATGAGCCGTCCGATCATCCACGCGTCGACATCTAAACTGCCATTAACCGCCTTTGCTACTTGCAGTGGGTATATCCCCAATAGATTCCCAGTGTTTTTGTTCTATAAAACTCCCGCAAGCGACCTCCCCCTCTTTGTTTTGCAGAGGACGAAGAACAAAAAAATCTAGAGAGATAGAGAGCGTAGAGAGCTATAGAGAGAGAAAGATGAGCAAGGAATTGAGCGAGGACTACCTCGTCGGCGACGAGATCGGACGGGGCAGATTCGGAGTCGTCAGCCACTGCACTTCCGCCGCCACCGGCGAATCCTACGCCCTCAAATCTGTTGACAAGTCCGCCGTCGTCGATGCCATCGACCGCGAGTGCCTCGACCGGGAAGCCAAGTTCACCGCGCTCGTCACCGGCCACCCCCACGTCGTCTCCCTCCATGACGTCTACGAGGACGACGCCTCCCTCCACCTCGTCCTCGACCTCTGCTCCGGGGCCGACCTCTACGACCGCATCACAGGGCGATCAGGGGGATCCGGCGCGCCGATGAGCGAGGCGGAAGCGGCGGAGGTCATGCAGCCGCTGATGGAGGCGATTGCGCACTGCCACAGGTGCGGCGTGGCGCACCGCGACGTGAAGCCGGACAATGTACTCTTCGACGGGAGTGGGAGGCTCGTGCTCGCGGATTTGGGCTCCGCGGGGTGGTTCGGCGACGGGAGGGCGATGGACGGCCTCTTCGGGACGCCGTACTACGTCGCCCCGGAAATCGTCGCCGGGAGGCCGTACGGGGAAAAGGTGGACGTGTGGAGCGCCGGTGTGATCCTGTACATAATGCTATCCGGGATGCCACCGTTCTACGGCGAGTCGGCGGTGGAGATCTTCCAGGCGGTTCTGAGGGACAGCGTCCGGTTCCCTTCCAGCGTCTTCGGCGACGTTTCCCCGGCGGCGAAGGATCTGATCAGGAGGATGCTGAGCAAGGACGTCCACCGGAGGCTCTCCGCTGAGCAAGTGCTCCGTATGCTCTCTCTCTCTCTGCTCCTCCCTCTCTCCTTTTCGTCCGGATCGGCGGAAATCCCCAATTTCTAGGGTTTCCGATCGCGTCTCTCGATTCGATTCTGAACGGATGTGGTGACTACTTTCAGGACACCGGTGGATGGCGAGCGGAATGGAGTCGAGGGCGGAGGCGTAGCGCGGACGTCGTCGGCACGGCGAAGATGGTGTGGGAGTTCTAGAATGTTCCGGGAGTAGTTTTGATGTACATATAATAACGGGAGAAAGAACACAGCGGAGCGTTTACGGCTTTTAGTTTTCCCGTTGGGAGTTTCTGCTGAGCAAAAGAGAGAAGAGAGAGATGGAGATTTCGTTTTCTTTGGTGTGTTTTTTTCGCCCCCTTTTTCCACTTTTTATATGTCGCTGTTTTTATTTGATTCTAACTAGTGTACAAAAACTCGTAATTGCAATATCAGTTGGTTTTCGGTATAGGGGGATATGATGTGTATTTGTGTGGGCTTAAATTCGTTGGAGGAAATATTTCGACCAAGTACACGTTTCTCCGGTTAATTTGAAAAACGTGAACGGAGGGGGGCGTTACAGCGACAAATTTGAATTCTTATTTCGGATCTTATAATAGCTGAGGTAAGAAATAAGGAAGGGACAAGTCATAATAATTGCATACCAAGATTAATCGATGAGGTGATCTTTATGTAATCACTTTATGATGAGATAGCTTAGCTTATCTCGAGATGAAGCCATTATTTTAGAAGAAATGGACGATATCTTCCTATGAAACAGGGAGTTTAAAAATCATGTGTGACTTATCTTCCATGATAATGAAGATTTGTTAGCACATAGGGAGGTTGGATTCGATGCCATGGTTTGACCATCTTTGCTTCAAGTGCAATAAATAACTGATAATTCATTTGGATGAAGGCTAATATCTCCCTATCTTAGAACGATAAGACTTTATCACATCTTACATAATTACCAATTGGAGAATAAATTGGAAATATCAACATTAAAATATCTATTATATCTCTTGTTTAAGGTCTGTTCCACAACTACTTTTCCACTATATATTTTTCCTTTCCTCCATCTGCTCATGTCTTTATCCCTTTTAGTTTTAATACTTTTGAATTCTTAGCATCATAAGTTGTTGAGCTTTTGAAAAGGATCCAAAAAATCATGAGCACTAATGTTATGGTTCTTAGGTTTATGGATGTAGTGTTTAGAAGGATCGATTTTGTAATTCAGAAAGGATTAGCAATGTAGTGTTGCCCGCTTGTCTCCTATTTCGATGTTTTGAATGTCAAATTCATTGCAAAAGGTTTCCTCTAAATAATGAAAATTAAACCATGAAAATTATTCACTATATAGCACACAATAATTTATAACAACAATCACTTGTTCTATATTTCCAAGAACAATACTTGTTCTATATTTCCAAGAACAATAAAGATATGGACGAATGAGAACAATTCACTATTCCATTAAATCAAAGTCCTCCAAAAAGAAGAAGAAAATCGAGCATAATCTACTTATAACTTATTTAACACTCCGCTCCCCATAAGAGCATAAATCTCTTTTGAGTATTCATGTGATCCTCGGTTTCCAAGTTCGAGCTGTTGCAATTAGAACATATGTTGACTCCTCTCATCCTTTATATCACTCAAGCAAGGATGAGAGAAAAATCATACTCCTAAATGCTTCAAAGACGTTCTCGATTATGCATATAGAAAGAATAATATTAGAGTATATAAAAAAAGATTTTATAACCTATGGTTGTGATCATAAAAGTAAGATACAAGTTGCGGTTGAATAAAAATGCAAATATTTGCATCACTCTCATATATTCCCAAAAGATGAAGTTGACAATGCTCTTGATGAACAGAGGCTTCATAAACGAAATCAATGTCAAACCCCATTCCTTTACAGGAACATTCGTTTGTTTGACTTGTCATGATTTTACTTGCTAATTAGTTTGATATCTCACATTAGGATGGGGGAGTCGAATTATTATGTGCTTTGGCGTTTTCCACATGTTGATGATGTCCAAATTTATTAAGCTGCCGGTTTCTTCCACACGGCATATTCCTCCAATAATGCCCATGTCATCTCGAACAATTAATGCCCATTTTATAATTACTGTTTATTGTACCATTCTAATCTATTTTTTTATTTTTGTTATTACGATGGATGGTAACGATTTACATGATGTCTGGAAATTTGGATGCAATAATTCTCAATTGTCAACTTCTCACATGGGTGGCTGCCAATTTCGTGAGTGGGACTAATAGATCTATCCTTCTTTATTCTTATTATTTAAGCTTTTATATATTGGAGACGCAAATGTTATCTTACTAATTATTGTACATTTTTCTCGAATTAAGAAAGTGACGTTTATATTGTTTGTTAGTGTGTTCATCATTCCATGTTTATATCATCACTAGCATTTTCCCTGAAGTCTTCTTCCTTGGTCTTTGGTCTAGACTTTATTCTAGTATTTGGTCATTAAGGAATCATTAAGGAAAAACACCATCCACGTCAGTGTTTCACTCTCTACACAACTAAGACTAATTATGGGTCTATTTTTAATAGTATAATAATGGTGAACCCCACAGTTTAGCTTGATATATAGCACACAAATTGACCATGTAAATAATTCATATTATTCGTAACAACCTGATAGACACGTTCATGAATTAATATATTAAATTTAAGATAACCATACCACTAGCACCATATAAAAAATTTTGCCCTCTTTCTCTAATTATTTAATTAATTTATTTAGCCATGGGACAAGGAAATAATTCATATAGTTTATAGAAAACAATGGGCTGTAGTGCATATAAATTGCATATTAAAATAATTTATGTTAAAAAATGCTACCGAACTAGCTGTCATATAAAATGTCGAAACATCTAAAAAAGGAAAATAATCACTAGGAAAGCATGATGTACATATTTTATAGATCATGATTTGCCCAACCAAGGGCTTTTGGAGAAGAGGTATTGGGAATATTCCTCTCTTATCTTGTTTTTCATTACTCCTGAAATAACTACTCTTTTTCATTATTCTACAACTATATATTTTATTAAATGTAGCTTTCACTTTTAGATTATTATTATTATTATTATTCTCATTCTCTGATTACACTACCTATTCTACGTAAATTAACTATCATTATTCCACAATCATAACAATTTATCTTGTATTTTCAAAAATAACAAATGAATGAGGAATATGACTAAAAGATGACTATCCTAAATTTACCAAATTAAATTAAAATCACCCAAATAAACAAGAAATGAGAATAAATAATATTTATTTCTTTCACCTTATTCTTCAAGACTACGTTTGAATGGGAGATAAGAAATAAGGTAAAACAAGGAATTTCTTCAAGACTACGTTTGAATGGGAGATAAGAAATAAGGTAAAACAAGGAATAAATAAAAGTAGTTTCTTGTTTTTCTAATCCTCTTGAATCTCGACAATAATATATTCAAGAGTTCATTTACATCTCGAAGAAAAGCATGCAGAGAAGCGAGTGAATTGTGATGCTCGTGGAACAATCAGTCGCAAGTATAGGGAAGCGTGTAGAACAAGATGCAATCAACTATAATATCACTAAAAATCATTCTAGTAGCCTACAAGCCTCCATAGTAGTCTTACCTCAACACGCTACTTGTAAAGTTGGTTTGTTGAGTGTTAAAGATCACATGATGTCCTTAATTAACCAAAACATAATCAAAAGGTCTCAATGAAATTCTATTGTAGAATTCAAATTCTTCCTTTGTGCAACGTCCAAAGCTAAGCTAAATACATGTTTCTTGCCTAATGCTCTAATTTAATACGTCTAATCTAATAGAATGAATACCTTGTCGGCTCTCAATTCCCTTGTATATGGAGCAAGACATGATATGCCCTAGCATTCCTCTTCAAATAATTGAAAGAGTCGAACTTTGACCTCGATGATGAACTCAGAGGCTACATTTACTACTACGTTCACAACTTCTCGCTCTGATTAACTTTCTCAATCCCCTCTAACTTAAGCTTCATGTCTCGTTCCATCCACATCAATGAAATCATGTTATGTCCCTCCTTAACCTTAGGGAACTACCAACAATCGATCATTCTCGAACATCAACAACTTCCTCGAATGCTTGCTTCACCATTTATAATCAATCACACTAAATCAGCATTGGTTGGCCCTCACACCACTCGCTATTGCTATTTAAGGTCTCCTCCCCTCAATTAGCTATCATGTATTTTTATTTCCATACTAATAGGCATTATGATAGTTGGATTTCATATAAATAAGCTTTAATTTTTAAGATGTTTGTTACCGCAGAGTTCCCTACAGTGGGATGCAAATGGAAATGAATATTCGTTTTTGTATTTATTTTATATATATTTTTGACATCCGTTACTATATGTTTTAAAATAGATATGAATACAAACATCACTTTAATATCCCATAAATATAAGTTTTGTTATTTATAAATCAATTTATTATAAATATATAATAATAAATGAACTAATTTATAAATATTTTAACAAAATTTTATACATTGATCAACATATTTTATATAATTATTATAAATAAATACATTTAATATATTTATTTTATGAGTGAACCATACAATGTTTAAACTAAAATCTATAAACTACTTCTGCTGATATTCGTACCGGAACCACATCCATTTTTAACATATGATATAACATTTTTCATATCCACCAATATCTATCTACATCACTAGTAGCTTTTTCTAATCTAAATAGGGATATCATAACACACACACATGCGTGCACACGCCATAAAAAGTACATTAATATTCAATTAATATTAAATAAACTCAGATCGATTCATATATCATAGATCAAATTTCATTCAGCCGCAATCGTCCAAAAATCCATCGCATCATAATGCGTGCCATCAGAAAAGTTACGACGTAAAATCTGAACTGTAAAATAAACCGAGAGCACTAAAAAATTCGATTCGATTAAATAAGACCAACGAAATCAACTGTTCGTTGATCGGAGGTCGTTTAAGAGCTGGGACTATATCCAGTTGCTGGATTTTTTCCCTAGAAGCCCCTGTTGCAGCCTCCTTCCCTTTACTGGAGGTGATCTCCCCTCTTCAAAGGAGCCAAATTGCTATTGGAAAGCTCCAACCTCTTTTCCTTAGACTGTCGCTCTCGAAATAGCAGCTTCTTGCAGCTCCTTCGACTGCAGCAATTGTTGCTACACTTCCGGGAAGCAATCAAGTTGTTGTCCAGCAGCTGCTTGGAGCCCTCCTCCTCCCCAGGAGCTGCTCCCAGCAGCCAAACTACTGCTATCTAAGTAGCAGCTGGTGTTGCTACTACCTCAAGAGGAGAGGTTGCAGGTTCCCTCTTCCAAGAAGCTTTTTGGCTGCCATTAAAAGGCCTCCTAGTTGTTGCTCTCCTTCCCCATCTCCAAACCTTGGAGATCCAAGGTACAATCTTCCCCCTCCTCTTGTTGCACTCCATGTATGATTAAACTCATGTTAAATCCTGGGCTTCCTTAACAAAGGCTTGATTTGTGACGGGCTGTTCACTTTCGATGCGGGTACGAGGGACCCCCGGAACAAGGTGGAGCTAGAGACAAGGATAATGACCAAGCCTGACTGAGGGATTGAGGACGGAAGCAGCATGTGTAAGATTTAAAATCATACCATTGATTATACACTAATCTCATGATAAAAATGTGAAAAATTAGGGAGTGAATTACATGTATTTATACCTGAAATCAGATCATTGTTATTCACAAAATTTAGGTTAAAAGTGTGAAAGATTTAGAGTAATTAACATGAAATTAAGATCAAATTAAAGTTCATTAATGAGCCATTATCCATGCCTTACAATTGAGAGAATTGGAGGATAAAATGGCATGTATTAAGATCTAATTTCAGACCATGATATACTACCGTTTTTCATGCTTGAATACAAATATTTTGAGATGAATTAGCATGATATTGAATCTCAATTCAGACCATTTATTAGCTACAGATTTAGGCTTGAAAGATGAAAAATTGAGGATGTTTGATATGCATTTAACATTAAATTCAGATCATAATTATGATATGATTCTATGTCAAAAATGTGAAGGATTTGAGAGTGATTTGCATATAATTGAAGCATAATTTCATAACATTGGTAGTTCCATATTTTATACTTAAAATATGATTATTTGGGAATGAATTAACATGCAATTTTAATTTAAACTTCAAACCAATAAGTTATAGATTTCCATGTCTGAACTATGATCTAATTTGGGGGTTTTTGTATGAAGAGTTTACTCTCTAAAGGTTACTAGATTATGAATCTTAGATCTGAATTTCAGATCAGATTATAGTCAAATCTTGGATTTTTAAAAGGTCAAAAATTGAGGATGATTTGCATGTATTAACATCTGAAAATCAGACCGCTTTTAGGATCTGACTTCATAATAAAATGTGATTATTGGATGGTGAGTTTCATGTGTGAATTGAAAGAATTAGGGGTGGTCAACATACAAATTTGACTCAACTTAGATCACTTATTTAGCTACTAAGTTCATAATTTAAAGACTTAAAAGAATTTGGAAATTTATGTGGTATTAAATTTAAATCCAGATTTAATGAGTAGCTCTAAATATCGTTAATTTAAAATAAAGAAGTTGGGTGTCTTGACATGAAATCAACCCAATCAGATCACCAATTTGTTCTAGAATCCAGATCTAATAAATAAGCTTCTAATCTCATGATTTGATAAAAGAGAACATTATGGTATATTTCATACAAGTGACTTATAAAATTTAGATCAATAATCATACCACTTAATTATGAGTTAAATAAGAAAAGTAGAATTTTGATTTGAATCAAATTTAGATCCAGATCCAATGAATATCTGATGATATCAAAACTTTAGAAATAATAAAATATACCACATATACCGATCATTTTCTATCCTTTAGGCATACTCTAATAACCATATGTCACTTTTGACAAAGTTAATGATAAAAGATCTAGATCTGTACAGTCAATCACAACAGATATTGAGAAAGGATGATGAATCAAGTCAATGTTGGTTAATCGCTAATGACTGATAATTAAGAGTGTCAGTCATGATGACACTTACACCTGACTGTGCGAGGATGTAGTGACCCTCAGCTGGGCGGGAGATAGGAAGCCCAGTTAGTGTAGTGGTTACTTAGTGCACGGGTCTCGGATCCCAGTCTTTTCTCGGTTTTTCGCGAGCACTCGTAGTTCTACGTCTCCTTAAGATCCACAAGTTATCTTTTAGATCAATTCGCTGACCCTTGTTCTTTTGGATGCCTAGGCTAGAGGCCCTCGGTTTTGGTTTTTTGAGCTTGTTAGCCCATACCGGTCGGGCTATTTTTTTGCAGTGATGTGTTCCGAACAGTCTCTCCCCCATCCTAAGGGCGAAGTTTTGTAGTAGCCTAGCCCTCCCCTGGATCACACATCCACTGGGTAGGCGAGATGGAAAGGTCTCTTCGAAGGCTTCCTCACCGCTTGAGTTTCGGTTCCTATTCTTGAGGGTTGGATATAGTTGAGTTGGTTACAGATTGAGCTTAGTGATAGTTGAGTTGGTTATAGATTGAGATCGGTTACAGTTGAGTTGGTTATTGATTGAGCTTAGGTACAGTTGACTGTGTTACAGTTGAGCTAGTTACTATTCCGCCAGCAGGTCCTGGCAAACAGAAAATATCATATTATGAAAATCATCCTTATTAGACTAAGAGATACTACCACGATTGTTAGATGTGGCTAGTGGATGTGTTGAAAACTTAGTTAGAATGTATTTTATCCCACTACATGCCTACGGAGGTACCCCAATCCTAAGTCTTCCTTATTTCTTTAAATTCATAGTGTGAGGTCTCACTCAGACCAAGAATACAGACTATCCACTAAGCTTGGGAAATTTAACAAGAAAGGAATAAAACACAAGACTCATCATCTACACGTACTAAGATCCATCCAGATGAGTCATAAACATCAGAAAAAAGATCTAGATCACGTCGATCATAATAAGAATATAATATATCAAGGGGTCTGGATTACATTGATCATAATAAGTATTTAATAAATCAAGAGATCTGAATCACCTCAATCATGATAAGCATTGAATAAATAAAAGAGTTGAAATAGGATGGGGGAAAATGAAAAATCATATACAGTTCTATATTGGAGACACATCTTAGAGTCATAATGTGAGGTTACCCTCAGATGAAGATCACATATTATCCACTAAACCTGAGAATTTTGATAAAGACAAAGATCATATATAAAACTCATCATCCATATTACCAAGATCCATCAAACGTATGTTATAAAAAGGCCATAAGTTAAATATGGATCATATAATCTATGCCTAAAAATATTAAATATGGGTAATTGAGGTGGATTGAGTAAGTCATGGGATTCACATAGAGAACAACTTGAAACCAATTTCTATGCAAATAGCTCGTTAAAAATTTAATTGTTAAACCATATCTACTTGCTTTCTTTTGGAGCCACTAATTTCCTGTCATTTTTTATTGATTAGATGTGCTCAACATTTGTTGATGTTCTGTTCTTCCTAATGCATGGATTGCATGAAAAACACCCGCATCTTGGTATTAAGAGAGTTGAACATGAGCTTCCACAGTTATTATTGTTAGATACACATGTTATATTTTTGTTCAGGATATTATAAATGCTTTTCTTTCTCTTCTGCTACATTTGAGATATATGTATATAATGCAGTTTCTTTTGTTACATGTTAATTTATATGAAAATTAATGCAGTATAAATTGGTGACACATTATTGTTCTGTGGCTTGTTAAATAAATGAGAATGTCATTCGAAAAACAAAAGATTTTCCCTAAATTTAAGAAACCTAATGCGATCTCTAGTGAACATAATACAATGAGTGTTGTGTAAACAGGTATCCCAGGTTCGTATGGGTGGGGGCACCACAGTATATTACGATGCGATCGACTTTTGATCGATTGCGGCCGAATGAAATTTGATCTATGATTTATGAATCAATATGAGTTTATTCAATATTAATTGAATATTGATGTACTTTTCATGGTATGCGAACCCTAATTTGGTCAGGATCGAGTTATTCGGATCACGTATGCATGCGTGCATGCATACACATATTTGTTTGCATCCCTCCCTAGGTAATCATTGCCCATTATTTATAGTTCTTGGTATAACCTGTCCAAAATTAGGAACAACTATATCACAACTCACGTTAGATTGGAGATATTATAGTCAAGAAAGCTAGACGTCAATTTTAATTAGTGACTTTTTTTGAAGGAAAAAGGGTGTCAAACCGTAAAGGTGGACACCTAAATTCCAATTAGTAACTTAGAAGTGAAGGTAAGATAATCTGTACCCAAAAATAAATTACATTGTGGATATATGTTTATCTTTGGATAAATAATAACGAAATAGATCCTTAGCCACTATACATATGATGTCATTTCTCGTGTAAGATAGCTTACATTATTTTCACACATTTGTGCACACATGCACACATGATGAATCCATGTTTCTTCTCCTTTATTCTTTCATTTATCTAAAATCCTTAGTAAAAATACATGTAAATATGAACTAATTATCATTAATTAACATATTTACTATATTTACTAATATTATATATTTAGCACTTATTTAATCCAAAATAAAATAATAAATAGAAAAAGGAAAATAAAATAAAGAATGATGTAAATATGTACATACTGATCTTGACCTTGTACCCATTTCAATATTGACGTGATTGATAAAATAAATAAGTAGCGGGAGATAAGAATCTTAGTCTATAAAAATATCAGAAAATAAATATTACCAATGTACATATACAAATTATTCACCTTGTACATATTTTCATCTATTTTATTTATCATTCATATAACTTCATATGTAAATATTTTCTTCTTCAATGTTATTTATAATAATATATTAATTTATAAAAATAATATTATTTATAACTAATAAATAATATTATTAAAATAAAATAAAAATATATTTACAATCTCTAATTTAATTTAAAAATAGAATAGCTTTATTCATATATTACGTCAAAAATACTAAAAAATAGAATAGTTTTATTTTTTTGTATTTTATTTCCTATGCAAATTTCATGCATTAATTATTTTTAAAATCCAATAAATAAAAAATACTAAAAATCTTAAAAAATCAGAAAATTGTAGAAATTTCCAAAAAATATGATTTACTTCTTGTTTGTAGATAATTTGTCATAGTTTTTAGGAAAAATAATTTAGTAATTTTGACTTTGTTTTATATTTTTCAATTGAAAAATACTCATATATGCTCATTGTTTGATTTTTCTCCTATTTTTATTCATTTTGAAAAAATTTAAAAATTCAAAAAAATCTCCCAAAATCACAAAAAAAGTAAACAAATTCTTTAGACATTTTTTTATCATTTTTATGATATTTAAAAAATCCAAAAAATGTTTTTCTATCATGTATAAATTTCCTTTGAAAATTAATTATTTCAAAAATTAAAAATTTGTAAAACTCAAAACCAATAAAAATTAAAAATCAGAAAATATAAAAATAAAAAGATAAAAAATCAAAAAGATAAAATTCTCACAAAAAATAAGATAGCTGGCATTTGAATTTCCTCTTTCTTTTCATTAATTTTTTTAATTATTAGAATAACCCTCGGGAGTTTAGCCTCCCTGAGTTCGATCCTATTGTTATACATGTAAGATAAATAGCAAATTCTCTTGCTACATTTTTTAATTTATTTACTTTGAGAAGTAAATAAAATTTTTATTGAGGGATTATTTGGGTTGCAACGACACATTTGTTTTCTTGAATAAAAACCCATAGATCCTTGTGTATAATTCTCATAAATAAAAACCCATTAAGATCTTGCCCAATAAAATGGCGCCATTGCCAGGGAGGTACGGCGAGGGTAGTTAGGTCTCTTATTTGACCTGTTATTCTTGGTTGTAAATTTTTGGTTATATTTTTCTATATTTTTTCGTTGCTCATATTCATTGTGTATAATTCATTTTTCTCTTACTCATATTTTTATAATTATATCTCTTAGATATTCTTTCTTTCCTCATTCTTGCAAGGGCTTACAGAGCGAAGGAGGCTATCCTAGGAGAGCTGAATCACTCGAGCGAAGCAGAGGCCGGACGTTCTTCATCGACCGACATGAGAGAGCATGAGGAGGGCAGGAGCTTGTTCAAGAGCAGACATTTTTAACTAAGAATTTATTCCTTTGAAAAAAGTTCTTGTAATTAATTTTGTAAATAATTTCAGCACTTGCCCTTTTTTGTTTTCTTAGAGACATTTGGACACTGTTATTGGGGTCTGTTTCGCCAAGTGCAGGTGCACTTGGGGGACTGATAAACACGAAATTCAAGAGTGGTCGTATTGACTCACAAGGCGAGTCAACAGTCGGTGCGGTGACCACTACAAATGAATCTCGTATTTAATCAACAATTAACCCACACTATAGATTAAACAAGTAGAAATAAATGTGGAGTAAAAATTTATTTTTAACTCTACACAAAAGATGTATAACAAGCAAGCATGTAGAGAGTTCGATCACAGGGAGCAAAAGGGCAGATGCACAAGTGAGTGTGAGTGTGAAGTGTGTCTACACTATGCAAGCAAATATTTTAGTGGGTTTTTATTTTTAATTTTTTTATTTAATTTTTAATTTTGTATTTTGGTTTTTAATTTTCTGATTTTTAAATTTTATATTATATATTTTTTTCTTTTTCAATATTGGAATATAAAAACCATGTAATAAAAGGGGTGATAAAATATTTATAAAAATATGCAAAAATAGTTAAAAATTCAGAAATAAAATCTTTTTGGTATTTTTATGATTTTTTACTGTTTTTGTGATTTTTGGGTATTTTTCAAAGTATTTTTCGTATTTTTAAATACTGAAATAACGCAAAACAGGGAATTAGTTACTGGCTGGGGATAGAATGGGAATTGAAAATATCAAATAGCCACAAAATTTTTCCAAACTATTTTCAAAATAAAGAGGATAAAATATAGAAACTACAAAACTTGAGTTTGCAATTTTTGGAGTTTCTACAATTTTTTAGATTTTTTTGGAGTTTTTAGGTATTTTCAAATTTTTAAGGTTTTTCTTTTGAGATTTTTAGTGATTTTTTGGACTGACACTAAAATAGGTTAAAATACACAGTAGGTAATTTTTTTGAAATTTTTTCTAGGTATTTTACTATTTTTTTTGGTATTTTCTAAACTAGACAGTAGGCAAAAAGCAAGTTTTTGATTTTTAATAAATATTAAAATGCAATAAAATCAAAAACTAGAAATATGACGTGGAAGTACAAGCACACAGGAGCTTAATGTGATTTTTTGTGGATTTTTTTAAGTTAAAAAGATGCCCTAATTAAATAGGTCAAGCAAGCAAAAATGTCACAGCCTAGCAGGGGTATAAGTGTAAATATCCAGAAGTCCAGGGGCATACAAGCAAATTTCTACAAAATTTTACAATAATTATCAAAGTTCTTGGAGCAAATACAAATTAGCAGACCCGTAGGGGTATCAGCACAAAATACCCACCAGGGCGCATGACTTGCACGCGCCTGGCAAGGACCTAAAAGTAATTCCAAAAACCTTCGGGGGCTAATATGCAATATTTCCAAAAGTTTAACACTTAAACTACAAGTCCTGGTACTAAAATGAAATAACTAAAGGGTCGAGGGCCTCCTTGCAAAATGCCCACACCTCACGTGAACAAGTCACGTGAGGTGACGTGGCAAAGGACCCAATTGTAATTGTGAGAAACTTAGGGGCCTAATTATAAAATTTACTAAAGTTTTTAACTACTAATAAAAGTCTTAGGACTAAAACTAAATTACAAAAATGGCGAGGGTCTAGATGCAAAATACCCTCGCAAGGCAGATCCAACGGCATCGGCTCTTCACTTGGACACGTGTCATCTCTGGGAACGTCGATACCACTTCGAGGATGCACGGCTGTGATTAGGTCTGACGGTGCGATCGGACGGTGATGAGAGGCCAAGATCCAACGGTGACTGTGAGCCCTGGAGTTCCTCGTAGATCGGACGGTGGCGGATAAAGGAGCAAGAACTGGGAAGAACGCCGAGCTCGGTGACCTTCCAAGTCTCCTCCCTTGCACGCCCGACGGTGGCTGAAGGTGCGGCGAGGCTCAAAAGACTCTTGACGGGTTGCTCTTGCGGCTGACGGTCTTCAAAGGGGCGGAGAACGTCTGGTGCGCACCAGCGAGGTCGGCGGAGCTGCGACCCTCCAGGAACCTCCGGCGAACACCAAAGATGTCTCCATGCGTGCGCGAACGTGACCGGACCTGCCAAAAATGTTAAGAAGGTCGAGGGTAAAGTGCCTCGACCTTCGGCTGGCTCTCAAAGACACTGTATGGCGATGTGGATCCTCAGCCGGAGTTGCGCTCCGGCGAGGTATTCGAATATGTGATTCTTTGGATGATTGGACGAGAAGCAAGGATCTAGATGGATCTAAGACTACCAGGAATATAACGAGGATAAAAAGGAAGAGAAGAAACAACCTCAATGGCCGGAGCCAGAGGGTAAATACCTCTACGGCAAAGCTCGCCAGAGGTGTGGAACATGCTCAGATCAAGTGCCAATCCGCCGCCTTGAAGCAAGGGACCTGGAGCTGTCACCTCCAGGTAGCTCGAGCACGACTAAGGGGGGAAAGATCTGTGTGAATCGCGGTTCAAAATTCAAACGAAAGTGGGAGCTGGGTTTTATGGGGTTGACGGTCAGTGGAGAAAGAACGAGGCCTAGCATTGGGTACAGTGATCCTTCGACTAATGTTTCATCAGGGCGGGCATGCCCATTGATCGAGGATCAAAAGCTAAGAAGAGTTTATCACGAGATGACGCAAGACTCGGCCTCGAAAAAATGGAGAAAGAGAGGTCAAACATAGGTCTGACACGGTCTACAGGACCTAGGAACGACCAGTTGACCGAAGTCAACTGGGGCTGAAACCTGGTTGGTCCACGTGGACCAACCAGGAAAAATCCCTGATTTCTAGTTTGTAAATTCAAATAAAAATAGTAATTGAATTAATTAAAGTTTGGTTATTGAATAAAAAATGTTTAATTTTTTATTTAGTATTTTATTCTGATTTTTAACTATTTTTATGGAATATATTTTTATGAGTTACCTATTATGCCCTTTATAGGTATAATACCTATATATTTTAGTCTTTTATTTTTATTCTGTGTATTTTATTTTTATTATTTTTGTTTCTTATTTTATAAAATTATAAAATACTTTTAGACACTTAATTATATTTTTATTTTAATTTTCTGAATTATTTTGTATATTTAATAAAATATAAGTATGTTCTCTACAGGTATAAGTATAGGTAGTTTACCTATGTATTTTATATATACATATTTTTATTTTGAATTTTGTTTGGGTTTTTATTCATGTTTTAATATACGTAATTATTATACATAATATTTACAAAATTATAAAAATACAAAAATACAAAAATAATGAATAAGTAATAAATTGAATATTTTAATCAGTACAACTGTACAATGTGGGTCCAAAATTCAACTTTCACACCGTAGCTCCGCCAAATGCGAAACCACCACCATTAAATAGCTTATTTTGGTCTATATACAATTAAAGGTGAGTTGAATGCATTTGGAGTTTTCATTTGTGAGATACGGGTCTGGGAAGTTGGGATTCTGGAATTTTATTCAGACCATAACTTTTTATCTATGTATTATTTTTCACTGAAATCAATTTTGTATTTTTCTTTATTAAATCATCTACAACTTTCATGTATAAAGTTTCCTTATTTGATGTATAAAAAGTGGAACCAAAAATAGGTCCCAAAATGAATAAAGAATGAATAGAAAGTATAGGCATTTATACTGTATTTTGACCTTATCCCCCCCTACTTTATTCCTTGTCGACCTATTCATCAAGATGCCTAGGTCTCAGGGTTTTGGGTCATAAAATATTTATAATATTTTATTCTTTTTCTTTTCTTCTATTTATTCTATAATTTTGGCTTTAATTACAGTATTTTATACACTATTTACAGGTACATGCATGAATGCTAAGATGTTATATTTAAGGCTATTTACAGGTATTTGCTAGGGTTTTTTAGGCCAAAATGATAGAATAAAGATGATGAAATGTGGATTCATCATCCCCCTATACTTTACCTTTGCTAGTCCCTACCAAACACTTATTCAATAAGTGTAAAAAGAAAAAGAAAGAAAAGAAAAAGAAGAACTTGGATTTTATTTCATTATCAAACTTGTCTTCACAAAATCAAAGTGTGGAGCTTAAGTCGGACCTTTGTAATTTTAGTGCGGGCGGAACCTTAGTGAGAACTGAATTTGAAATCCAACAGTCCTTGAGAATCCCAAAACTCTGCCCAAGTCTCCTCAATAGCCAGGTCAGGAATACTTCAATTCATACGCAAACTCTTACGACTATGAGTCTGACTCGTACAGTGTAAGTGATGGTGGCTCTCCTCAACTAGAATGACAAAGAGACTGACTTCTCCAGTACGACAACCCAATGATTCCCTAATCCATCAACTCCATCCTTGAGGAGCGGGGTATTCTCTTCTAAGTTCAAGTGGCAACCAGCTCAAAAGGAGGGGGTGAAGAAAAGAATGGACGGTAGTTAGTGTAGCTACCTTTCCTGGTATGCAAGACCAGTGTAGTCAAGTCTTCCTGCTGCAGGCTCACATATTTGACTTTGGAACTCAAGCTTGCTTATTGACTTTACAACATTTGTACATACTTTGCAGGCATTTTATTTGTGTACATGCCTGAACATTTTTTTAATACTATTTACAGTAGCATTTACCTAAGGAGTTTTTCCTCTTGAGCCAGTAGACTATCCCTCTTTTGAAGCTTTATTGCAACCCACAGCCTCCTATCGTTAGACTTCCTAATCACTGGACGGGTTGGGGTGCACTTCCCTCCCTAGAGGAGGACAAATGTTTCCACTTGTGTGCGACTCATATCGGCAAATCTAATCCCCTCACCACTCCAACTGAGTTGAGCCATGTGAAAGGTGCAGGTGTCCAAGTTAGGTCATTATCAACAAGAGTCGTGCGTGTGTCCCGAAATACTCTACTTAGGCAGTCAAGAATCCATTGAACCAAGTCTCGTGATCCTCAAAGAATTAAGTCAACTAGACCTGAAGTACCTCAAACCCAGTTCCTATAAAGTTCCTGTTATTAAGTAGATTTTAAGGTCCAATCAAGATCCAATCTCCGGATTTTACTTGGACTTGTTCAACTATCAAACTCAATCCGAAAAATGCTCATGATATGCAATGCAATGCAGAAAATATTTTTGTGATGCAATTTTCAAAGGTTTTGAACTTTTTATGGATTTTTGAAAAGATGATGATGATGCATATGCAGTCTGCAGATGCAAATTTTTTTGTCTTTTTTACAAAGATTTTTCAAATGTTTTTGGATTTAATTTTGCAAATGTTTTTGGGATTTTTGAAAACAAAAAGTTTTTGGCTAAAAGTAGGTGAAAAATATGTACACGGGAGTGCTTCTTATATATATACTTACAAGGGTAAGTGATCAATTTTATACACATAAAGATATAGTGGATTTTGGTGTGATGTATGTATTCCTCAAACTTATTTGACACAAGTTTTTCAAAGAATTTTTGAAAACTCTAGTCCAAAATAATTTTTACAAACATTTTACAAACATGTACACACATTTGAAAATCATTTTGCAAACGTTTTCAAAACAGTATATATAGATTTTTTTTCAAATATTTTTGCAACCATTTTTCAAACCATTTGCAAATCATTTTTTAAATAATTTATTTCACACAAAGAAAATAAATTTTGCAAACCACACATTTTTACAAAGGTTGAAAACATGTAATAAAACGTTTTCAAAATAGTTTTCAATAGATGTTCACAAAGATTTTCAAACTATTTTTTAAATATTTTGCAAAAAAACATTTTCACCTGATTTATTAATCAGTACTTACAAAAAGATTTTGAGGAATGGTCACATCTTTTATTAAAGGTTTTTAATGAATTTTAAAGAATTTTTAGCCATATTTTTAGAAAAATACGAAAGTACGAGTTATGGCTAAAGTATATACATAGTATATACGATCCCCCTATACTTAACTTGAGCTATGTCCTCATAGATCGGAGAGAAAAGAGAAGACATACCTCGTACTAAGTATAGACAAGTCGAAAAAATAAATGAATGAACCAATAAGAAGTTGACCGCCCCCCCCCCCTATACTTAGGATCAAATAATCTTAAGTATAGCAGACTGTACACAACGCAGGGAGGGTCAAGGGTGGGAATGAACAGATCGTACTCAGATTGTCTCCCCCTATACTTAGGGTAAAATATCCCTAAGTATAGACAAGAAGAGGAGACAATGGAGAGGATCGAAAAGAATAGCAGAAACTCGGGGTGCACACCCCCTATACTTAGGACAAAGTACGTCCTAAGTATGGAAAACTGTCTACAAGGGCGGCACCTTTTTGATAGATAAAGAAAATAGAAAAGGAAAAGAAGAAAAGAGATTGACAGATGAAAGAGTGATATGAACAGATAGATCTGTACATCGGAAGATGGAATTGATCACCATGTATGAGATGCAGATGATGTGAGTCAAAGAACACATCTCATACCAGAAGAATGGGGGCAACGTCGTTGGTCGACGGCTCATGGTCTAGATATAGCTTCAGGCGTTGACCATTGACGCGGAAGGTAGAGGAAGATGACAGTTCGGATATGTCGATGCTGCCATTGTCATGTACCTTCCTGACCACATACGGACCTTTCCACTTGCTTTGTAATTTCCCTAGGAATAATTTCAGCCTGGAATTAAACAACCATACTCTTTGATCTGGCTCAAACTGTTTATGACTGATATGCGAATCGTGCCATGTCTTCACTTTCTCCTTGTACTGTAGGCTGTTGGAAAAGGCTGTATCTCTCAGTTCTTCCTGGGCTGCCAACTCTGCTCTTCTCTGTTCTCCTATGCTCTCGGGATCTAACAGTAACTCAGTGACTGCCAAAAAAGATTTGTGCTTGATCTCCACTGGCAAATGGCACGGCTTGGCATAGACGAGACGAAAGGGAGATGTCCCCAATGGATTCTTGAAAGAAGTGCGATAGGCCCACAAGACCGAGTCCAAAAGTTGTGACCAATCCTTTCGGTCTGGGCGGACAACTTTCTGCAAGATTGTTTTTATCTCCCGGTTCGATACTTCGGCAAGACCATTAGTCTGAGGGTGATATGGTGTGGCAACCCGATGGTCAATGTCGAACTCGTCTACAAGGGCCCTAACCTTGTCATTGATGAAATGAGACCCCCGTCTGAAATCAAGACTCTAGGTACCCCGAACCGTGAAATGATATTTTTCCTCAAGAATTTGCACACGGTTTTAGCATCTGCGGCTTGGGCGGGAATGGCCTCAACCCATCGACTGACATAATCCACAGCGAGCAAAATATGCTCGAATCCCTGACTCTTAGGAAATGGGCCCATGAAATCAATCCCCCATGCATCAAAAACCTCACAAAAGTGAATGGGTTGCATGGGCATCATGTCTCTCTGTCTGCAGGTTCCCATTTTCTGACAGTCAGTACATCTCTTCACGAACTCATCAGAATCCTTGAAGAGAGTAGGCCACCATAGGCCAGATTGAAGCACCTTCGGTGCTGTCCTTTTTTCAGAGTGATGTCCTCCTTCCTCAAGCTTGTGGTAGTATGTGAGGACGCTATGCTGCTCTTCTTAAGGAATGCACCTCCTCCAGATATTGTCCCCTCCTTTATGATAAAGGACGGGATCCTCCCAATGGTAAAACTTGGCCTTCGCCAGGAAGGTCTCAAGTTTCTGCCTGGGCCAACCTTGTGGGACTGTCTTGGCAATAAGATAGTTCACAATGTCAGCATACCACGGGAGCGAGGTGATAGCCGAGATTGCCTCATCTGGAAACGTCTCTGTGATAGGTGTGATGGGCTCAGATTCCTCAAGATTCTCCAATCTGGAGAGATGATCCGCCACCACATTCTTGACTCCATGCTTATCCTTAATCTCAATATCAAATTCCTGGAGCAGAAAGATCCATCTGGTCAGACGTGCTTTGGCATCCTTCTTAGCCATTAAGTACCGGATGGCGGTGTGATCAGTGTAAATAGTCACTCTAGATCCACGAATATAAGATCGATACTTATCCAAAGCAAAGACTACGGCCAGCATCTCTTTCTCAGTCACAGTGTAATTCCGTTGAGCGGCATCCAAAGTCCGACTGACGGAATGAATGGCAAACGGTAATCCATCCCTCCTCTGTCCAAGCACAGCCCCAATGGCAAAATCTGAAGCGTCCGTCATGATCTCGAATGGGAGAGACCAATCGGGTGGCTGAAGGACAGGAGCTGAAACAACCATATTTTTGAGAGTCTCAAAAGATGCAAGACACTTATCATTGACAATAAACTCGGTGTCTTTTATCAGCAAGTCAGTAAGCGGTCGGGTAATACGACTGAAGTCCTGAATGAACCGTCGGTAGAAACCGACATGCCCCAGAAAAGACCACAACTGGCGCAAATTGGATGGTGGATTGACTTTTCTGATGATATCCACCTTGGCTGGATCGACCTCCATGCCCCTGTTGGAAAAGATATGGCCAAGGACCGTCCCTTGAGTCACCATGAAGTGACTCGTCTCCCAAGACAAGATAAGATTGACCTTAATGCAGCGCTAAAGTACACGGTCTAGGCAGTCAAGACAAGCATCGAACTTGTCGCCATAGACCGAGAAGTCATCCATGAAGACCTCTAAACAGTCACCCACCATGTCTGAGAATATGGACAACATGCACCTTTGGAATGTCGCCGGAGCGTTGCATAGACCAAAGGGCATCCTTCTGAAAGCATAAGTCCCAAACGGACAGGTGAATGTCATTTTCTCCTGGTCTTCGAGCGCAATGGCCACTTGATTATACCCGGAGTACCCGTCAAGAAAGCAGTAATGACTCTTCCCAGCTAGCCGCTCGATAATCTGATCAATGAATGGCAGCAGGAATTGATCCTTCTTGGTGGCCTCATTCAATCGTCTGTAGTCCACACAGACCCTCCAAGAAGTGGGTACTCGGGTAGCGATCTCCTCTCCAGACTCATTGACAACTGGTGGATTCATCAGTGACCTCACCATTGTTTCTCGTTGTTTTTATGGCTTTTATTTTTATTTGTTTCTCACGGATTTATGTTTTCTGACTTTATTTATTTTTTTCTGTGAGTAGAGCCTCTAGCCTTAGGTTTATTTGGTTGAACCAGGTAGCTATTAGTTCGAAAGACCTAAAACAATATCTGTTCCTAGAAATTATCTGGACTTAGGCAAATAATAACTTGGTTCTTATCGAATAGAAGTTACTGCTTAGGACGGTTCTCGCTTACATTTTCATATAGTTTAAATTTATTTTTATACGCAGTTCATATTGCATGTAGAGTGATGGAGTCAGGTACGCACCTCTATCTCTACCATTTGCATCTCATATTTTCTCCTGCATCAGCTTTTTCGTTTTCATTCCTCTATTTTTTGGATATATGAATAAAGGAAATCGAAAAATTCGTTAGACGTGTATTTATTCAAAAATATCAAAAAATTAAAAATTTAAAAAAAATTAAAAAATAGGACTGCTAATATCACTTGGACCCTTAAAATTAAACGTAATTGACTCATATCATTGTCTTAGGAAAGCAATCTACTCATTGTATTCACATTTTATTTGTCACGTATACACTAAGGATTAGTGTCCCAATCCCAGGACTTCCTACTTGATTGTACAACTTTATGTTTGATCACCTAACTCTAAAATCGACAAGATAATTGACTGAACCTTTACGGTCTTCGCATTGCGTTGAGTAGGTGAATTAGGGGTTTGCATTGTGCTTGGTGTTGAGTTGGTTACGATCATCCTCTATAGATCATTAACAGTCACATTCTCTTTAATCCCTACCTCCCACCCTATTCTTATTTAATTCCTCATCATGGTGGGAACCACAAGATCTCTTCCTTCATAGTGTGTTAGTCCTTTGGATGCGGCTCAGGTCTCTTCACTTTGGCAGAACAATGATCTCTTTGATCTGGACCTAGATTCTATGAACTTACATATCCTGATCCATTAGACGGTTTGTCTATGACTTCGAGAGAACCTGTTATTTGAATATAATCATTTCATTTTCTTCCTCGAATCATCCTAATTTCTCACATCTCCCCGAGGGTTATCTGCAGGTGGTGTGTACTCTGTACTCGGGTTCACTCCCTGGTTGTGCATCCGATATGTCAGATCACAAGATTGAGTCTTCTTATTATTCTGAGTTTTCTGATTCTTTCAATACTTCTGATGTTTCTGTGTTTGATATTTCTTCTCTCATTGACGACCCTCGCAAGGATGAATCGATCCTTGAGTTATTTGATGTTATACCTGATCTCTCTTCATTACATGCATCGGATATCTGCTTTCTTATTGATTCTCCTGGTCTTGACCTTCCATACATTTTCAAGATGGTGATTGACGTGGAGGACTCCAGGACAGATCCTTCCTTCTCCACGTTCTATTTTTTAGCTCCAACCATTCATTCCACTCTGACCATGAGCTGAAGATTTCTTTTGTGCTACCGGTGTCCGATTTTATCTGCACTTCAATTTACCCGATAGCAGAAACCCACCTGATTTCTTATCTAGGTGTCAGCGTTCACAGTGTTGACCACGTTGTTTTTCTCACACTGAGATAGCAACGATGGTACGGTATTCGCATTACAGATGGCATCATGAACCTTGATACTTCGTTGTCCTAGCCTTTGCGCCCAACTAGGGGTGTAAACTCTCCTAGCTGCCATTTTGGCCTCATCGTCGGGTCGGGGAATCTTCCAAGCTTCATCAGATACCTTCTACCATGAAGGAGGTGGCCGGAGCAACGTCGTACCGCCGATTGAAGTTCAAGCCTGGCCGTGTTCTTCCCTGTTCTTACAAGGAGGCCCACGTCCGTTGGATCGGACCTCGGATCCAGAACGCTCAGCTGTCGTCCGATCAATAATTCCTCTATCGTTGATCACGTTGGGGATCGTCTAATCACGGTCGTCCGCGCGAACCATCATCAGGCATTCTCATGCTGCCATGTGTCTTAAGTGAAGCGTCGCCCTCCGTCGGATCTCGCCTGCCTGGGTATTTTGCATTTATTACCTAGGCCCTTTTTGTATTTAATATTCAGCACATAAACGTTCATCTACAGTTTATTATTTCGTGAAATTTGCAAAAACACCGTCGTAGTTCTCATATTTGCATCGAGGTCCCTGTCCACATCACCTCACGTGACTCACGCACATGGGGGGCGAGGTATTTTGCGCGGGGGCCCTCACAGTTTGTACTATTTCTGTTAAGTCTAGGAACTATTTTATAACGTTGTAATATTTGTGGTAATTTTGCAAGTTAGCCCTCAAGGTTTGGCCAATTACAGAAAGGTCCTAGCCAAGTCATGTGCTGTGTGCACGTGACGTTGGAAATATCCACAGTTAGCCATGTGGTTTTTAGATTTCATATTTAGTTCACAATGTTTTTATTGCATTGTATATTTTCTGGACAAATTGCACTTTGGCCCTTGTACTTCTGGATAATTACACAAATACCCCTGCCAGTAGTGTAATTTCTTTTTGCTTCTTGCATTTATTTCATGCGTCTATAAATCTCTAAAAAATCCCAAAAAATTAGCATAAGTTCCTATTGCATTCTACTTTAATGCCATATTTTTTGCATTTTTGTTGCATTTTATTATTTATAAAAATTCAAAAACATGCATTTTTATCTTTATTTGCATTAGAAAATTCATAAAAATTATAAATACTTTCTCAAAAATTCCAAAAAATATATTTTATGTGTTTTTGCATCTTTTATCTTCAGACAAAGATCACTAAAAATACAAAAGAAAACCCGTAAAAACTGCAAAACCCCTAAAACCTTCATAAAAATACTAAAAATTCTTAAAAAATCAAAAAAATCTAATTTCTATTTCTGAATTTTCCTTATTTTATTATCTTTATTCTAAAATTAATTTGGAGAATTTTGGTTCCTGTTTGATATTTTTTATCTCCATTTTAATTTCAAGTATTTATTTTATTCCCTATTTTAAGTATTTGTGACTTTAAAAATACCAAAAAAATTAGGAAAATATAGAAAAATCACAAAAACATTATAAAAATATAAAATGCACAAAAATATTTTATTCCCTGAGTTTTTCTTATTTTTACCAATTTATATATATATATATATTATATCTCTCTTTTCTTTATTGTATATATACTTTATTATTTAAAAGAAAAGGAAAAATATAAAAAATATAAAATATAAAAAGATAATAAAAATCAGAAAATTAAAAATCCAAATATAAAATTATAAAATCAAAAATTAAATAAAAAAATATAAAATTAAAAACCCATAATAATATCAATTATAGACAAAGACATCACATTCATTCTTGTGCATTGATTTTGCCCGATATGTCCTGCTTGTTCTCTGTGTTCGACCTCTACATACTTGCTCCTATACACATCTTTTATGTAGAGTTATAAAAAATTTTAACTCCGCATATTGCTCGTCATTGTTTGATCATCTGTTGTGGGTTAATTGTTGACTGAATTCTGAATTTCGAGCAAGGTCAACTCAACGATTGTTGATTCGCCTTGTGAATCTACACGACCTCCCAATTTCCGTGTTCATCAAGCTGCTAGCAATAGTTTTTGCCTTGGAAAAGTTCAGATCCCATCTCCTCGAGTCCAAGGTTATCATCTATACAAATCATTCGGCCACGTCTCATCTGGTGGATCCTTCTACTCCTGGAATTTGACCTTGAAATCCGAGATAAACTTGGAGTGAAAAATGAGATGACCGACCACTTATGTGGACTTCTCGAGCCTGAATCTCCTGAGCTAACCCTGTAACCAATCCCACAAACCTTTCCAGATGAGGCAATTATGTCAGTCACCTCGCTTCCCTAGTATGCTGATATTGTGAATTATCTTGTATCCAAGAGAACTCCACAAGATTGGCCGAAGTTGAAAGTAGACAAATTCTTATCTAAAATCAATTTTTATCAGTGGAAAGATCCATATCTATTTCATGAGAGGGCAGATTGCATCTGGAGAAGGTGTATTCCTCAGGAGGAAGTTATGAGTGTCCTCGCGCTTTGTCATGACCAAGAATCTAGAGGGCACCATTCAGGCAGATGAACGGCAGCAAAGGTTCTTCAGAGTGGCCTTTGGTGGCCTACATTATTCAAGGATGCAGAGGATTATGTCAATTATTTCACATACCGCCAGAAGATGGGTGGTACCATAGGAATGGGAGACACGATACCTCTGAAGTTCATTCAGATATCAGACATCTTCGACGCTTGGGGCATCGAATTTATGGGCCCATTTCCAAACAACCAGGGCTATGAATATTTTCTTCTTGATGTCGACTATGTCAGTCATTGGGCAGAGGCTATTCTTGCCCGGACAGTCGACAATCGGATTATCTGTCGATTCCTCAGAGATCACGTCATTGCACGGTTCGGGATTCCTAAGATTCTAATATTTGATGGGGCAGTCATTTCATAAACAGAGAGGTGAAGAAGCTAACTCAAGAATTTTTCATAGAACATCGTGTTGCTTCACCATACCACCCATGGTCCAATGGCTTATCTGAATGTTCAAACATGGATATAAAGACAGTTCTATATAAGCTTGTGCACCCGGATCACAAGAACTAGTTTCAGCTGCTCGATTCAGTTCTTTGGGCCTACATAACCACGTAAAAGTCACCATTAGGAATGTCCCCTTACCGCCTTGTGTATGGCAAGCCATGTCATTTGCCCGTTGAGTTGATTCATAAATCTTTATGGGCCATCAATATTTGTAACTTGGATTCCGAGAAAGCCGGAAGGAACCGAAAAGTGGACCTAGACAGATTATTAGAATTCATAGATTATGCATACGATAACAACCTGATGTACAAGGAGAAGGTCAAAAAGTGGCACGACAAGCATATCTGTCGCAAATCCTTCGAGCCGGTCAGAAGGTGTGGTTGTTGGATGCGAAATTGAAGACCTTTCCAGGCAAGCTGAAGAGCAAATGGACTGGACCGTTTACAATAAAGCATGTGCGTGACAATGAAAGCATAATGATATCTTCATTGTCAGCTTATTCACAACCATTCGTGGTCAATGGACAGCTTCTGAAGCCTTATCTGGAACATGACACATTTATGTTTGTCGTTGACTTCGTTCAAGTGATCTATGATGATGAACTGAATACTTCCGCAGCTACAGTAGAAGACAAAGTAAATCAAAACATTTTTGAATGACTTTTCTTCTTTTCTTCTTTTCCTCCTTTCTTTACTTCTTCTACCGAAAAGGTGTAGGGGGATGTGCGCCCCGAGTTGCTCATATCTCTTCTTCTATCTTCTTCTGTCTGCAGATTTCTTTTCTTCTTTTCTTCTTCTTCTTTTCATTTTTCTTTTTCTACCGAAAAGGTATCGTCCCTTGTTATCAGTCTTCTATACTTAGAATGTACTTTGTCCTAAGTATGGGGGTGCACCCTGAGATCTTCTATTCTTTGATCTCCTCCATTGTCTCCTCTTCTTGTCTATACTTAGGGATATATTACCCTAAGTATGAGGGAAGACAGTCTGAGTACGATCTGTTCATTCCCACCCTTGACCCTCCCTGCTTTCTGTACAATCTGCTATACTTAGGATTATTTGATCCTAAGTATAGGGGGGACAGTCAACTTCTCATTCATTCATTCATTTCTTTGTTCATTTATTCTTTAGACTTTCCTATACTCTTTACGAGTTATGTCTTCTCTTTCTCTCTCTGATCTATGAGGACATAGCTTAAGCTAAGTATAGGGGGTCGTATATACGCCGTATACACTTTAGCCAAACTAATACTTTCGTATTTTTATTAATAAATATGGCTTATAATACTATTAAATTCATTAAAATTACTTAATAAAAAGACGCATGTATTCCTCAAATTCTTTTTGTATCTATTGATTAATAAATCAAGTAAAAATAATTTTTGCAAAATATTTGAAAAATAGTTCGAAAATCTCTTTGAAAAATCTTTTGAAAAACTATTTGAAAAATATTCATTAAATATTTTCAAACCTTTTTAAAGACATTTTGTTTGTAAAGTTTCTTTTGTGTGAAATAAAAATATTTGGAAAATGATTTGCAAATGGTTTGAAAATGGTTGCAAAAATATTTTGAAAATCTATATATATTGTTTGAAAAACCTTTGCAAAATGATTTTCAAATGTACGTACATTTTTGTAAAAATTCTTTGTAAAAATTGTTTTGGACTATTGTTTACAAAATTGTTCGTAAAATGACTTTCAAATAAGTTTGAGGAATATATACATCACATTAAATTCTTTATTAAATTATATATACATATAAAATTGAGCACTTACCCTTTGTAAATTATTAAAAACCTGGTTCTTGTAAATATAAGAGGCATCTCCTTGTAAATATTTGTACCTATTTTTATCTAAAATCTTTTATTTTCAAAAATCACAAAAATATTTGCAAAATTAAAAATACCAAAAACATTTGCACAATCTTTTTGAAAATACAAAAATTGCATATGCATCATCTTTGCAAAAATCTACAAAAAGTTCAAAACTTTGAAAATTGCATCACAAAAATATTTTCTACACTCTGCAGAGCATTTGCATAGTATTTGCATTTTTCGAATTGAGTTTGGTAATTGAACAAGTCTAAATAAAATCCGGAGATTGGATCTTGGTTGTACCTTAAATCTACCTAATAATAGGAACCCTGTAGGAGATGGAATTGAGGTACTTCAGGTCTAGTTGACTTAATTCTTTGAGGAACGCGAGACTTGGTTCAATGGATTCTTGACTGCCTAAGTAGAGTATTTCATAACACACGCATGACTCTTGTTGATAATGACCTAACTTGGACACCTGCACCTTTCATTTGGCTCAACTCAATTGCAGTGATGAGGGGATTGGATTTGCCGATATGATACACACACAAGTTGAAACATTTGTCCTCGTCTAGGGAGGGAAGTGCATCACAACCTATCCAGTGGCATTGATATCTAAAGACAGGAGAGTGTGGGTTGCAATAATACTTCAAAAGAGGGATACTCTACTGGCTCAAGAGGAAAAACTCCTTATGCAAATGTTGTTGTATATAGTATTTCAAAAAAACTCCAAAAAAGTGGACATGCCTAATTGAAAATAAAATGCCTGACAGAGTGTATATATGTTGTATAGACAATAAGCAAGCTTGAGCTTCAAAGTCATTCATTGTGAGCCTACAGCTGTATGACTTGACTACACTGGTCATGCATCCTAGGATAGGTAGCTACACTGAATACCATCCATTCTTCTCTTCACCCCCTCCTCTTGAGCTGGTTGTCACTTGAGCTCAGAAGGAATACCCCGCTCCTCGAGGAAGGAGTTGTTGAACTGGAAAATCATTGGGTTGTCATGCTGGAGAAGTCAGTTTCTTTGTCATTTCAGTTGGGGAGAGCCACTATCACTTAACTGTATGAGCCAGATTCATAGTCATAAGGGTTTACGTATGAGTTGAAGTATTCTGACCTGGCTATTGAGGGGACTTAAACAGAGTTTTGGGATTCTCGAAGGTTGGATTTCAAATCCGATGCTCATTAAGGTTCCGTCCGTACTAAAATTTTAGAGGTTTGACTTAAGCTCCAAACTTTGATTTTGTGAAGACAAGTTTGATAATTAAACTTAATCCATTTTTTTCTTTTTCTTTTCTTTGTTTTTCTTTTTCTGCACTTATTGCATAAGTGTTTGCTAGGACTAGCAAAGGCAAGTATAGGGGGGTGATGAATCTCTATTTCATCACCTTTATTCTATTATTTTGGCCTTAAAAACCCTAGTAAATGCTTGTAAATACCCTTAATTTAGGCATTTTAGCATTCATGCATTCTTGTATAATTAGTGTATAAAATATTGTTTTAATGCCAAAGTTATAGAATAGAGAAAAGAAAATAATAAGAATAAAATATTGAAAATGTTTTATGACCCTAAACCCGAGACCTAGGCATCTTGATGACTAGGTCGACAATAAATAAAGTACGGGGAGATAAGGGCCAAAATCCAATAAAAATTCCTATTCATTTTATTAAATCTTATTCATTTTTGGGACCTATTTTTAGTTCCACTTTTTATACTTTAAATAAAGGAACTTTGTACAAGAAAGTTGTAGATAATAAAATATAGAAAAATTCAAAATTTATTTCATACAAAAATAATGTACACATAAAAAGTTACAGTCTAAATAAGTTTCCAAATCCCAACTTCCCAGACCCATATCTCTCAAATAAAAATTCAAAATATATCAAAATCATCTTTAATTGTATATAACTTTTAATAAGTATTTAATGAAGGTGGTTTCATATTTTTTGGAGTTAAGGTGTGAAAGTTAAATTTTGGACCCCTATTGTATAATTATACCAATTAAAATATTCATTTTATTTATTATTCATTATTTTTAAAATTTCATATTCTTATAATTTTGTAAATATTATTTATAATATATATACATATTAAAATATAAATAAAACATTAAAGAAAACACCAAAATAAAAAAAGAATAAAATACATATGTAAAATACCTATAATTATACGTATATAATTAACACTTCTATTTAATTAATTGTATATATTATATAAGAAAAATATAACAAAGATATATTTATGTATCTAAAAATAATTTATAATTATATAAAATACAAAATTAAATAAATAAATTGAAATATATAAAATAAAAATAAAATACTTAAATACATAGATCAATATACCTATATATAGTCCCTAAAAAGTAACTTGTAATTTTAAAACCCAAAAATATAAAAATCATAATAAAATAAGTCAGAAAATAATAAATAATTTTTTTATTTTATAACCTAAAATTAATAAAATCATTTATTATTTTAATTCGAATTTTCTAATCTTTTTGTAGGGCTTTTCCTAGTTGGACCACGTGGACCAACCATGAGCCTCGGAGAGTTGATCGCTGGTCAACTCTCTGACCAGCCTTTGCCACTCGTGTCAAACCTCGTTTCACCTGTTTTCTCGATTTTTTAAGGCCAACCCTTTCACCGAATCGCCTAACATCCTTCATCACTTTTTCTCCTCGGATGTTGCTCTTACTCGCCCAAGGATCATCTCAGGGATTGAATTGCTGATACGCTCCAGACCTCTCGTTCTTCGAGCCACTTCATCAACGTTGTACATAAGCCACCCTCCTCCCCTTTTCAATTTTGAACCCTTTTACCCTAGCTTTGTCTCCATCTGAGGCATGTTCTGGATCGATCCTAATGACAGGGGGTCTCCAGCCCTTAGTAGCGGGTTAGACGAAGGCGGAGGAGCTTCCACCTTCATCTCCGGCCAACCATGGTCGTCAAGATTCTTCTTCCCAACCCAAGCCGGTGAGGTACTGACTTTTCATGTATTTCTAGTTTATATGTAGTCCTAGGTGTAGTTCACTTGCTTGTTTTAGCTTTTACCCGCTCGCTTCAGCTGTAATCGTCAACCTCGAAGTTCGTTGGAGTTCATCTCCGGTGAACCCCCTTCCCTCTAATTCCGATTGTTCATCGCCTCGCAATCACTCTCACACGCTCCCCCTTTGTTTCTGATCTCTCCACCACACTCCAACCAACCAGATCCACCGTGGATATGGATTTAGGTGCTTCGCCTCCACCATACATCGGAAGCACCTCCACTCGACGCACCCGACTCACTCCACCTCTGATAGAAGCCCCAGGGACCCCCGTTTTGTTGTGCATGCTTAACTACGGGTCCGGGAGGCTTCAGACCCCCCCCCCCCCCCGTTGGGTCGAGTTGTGTGCAAACATTAGGTACATGGAGTGCCATTTCGTCATTGACCTCGTGGCGGCTCTCCGAGGTGCCTCCTCCCTTTTTGCGCCCCCCAACCGTGAGATCGTCTCTCCTGGATCATTTTGCACCTTGTCGTACCTCCATCCACCACCAGGGGCACGAGGGGGAAGAGATTGAAGTTTGTCGGACTCGGCATTCTTCCCTGTTATTCTATGGTCGCTCCTCATCGTCCGATCGACAAGGAACTCCAGACACTACAGTTGTTGTCGGATCAAACATGTCAGTGCCGCCCATCAGATTGTGATCATCTAATCCCGGGCATTCAATCGAAGCGTTATCGCCTTTTGTGGAGTCGACACGTGGCATAAGTGATCCATCAGCACCGTCGGACTCACCCTTGAGTTGGGTATTTTGCATTCCAAGCCCACTCAGATTTTGTATTTAAATAGTAAGACTCAATCTTTCATTTGCAGTTTAAATTATTTTTTAAAATGTGCATTTTGGCCCCTCGACTTCTAGCATTTACATTGGGGTCCGAGCCACGTCACCTCACGCGGCGCATCACGTGAGGAGAAATTTTGCTGCGGACCCCCTAACATTTTGTCTATTTACGTTCAGTCTAGAAATTTTTATAATTACTTATATATTTTTATGAAAATTGCATACATGCCCCTGAACGTTATGACATTTACAAAAATACCTCTACTAGTGTTGCATTTTCTCTTTGCTTCTTGTATTTATTTCATATAGCTACATTGCTCAAAAATATCACGAAAAATAGGTGTAGCTTTCTGTTGCATTGCTCTTTCACGCATATATTTTTATTTTGAATTTTAAACTTTTTACTATTTATAAAAAATCAAAAACATCCATTTTCGTCTCTGTTTGCATTATAAAATACATAAAAATTATAAAAGCTTTCTCGAAAATTCCTAAAAAAATATATTTTATGTATTTTTGTATTTTTGACCTTTAGACCAAAAATAACTAAAAATATAAAAGAAAACTCAAAAAATAGAAAACCATAAAAATATTCATAAAAATTATAAAAATCTTAAAAAAAATCCAAAAATTGTATTTTTCGTTTCATATTTTTTTTCTATATTATTATCTATATAAGAAAATTAATTTGGAGACATTTTGCTTTTGTTTTATATTTTTCATCTCCATTTTAATTTCGACTATTAAATTATTACTTGTTTTAGGATATTTTTGACTTTAAAATCTATAAAAATTAGCAAAAATTCAAATAAAAATAGTAAAAAATTATTACAAACATAAAATATTTTATTTTCATATTTTTAATTATTTTTATGAATGTTTATTTCAACCCTAGCTTATAGTGTATATATATTCTATATATAGCTTATAATATATTTTAAAAGAAAAAGAATTAAAAAATATAAAAGAAAATATAGAATAGAAAATAAAATAAAATCAAAATATAAAAATATAAAAATAAATAAAATGTAAAAATAAAGAATCTAAAATTAAAACCCACAAAAAAGATTGCAACTTGCCTAAGTATTTGAGAGATATTTGGTGCTTTTATTTCTATCTTGTATGCTCTATTCATTTGCTTCTTGTGTTCGACCCCTACTCGCTTTCCATTATACATTCTTAGCAGGGTATAATAATTTTTTACTCTTTCTCTTAATTACTTAATTATTTGTGCGGGTTAATTGTTGAAATAACGAGAGGATCCGAGTAGTCGCCTCAGTGACAATGAGCCTGATTTGTCGGGCCATTACTTAACGCCTCCCGTCTTTTCTTTCTTCAATATTTTACTAACTTTTTTTGAAAAAATATAAAAAAATCTCTCAAAAAAACCTTTAATTTTTATGCTTTATATATATATATCTTGCATTTGCATGTACAATTTTCAGGATAATATTGACATTTAAACTAAGTCTAAAATAAAATTTAAATATGAAGCTTAGTTGGACCGTAATCCACTTAATTTCAGAGGAACTTTATAGGAAATGGAATTGAGACTTTTCTGGTCCTAGTGACTTAATTCTTTGAGTCCATAAGACTATGTTCATATGTCTTCTTGATTAATCTAAGTAGGATATTTAACAACACATGCATGATTCTTCTAAACCATGTCTTATCTTGGACAAGCACTCTACACGTAGCTCTTCGTGGAGGAGGTAGTGAGGAGACAGAATCTTTTGGCTTGGGGTAGCACATGGGCATGTAACAACTAGTGGGAATATCTGTCTTCCTCTAGGGAGGATAGTGCATCTCAACCTGATATAATAGCATTGAGGTCTAAAGACAGGATGTTGTGGGGTTGCAATAATGCTTCAAAAGAGGGATAGTCTACTAGCTCTAGAGGAAAAACTTCTTATGTACATGCTGCTCCTTGTATATATTTGAAAGAAAAAAAGAGAAAGAAAAAAACAGAATCTCCAAAAGTGGACAGGCGTGATTTAAAAGTAAAATGCTTGCCAGAGTGTATATACAAGTATAGAAAAAAAATATAATAATAGCTTCAAAGTCAATTTTTTGCAAGCTTGCAGCTGGATGACTTGACTACAATAGTCATGCATCCAAGGATAGGTAGCTATATTGGTTACTGTCCATTCTTTTCTCCATCTCCTCTTCTTGAGCAAGTTGTACTTGAACTTAGAAGGGAGTACCCTCGCTCCTTGATGAAGCCACATTTCATCATCTTTATTCTATCATTTTGGCATCAAAAATCCTAGCAAATGCGTGTAAATACCCTTAATTTCCATATCTTAGCATTCATGCATGTGCATGTAATTAGTGTATAAAACACTGTAATTAAAGCCAAAATTATAGAATAAATAAAAGAAAAGAAAAAGAATAAAATATTGTAAATATTTTATGACCCGAAACCCCAAGACCTAGGCATCTCGATGGCTAAGTCGACAAGGAATAAAGTAGGGGGAGATAAGGGCCAAAATACAATAAAAATTCCTTTTGTTTAATTCATTCTTTAATTATTTTGGGACATATTTTTAGTCCCACCTTTTATACTTCAAATAAAGAAACTTTGTACATAAAAGTTGTATATAATTAAATAAAGAAAAATACAAAATTGATTTCACTCAAAAATAATGCACAGATAAAAAGTTATAATCTGGATAAGATTTCGGAATCCCAACTTCCCATACCCGTATCTCTCAAATAAAAACTCAAAATTTATCAAACTCACCTTTAATTGTATATAATTTTCAATAATCTATTTAATGAAGGTGGTTTCGTATTTTTCGGACTTACGGCTTGAAAGTTGAGTTTTGGACCCTTATTGTATACTTGTATCGATTAAAATATTCGTTATTTTTATTATTATTTATTATTTTTTTATTATTTCATATTTTTATTATTTTGTAAATATTATATATGTATATATTAAGAATGGAATAAAATGAAAAATTAAACATTAAAAATAAAATTTGTGTATAAAATACATAGATAAATTACCAATGTATTGTGTTAGAACCACGTTTTTGGCCGTTTTCGCCGATATTTGGAGGACGCATCGTGCATCTTTTCATGATGAAGTCTTCTTGACATTTTCTCCTCTTATATACATTATACATGCCCAGTATATAGTTTTAGCATTGGATCATGTATTAGCCCTATTTTCTTCGATCTTTGGAGCATGCTCATAATGTTGTCTGACCCCCCCTCTACTGTGCGTCAGAACATTATTTTTTGCTCATATTCCCGAATTTTTATAGGCCGATTCTTTCATCAAATCGCTAGGCTTCCTTCTTCACTTTTGCTCCCCATACAACCAACATACACGCCCAAGTATAATATCGATGGTTGAGTTGTCTATTCACTAGATACATACTGATCTTCTAGCCATCTCATCAACTTTCTAACCAGCCACTGCCACTCCTGTCAGAGCCTCGTTTTTGTCCGTTTTCACGGCCGACCCTTTCACCTGATGGCTAAGCTTCCTTCATGACTTTTTCTCCTTGATGTAGCCTCATACACGCCCAGAGGGTGCTTCAAGGATTGGATCAACGATTCGCTAGATATCTATCGTTCTTTGGAGCCGCCCACCTCACATGTACAAAACCACCTCCATTCTTCCCTCTCATTTTTTAAACCATTTTTAGCCTAAGTTTAGACATCCAAGTTGCAGCCATGGCTCTCCTGTGACAGAGGATAGATCCCAGCTCCTTGTTGAGGTACGGCGGTGGCTTGAGGCGCGTTCCACCATCATCTTCAGCCACCTTGGCCGTGAGGTCCATCTCGCCATTCTTGGCTTGAGGTTTCGCATTTTCTTTCATTTTTTTTGCTTGTCTTCTTGTTCTTTATTCACTTGTAGATCATAGAGTTATTCTAGCATTTTGTTTATTTGCTTTTTAGTCACCTAATCACCCATTTCACCCCTCGTCGGAGCAAGCTCCGGCGAGCTTCCATTCCACTTATCCTCACGCTACACCTCGCTTCATCCTCCTCGACGCGGCTCACATCTCACCGCTGCCATCCTCCGCTATTCTATGTATCCTCGTACACAACCCCCGCCATCTTCGACCACATACGATGGTCGGAGCACATCCTTCTTCCCTCACCAAATCGAAAGAAAACCCATTCCTATCTCATTTTTTTGTGTACCTAACATCTTGGCTGAGTTTTGTACTCAAGCCCTTCTTCTAATTGCAGGTACATCGGAGCACCTTCACGCACATCCCCTTATTGTCCAAGAGCAGCTTGACGTCACCTAGATTAATGGGACATTTTTCAATTACGTCCTCACGTTTTTGGCATATTTCGGAAAGTTTTTGAGTACATTTTTGAACTGCAGTTTCGTATTTACTTTTTCATCTGTACCCCTACACTCAAATGCTCATAACTCATTCATCTGAACTCTGTTTCATGTGAGAGTTTTTTTTAGAAAGTTGCTTTAAGGTTCTACATTATATCCAAATTTCAGAATTTTCTGATGTACGAACTATTTATGGCGAATTTATGAAATCAGAGTACTGATTGGGCTTGTTTTGTTGATAACGCTTAAAATACTCAATATCACTTGTTCATTTTTGAATATGTTGTAGTAATTAGTAGGGCCGAATTTGGGTTCAAATTTCAACAAAAACTATTGCGATTTGTGTTCTGTAGAATTTCTACAATATTTTTAGTGATTGATTTATTTCTAGAGCATCTTTCATCTATTTGAAAATCTAAAACTATGTCCATGTGCCCCTGACTTTGTTCTATAATCATAGATTTTTGTTGTATTTTATCTTTTTGTTTGAGTAGTCAAAAAAATCAAAAACATCATTTCTACCTTCCTGTAGTCTTTTATTTTTAATATATTCATTACCTTTTGAAAAATTCCAAAAAAAGTATATTGTGTTTGTTTCTGTATGTTTTAACTTTAGACCAAAAATCATTAAAAATTTCAAAAGAAAAACCCAAAAAATTAGAAAACACCTAAAAACTTCATAAAAATCTAAAAATCAAAGAAAAATCCTAAAAATATAAACTCAGGTTCTGTATTTCTTTATTTAATTGACTTTATTTTAAAATTAATGTGGGAAGATTTAGTTACTGTTAACTATTTTTCATTCCCATTTTAAATTTGGCCAGAACCTTTGCTCATTGTTTTCTTATATTTCAATATTTAAAAATATCAAAAACATTTAGAAAAATCCCCAAACATCATAAAAACATCTTAAAAATATAAAAAGACCAAAATGTCTTATTCTCTGATTTTTGAGCATTTTTACCTATATATATATCCTCTCTCTTGTATACATCTATTCTTTATATAGCTATATACTCTATTATTAAATAAAGAAAATATAAAAATATAAAATATAAAAAGAAAATACAAAAATATAAAATCAAAAATCAAATAAAAAATAAAAATTAAAAACCCACAAAATATTTGCATAGTGTAGACATTGATCACAATCACATCACATTTTGCACTTAGCTTGATCTATCTTGCCTTGCTCCCTGTGTTCGAACTCTCTACATACTTACACATATACATCTTGTTTGTAGAGTTAAAAAAAATTGACTCCACATTTATTTGCCATTGCTTGATTTATTGATTGTGGGTTCATTGTTGATCTAAATATGGATTTTGAGTGATCAACACTTCGACTGTGTTCCCGCCTTGTGTGGAATACAAGACCGCTTAATTTTTGGGTTTATCACTCCTCGAGGAAAAAATTGCTAGACCAGAGGACTAGAGTTATCTTGTTGAGAGAGGTTGTTTATGTGCTACTTTTGAGATGGGGAGCTATATTTCACTTACATCGTAAAAGTAAAGATTCATAGTCATAAGAATTTGTGTATGTAGACTTGTTCTGACCTGACTGTTGAGGCGACCTGAATAGGAGTCTTGTGGAACTTAGAGGTTGTTAGGTTTTAAATCCATTTCCCATTAAGATTCCGCCACATTAATGATCCAAAGGTCTGACGGAGCTCCATACTACAACTTTATGAAGATAAGTTTAATATCAATATTGTCCTAATTTGTTTATTTTTCCATTCTTTTTTTATTCACTTATTCTTTCAAATAACTATTTGCTAAGGGGCTAGCAAAGGCAAATCATAGGGGGTGATGAATCTGCATTTCATCATCTTTGTTCATTTATTTTAGCTTAAAATCCCTTATAAAATACATGTATATATTGATAAATACGTATTCTTACTAACATGCATCTGTGTGTAAATATTGTACATTTATTACTATTTAACCTAAAATAAAGAAATAAAGGAAATCTACAGAAAATAAAATAATGCATATATGTAATAGATATAGGATGACCCGAACCCAAAGAGAAGGTCAAGACTTGACGTGATCGACCAGGAATAAAGTAGAGGGAGATATAGTCTTTAATCAGAAAATTCGAAAATATTTTGTAAATATTTTTCATTTATTCTATATATATTTGTATATAACTTACACTATTTTATTTGTCCATAAATTGACTCAAAATAAATAATTTTCTTAACAGAAGTTGTAAATAAAATATTTTCTAAATAATAAAAATACTTGTAACATAAAATTATGTACAAAATAAAAGTAACCACACTCGGAAAAAGTCGTAAAGCAATAATTGAAAGATAAATTCCGGCCCATATGAATTCAAATTAAATCAAACTCACTTCCATCGTATTCTAAATTAAAATATTTTTAAAATTTCATTGGTTTCATAATTTTTGGAGTTACGGTTTGAAAGATGGCTTTCTATGGTGTTTTTACAGTTTTACTATTTATTTATATTATATATTTATCCATATTTATTTTTTGTACATAATGTATTTGTAAAAAATTGCAAATATTTTTTTAATAATTTTTTTAAAATAAAAATAAAAAATTTAAACATAAAATAACATTATTTCCTTATTTAACTATGTATATAATGTATCATATGTATATGGTAATGTATATAATTAATTTCCTTAAATAAACACAACAAAAATTAAATAATTAACCTTTATTATTTAAATTAGTAAAGTAACAAAAAAATTATTTATTTCATTAATTATATAAATAATATACCATGTGTATATAATTTAATTAATAGCTTAATTAACCCATTATTAAGGTGGCTCATTAAGTTATTTGTATTTTTTTATTACTTTAATTACTATAATTTCAAAAATTATTTTATTTACTATTTTAATTAATGTAATTTCACCATTAACATATTTTCTTTTTTACTCTCCATTAATTCATTTTTTGAAATTCAAAATTTTCTATTTATTTGGCTCCTCCTCCCTCATTTCCATTTGATAAATCCTTTAGAGAGGAGCCTAATCTCCAAGAGCCATCTTGTTGTAGAAAGGCGCCCATCATCCGATTCGTCCAGTGATAGCGAAGCGATCATCGTCGAGGCCATAACGGTTTTCATCTGCTCCTACGGTAAGAACCATTCCATTTTATTCTCAATCTTTTATTCAGATAATTTTTGGTCTAATTTTCAGCTTTAAATTTGTCATTAATTTTAAGTCTTAGTTCGTAAACAACAACCATAATTTTTAATCGATCGCCAAATTTGAACCCGATCCGTTCTGATCTTCCATCTCATATTCTCGATCTACCCACATTCCTATTCTATCTCACATAATCTATCACCTCTAGCCACGCACGGTGGCCAGAGATACGGACCTTCCATCACAACTGTTGGACCATCTTCATTCACATTTTCTGTTCAATAATTTTTGACCGAGCCATCGTGTCCGAGTCGGGCATTTTTCGTATGTTGTATTCTATTTGCATCATTTGTTGTTTACAAAAATATTTGGATGGGTACAGCTCAGCCGCCCACCGTCTGGAGCATCAACCACAACCTTCGACCGTCAATACCACCGACCATCTGGAGCACCATCGTCGACCGTCGTTCTGCCCCTGCTCGACCTCCACCTCCTGCACAGACCACCCTTCCACCTGCGGTCTTGTCGCAGTCCTCCAGCCATCGAAGAACGACAATCTTCTTTAGTGCCCCCGTGTGAACGAGCTCCTCCACCGAGGGCGTTTATCGCCCCTCGTCCGCCCACTTCCCCGCCGCCATCATCATCGCTCCTCTGCATGGGAGGAGCATCTCTGCCAAACCAGAACGTGCCACCCACGCCGTTTGCCACTTCTTCGTCGCGCAAAGGAAACCGCCCACACAACAACTCCTGTGCGAAGCAGCTGCAATATCCACGCGCCATCGCCGCCCCTCCTCTGTCTGGGGCTCGCCATCACCATCCTACGCAGGCTGACCACCGGAAGCACGAAGCTCCACCCGCAAGCTCGAAGCTCCTGCAGCCGCCAATCAATCTCCAGGAGCTCCGTCACCACCTCCATGTTCATCATCATCGCTGACCATCGATCACCGACAACCGCACTTCCACACCGCCACCGACAAAGACCGGCGAGCCCCCGCACAAAGCCGCAGCTACCACCATTACTTGGAGAGGAAGGATTGGCGGCACCCCCTTCTGTTTGGGGCTAGGGTACGAAGAATAGAAACCCCAATTGAAAAGTATTATTTTTTGGGTAAATATCAAATCCACCCTCGGAGTTCTGGATTTTGCGCTGAAGTCCCTACCAGCCCTTGAAATCATGTGCAGTGGATGCTATCTTGGGTAATTTGCACTTTCTACCTGCAAGTTTATTTTTGTTAGATTTTAATGTAAAAACTTTAAATAATTTCTTTTAAGTCAATGTGCTTCCAGACTTCTGTTTGCATGCGTTCCTTATTAAAATAACTATTTTTTGTGCTCGATAAATTCTTGAAAATTCATGATATACTCCTCTTGCTTGTCTCTTCATAGTATAATTTTTCCATTGCATTTTATTTACATTTCTTATTATTAAATAATAAAAAACGCTGCATTTTTCATTGTTTGTAATTAAAAAAACATAAAAATTCAAATATTGCATCAAAAATTCTAAAAAATAAGAGTTGTTGTATTTTTATGTATTTCATGTGTAAATTGCACGCATTAATTATTTTTGAAACCCCAAAAAATACAAAATACCAAAAATCTTTAAAAAAATCACAAAAAAATTGTAGAAAATTCCAAAAATTGTGATTTCACTTCTTATTTGTAGATACTTTGTAATAGTTTTTTGAAAAATAAATGTAGTAATTTTTGACTTTGCTTTTTATTTTGAAATTGAAAAATATTCCTGTACACTCACTGGTTGATTTTCTCCTATTTTTATTCATTTTAAAAATATCAAAAATTCAGAGAATCTCCAAAAATCACTAAAAACAGTAAAAATAAAGTAAAAAATAGAAATATATTCTTTAAGTATTTTTTATCATTTTTATCTTATTTGACAAATCCAAAAAGATGTGTTTCTTTCGTGTATAAATTTGTTTTGAAAATTTAATTATTTTAAATATAAAAAATTTGCAAAACTACAAATCAATAAAAAATTAAAAATCAAAAAATAAAAAATGAAAAAAAAAGATAAAACTCTCATAAAAACCAAGATAGTTGACATTTGAATTTCCTCTTTATTTTTTTTGATTTTTTTATTATTAGAATTACCCTCGAGATTTGTAGCCTCCCTGAGTTTGATCATGTTGCTATAGAGGTCGAATATATTGAAAACTCTCTTGTTATAATTTTGTAATTAATTTAGTTTGAAAAGTAAATAATATTTTTATTGAGGGATTATTTAGTTTGTGACAACACATTTATTTTCATAAATAAAAACCCGAAGATCCTTTCCCAACATAAGGCTCAGTAGAGTAAGAGTAACTCAGATTATACTGGGTCATTTGATCCGCCAATCCAAAGTTTTGTAATGCGGAGTCAAGTAAACTGATTACATTCTGTAACTCTGAGCTCCGTTCATAGTCCTCAAGAATCCCACGAGCTTTGTATATACCCTGCACCTGTAAGTACTTCATATATTGCATAGTGTTTTCCACGAATCTCTTAGTAAAAAGTTACACACTTATGCCTAGCGTAAATCTGGGAGTGTAAGGCTTGTATGTAAATTGTGGTGGCGGGATTGAAGTATGTATCCATCGTCGTGCAATCTTCCAGTAGCACTGCATGTATGTTTCTAGTCACTGCTCGCCAGATTCTGCCGAAGCTCTTTCCATCACCACGGTTGACAATGTTGATTCCACCGAATGATCTATTCTCGAAGTCGATCGACCCAATCAATTGGATCATTGTCCCATTGACGAGACCGACGATTCAGGAAAATTATCCAAGGCATCTGATCTGGGATATGAGGGTCGTAGATCAAATTGTCTCATAACGTGATCCGGCACGTGCATCACCGCCACATTAAAGCAAATTAGCACTATATGAGACCTCCATACTTCTTGTCCTTCTCGACAGATAGCGGGTAGGATATTTATGATCTTCGTATCATATGGAGACCATCGCATCTTTTAAAAGTCCGATGTTAATATTTTCATACTATTCCCATAAAACGATATATGTACGAACAGTACGAACAGTACTTGATGCTCGTCCTATGCATCCAACTCGTTGCGGTAGAATGTCAGGTTCGTTGTTTGGACATCTGATTGAACGACATGCACCCTGACGTCCATCTATTTTATACTTGTGTTAATATTTTATCAAACAATCAAATTTCAGAGTACTTACATCTCATACTTGCAATCGTATGGACCTTGGTTCAAAACAGCCAGATCTTTTTCATATGGTCCAGGCACCCCGATGTGTATATGCTCCCAGGACCAAGTCTGCAATAAGGTTAGAAAATCGTAACATCTCCTGGATTTCCTTAATGAGCAATCGTCCAATTGCTGATTATAATTGGACAAGAACTGTTGTCCCCCCAAGCCATCTATGAAACAATGGGGCCATGTTGACCATTATCTACGAAATAATAGAGCTAAATAAATTATTTAATTGAAAGATTATTATTATAAAAATAATTCATATTAATTAAGAAATTGACGTTGTTAATGGGACAACTCCATATTAATTAAAATATTTGGAAAATGATTAATGATAAGATGGATTCATAATAATTATATCATTATTTATTAAAGGGTAATTTACATACCACTAAATTAATTATATTAATAGTAATAACATGGTTATTTTCATTTTAAATTATATAATTAAAAGATTATTAATGTCAAAATCATTAATATCAATTAAGAAATTGTCAACTAATTGAGCAACTCCATATTAATAAAAATATTTGGAGAATGAGTAACGATAAGATGGATTTGTAATAATTATATTATTATTAATTAAGGGTAATTACATATCACTTAAATTAGTTACATTAATAGTAATTATACGGCTATTTTATTTTAAATTATTAGTTAAACGATTATTAATGTCAAAATCATTAATATCAATTAAGAAATTACTAATTTATGAAACAAGACCATATTAATTTAAATATTAGGAGAATGATTAATGATAAGATGGATTCATAATATTTGTATTATTATTAATTAAAGGATAATGTACATACTACTTATATTAGATTACATTAAGGGTGCGTTTGGATGGTGGGTTAAGGCGTGTTAAACTGGTAGAGGGTAACCCGTTTTTGGGTTTTGGTGTTTGGATAGAGGGTTAAACTGGGGGTGGGTTAGAAGTGGTTTTGAGGTGATATGATTGTATTGAAGTTTGAAAAAGTTAGTTATTGTGATATGATTGTATTGAAGTTTGGAAAAGTGAGTAGAAGTGGAGTAGTTTATAATTTTTATATGATATGATGGTATAATATATTATTTTTTGATAGGATTGATGATGCAAAATTGATTTATTTAATTTTTTTAAAAAGGGAATAAAGTGGGGCACACAGGGAGAGAGGGGGATGTGGGTTAAGGGGGAGGGGAGTTTACCCCGGTAGTCGAACGCTACCTAATAGTAATTAGACAGCTTTTTTCATTTTAAATTATTTAATTAAAAAATTTTAATATAAAAATCATTAATATCAATTAAGAAATTATTAATTAATAGGACAACTCCATATTAATTAAAATATTTAGAGAATGGTTAATGATAATATTGATTCATAATAATTATATTATTGTTAATTAAAGGGTAATTTACGTACCACTTAGAGTAATTACATTGCTATTTTCATTTTAAATTATTTTATTAAAAGATTATTAATGTCAAAATCACTAATATCAATTAAGAAATTACTAATTAGTGAGACAACTCCATATTTATTAAAATATCATGATAATGATTAATGATAAGGTGGATTCATGATAATTATGTTATTATTAATTAAAGGGTAAATTGCATACAACTTATATTAATTATTAATAGTAATTAAATGGTTATTTTTATTTTAAATTATTTAACTAAAAGACTATTGATGTCAAAATCATTAATATTAATTAGAAAATTACTAATTAATGAGATGAGTTCATATTAATTAAAATATTAGGAGAATGATTAATGATAAGATAGATTCATAATAATTATATTATTATTAATTAAAGGATAAATTTCATACTACTTAAATTAATTATATTAATAGTAATTAAATGGGTAATTTCATGTTAATTTATTTAATTAAAATATTTTTAATGTAAAAGTAATTCATATTAATTAAGGAATTTTTAATTAAAGAGATAACTCCATATTAATTTAATTATTTATAAAATAATCGATATCAATTAAGAAATTACTAATTAATAATTCAATTAAATTGGAATTTTTCGTATTAAATTATTAAATTATGTGATTATTCATTTAGAAAAACTACACCTAAATTAAGAAATTATTAATTAATAGGACATATATACATTCCTAATCGTGAATGTTTTTCCCTAATCGGTATTTAGCTGTGAAATTTATACATAAATGGGTATTCAATCCCATTTGTGAAGTCAACAACTACCCATTATATGCATACAAGGGTATTCTATCCCGGATTTAGATGTTACCATTTCCTTTATGTCTAAAAATTTAATTTGGAGATGAAATCTTACAAGAAAATTTTAATTCTACAGTGTTGGGGGTATGAAAATAACATACGAAGATTACAATTTCATAAAAATGCAACCATAATTTCATCTGCATTTATTATGTTAGAGGGAATTTTACAAGATAATAACTTACGAAGTTTACAATTCACAAATTATTGTTTACAGATACATTATAACAGATTATTGAATTGGAAGGAATTTTTATACTAAGAATAAAGATGGAAAAATTAGAAGTATAACTAATAAATAATAAATCATACCTTAGGTGAGAGAGATTCTTGAGAGAGATTGCAGGGAGAGGGAGTTAGTGAGGAAGAGGGAGGCCTGGCTGGAGGAGATATAACTGAAAGAGAGGGAGGAGTTACTAAGAGAGAGGGAGAGGTGGTTGGAGAGGTGTGATCGAAAGAGAGGGAAGGGGGCTGCTTAAATAGGCGCGGAGGAGGGATTAATTCGGCGAACCGTTTGCCGATCGACGAACGGTTCGCTGACTGAGCGGTCTTTCGGGAATCCGGGGCTCATGCGTTGTGCCCTCGGTAACGGGTGCCTCGGGAACGGGCGTGAATTGTCGTTATGCAGGTTGATCGATGAACCATCTGTCGATCCGTGTCATGACATGGAAAATTGGCCCAGACAGGCCCTGATCGGGCATTCTGGGCACAAGGGGCATGCCCTGTCTAAGAAAAAACTCTCTGTCGAGGCATGTGCTTGACATGTGAATATGTGATAGCATGAGTTATTCCCCATTTCGGGAACGACTTTGTAAAATATTACCCAAAATATGTACGTCTCGAGAATAATTTCCAGAATAGGCATATATCGGCAAATCGTTTGTTGCTTGGCTTGTTTCGAGCGGCAAACGGTTTGTCGTGCCATATAGACGGCAGAAACAACCGCATGTGATGAAAATTTGAGTCACTGGCACCCTCCCGTCCTGCCATGTGACACGGCAAATTATTTACTGCGTCACGAGAAATGGTTTGATGATATATGTCCATTTTGAAAATCATTTTCGCGCCCTAGATAAAAAATTTTCTTTCGTCCCCATTGTAAACGTCCTGCACAGTGCATGAGATGTTTCATGCGTACGATAGCTTATGCTGTTCTTTTGGCCGTACATATAATATAATATATCGCATATATATATCTGGCACATTTTTATTGGTGGGACTTTGCCATCTCGCAGTAACGTCATCCACGGACCGGTATTGAATGCTTTTTTTCGAGGGCACTTTCCCATCCAGACATCTGAAGAAATCGCATATTCGAGCAGGTGCCCCTGTCTTTTACATAATGTAAATAAATTATATGACAATGCGGCGGAGTTCACGCATGCCAATTAGGTAACCACTCAAATCACAAAATCCATTGTGATGTGCTGATCAAGAGGATTGTAGGAAAATAGTACCATCATGAGATATTGAATGTTTGCAGGGCCATCTATATGTAGATAGCTGACGGCATATAATCAAATCGGTTCATCCTTCTCACATGCAAACGATATGTACGGTGAAGTTGTTCTTCCCATGAAAGGGTTCCATAAAAAATCATGCATCCTTCGATCCCATCTGATCTGTTATCTTACCTCATTGCATGATCTCATTGCTAGCAGAATCCTTCACAATTTCTAAAGGAATACAAACCCATTGCATCATGTTCTTTTGTTGATAATCGAACCTGGCTCTGATACTCTTTGTTGAAGATCAAATTGGATGCCAAATCAACCCCAAAAGAAGCACGTGAAAAAGAAGAAACGAGATCTAATGATGATCGATCATCTCTCATTATCAGTGGAGAAGAAAATATAAAGAAGGAGTTGAGCTCTCTCTAAAATGGCACCAGCAAGTATTAGGGCTTAGAAGAAGTTAACACACGAGAGGGATGAAGACAACAAAAGGCTTCTCTGAATACTGGTTCTGGAATGCATCCATTCAAATGAGAGTAGCAAAAATGTCACAAGGCTGTTTCTGGATTGAATAATGAATGAATGAATGCTCGCTCATATCTAAACAATCACGGAGTTGTTGGATTATCTGTAATGGAAAAATGCAAGTAAGTTGTTCCACGCACTTATCAAACGAGGAAAGTGGTGTTTATAATTATAGCACTAGCTTCTTGTTATTTTAATAAATGGATGGAGTATTTATATTATATAATAGTCGAATATTTATACGTAAAAATGTGGAATATCTTTCAAAGTAAACGCACCATGTAGTAAGAAAGAAACAAAAGTCACATGTCTCCTCCCATTATATTCCAACCGAATACTTCAAGAGATTCTTTGTTGATATTTCAGGAGGGCCCCAAAAAAGAATAAAAGGAGCACTGTAAAGTGGTGAGAAAGATCGAAGTTGGAGGATATTCTTAGGATAATCCGTTTATGGTTCCCATCCCCATTGAAGGAGAACAGATATTAAAGCCAACTGAATGCATCCAACATTCAAAGATGTTGACCATATTCCTCTTAAATCCGAATCAAAGTCACCAAGTATAATGAAGAATAAGGAATGAGTGAGATGTTTTTTATTTCTTGTTAGGTTGCTTGAGGGACAATGAAAAAATAAGTATAGAATAATATATGGGTAAGGGTAGTAACCGAATCATATGCATTATTAGATGCGATTCATTTAGAAGTTTCGAATCCGAACCGAATGGTTTTAAATGAATTTGATAACTTGAACTCAGATTCGAATCATTTTGAGTTTTGAATGTTCAAAGTTGATTTATTTTCTTTCGAATCTAAAATATTAGTTAATGTTGTTAAAGCTTATAGTAATTATTGTATACAAAAATATTTAATTTTAAATACTTTATTATTAATTTATTTTGAAAATAAATTATTAAGATAAGTTTATAAAACGCTACAGGATAAAGGAAAGTATCCAACATATAATATATAATACATAAAAATACCTCTTTTACACTAATTGAGGGACCTAAGCTCGCAGCGTGCAACTACCCCGATCGTTGGGAATAAGTGATGAATCGCATCGCAACGAAGACGTTGCGAATATAAATGGGAGATGTTGTTCATCCCCAGACATAGTATTAAATTTAAAAGTTACAAAGTATGAGAGTGAGTTCTATATGATATTGGATTAGTACTTGACAACCTGAGATTAAACATTTTGGGTGCTTGTCAACATATCCAATTGAGCATGAGCCCAATAGGTTGTCAAGGCCAGTTATCCTCAATAATATTTGAGGAAGCTAAGCATGAGACGTTACTCAATAGAAATTAATACAAACTGCTCTTATTATTTGAAGCAATAGTAATAACAACTAATAACTAAAGGGATAAAACTGTTTCATGCATCATTATAATCATCAGTGTATAAAAATTAAAACCTTATACATAATAACAACTTACATGATAGTGAGAAGAACATGCAAATTACTAAAGTGAGGATAAATGTGGTCTTGGCAAGATAGCAATCACCATAGACTGCCATGCAAGAATATCCAACAAAACAAAAAATGGCGGATGAGACCCGACTAGACCATGAACCACGATAGTCGTCAAGGAGGGAGCTCAACGTAATGCTACTATCATTTTCACATGAAACGAGAGGAATGCCATGGTCTACCCAAGGATGATGGATATTTCGTAAAGAATGAAAACCAAAGGGAAGAAGTGGGAGTATGGAATGTGGGGCTATGGAAATAAATGCAGGGTGTGGATTGATGTAAAATTTTAAAACAGATGTTTCTTCCTCCTAGACTTTATGGTTAATATTTTCTACTCTATATTTTTAATATTGGGCATTTAATCTTAAACTAATATGAATGCATTTATGCACAATCATGCGTATACATATTCATGTTCATATGTATACACGCATGTATGCACCTATTTAATATGTATGTGTGTATATTTATGTATGTATTATACGTAGAATTGAATCGAATTATTATTGCATGAATTCATGTTTTTCGATTTCAATTCATCTGAGAATTGGCTATAAAATTCAAATTCATACTTGAATCATTTTATTTTGTCTTCATTTTTAATCAAAGAAATCCTAGTTGAATTCGGAAGATTCAGTTCAATTAGCACCTCTGTAATATGATATAATCATGATATGTCACATTTTCCAAGAGTATTCATTATTTTCATGATAAACCCCATTCTCTCATTGTTGGCAAATATACAATATCTTATTTGCAATTTTTGAAGGTTTGTTAGTTGAGCGATGTGCCTTTCATGTAGTAAAACTAAGTTTCAAACTCTACATACAACTATTTCTAAAGAAAAGGCACATTGATGCAAATCTTATGTGGTTATGGGATGAATACTACATGAAATGCCACTAAGATCTCATAGCTAACAATGGTGATTTCACTAGTCTTAAAGGCTTCTGATTGAAGTTCTTTAAAACACTTAAATATATTACCATTATCACAATTGATAGTTCTTTCATTTTGCTAGTGGGAAATTGGGTAGATAAAAGGGGACAATAACAAGAAGAAAAATGGCAGATAACAGAAAGAAAATGTGGAAATAACATTGAAAAAATAGGGAAATAACACAAGGGAATTGAGAAACAACAATAAAGTATGACTTTCGAGCTTTTCACTATCAAAAGAGATGTTGATGTGATGTTGATGCCATCACCAGTTCAACCAGTTCACATTTTCGGTTGGACCTCGTCGAACTAATTTTAGGATTTAATGGATTTGATGTCCGGTTTGATGTTTTAAGCCTTGGTTGTCCTCCTCCCTAGTGTCATGGTGCTTGAGATGATTCCCCATGCAGGTTTCCCTCTTTTTCCTTTTCGTTGATGGTGGCAAATGGTGAAGCCATTTGGGTGTCGCTGGCCTCATCCTTGACATGGGGATACTAGTCGTGCTAACTTTCCTCATTACTCGATGGACAGGAGGAGACAACATATACATAGGAAGGAGATGCTATTGTGGTGGAAAAAATTTATTATTTCTAGTAACTATATATTTAAAATGTGACAAAATTATTCTTTAACTAACAAACTAAGTAATATCCATACACCCCTTGATTTTATCAAAATGAATAAAAATAAATAGATATGATATAATGTTTTCCTAATTCGAGGAAAATTTCACTTCATTTGAAGTGTTCCATGTATTTATGCATACATGTTTATATGTATGCTTACATAAATAAATGCATACATGTATGTATGTATATAGGTAGGTAGGTATGTATGTGTGTATGTATACACATGTATACATGCATATATGAATGCATGTGCATGTGCAGCACATATATATGTAAATACGCATGCACGTGCATGCGTACATACAGACATGTATGTATGTAGATGTTGTGCATGTGCATGTACATACATATACAAGGGGTTTAACATACTATAATAGAAAAAGAAGTAATAATATTACAAACCGCGGAAGAAGTGCCATCAAATGATCATATAATATGACAGACCCCACCCCCCCCCCCCCCCCAAAGATGTACCATTAATTAATCAAAATATATGTGAGATTCCCTAGAGACCTGCCATCAAACTCATGGCAGGTTAAGAATGCTTGTCATTATATTCATGGTAGGTCCCTGAAGACATTTAATCAAACTAATGGCATGTTGCAAAAAGATGGACCAAGTTCTCAACATTATCTATTCAATAAGCAATCCGTGTATGGTGATGAGTGTACATGAGATCTCATGAGTAAGATTTTGAGTTCCATGTTTATTAGGTGTGAGAACCAATTTCCAATGTTGAATGGCTCTCAACCTCACATCACTGATAAATGCAGAAAGGGATGATGGATGGACCCACAGATGGCGTCGGAAGAGACGACCATCACATCACATGGGCTGTCACTCAGTTGTGACAACTTTTATAGTATGATGGTCATCTCAATTGGCATCAATTATTGTGCACAAGGAACAAAAGGGAGATGGGAGACATGAAAGAGGACCCACCCTTTCTTCAACAGCAACCCCCATCCTTTTCCTTCTCCTAATTAATAATGCTACAAAACTCCCAACTTCACTTACTTCTTATCGTTAACATATGTATACCATTCACGGATTCAAGTTGTATTTCTGTCCCATATGACGTTTTGGTAAGTTTCATATGAAATCCGGATGGCTATTTCTTTGGCTCTACGTTACATTCTTCAGTCATCCTCCTCCTTTTGGGTGTAAACACCTCTTTAACTTTGTTGAGATGCCTTCAATCTAAATCATATCTTTTCGACTCGATCGATATATTACAGAATTTAATTCCGCACGTCATCTCAAAATGATGTTCTTATTTGTAAGGAGGTGCTGTATAAAGTAAACCTCATAGTCATATATAGGTTAGGATCTGTATTAATATGCTCTTACCACATGAGAAGAAGATTCACCGTCGTTGCTAAGGTATTGCAGTCGATCGATAAAGATGAACCTCATAGAGCTGAAATGGTATTACAGATGAAGTGTATTGGATGAGGAAACCTTACTGGTATGATCAATCTGATCAAACACAGAAACAACATGCATACAGTTCAACCCGGACTCTCTTTATATTCTCATGAATACGTGCCTCAATGGCTTAGGAGGGAATGCGTGTGAAATTACCAGAATACCCCTGGTACATAGAAGAAGCCAGAAGGACGCATTTGAGTTGGATCAGAGGTCAAAAGGAAGCAGCACATACGTCACCAATTAGATTAGTCTTCTCATGAGGACAGAATTTGTTTTAGGTAACCTTTGTAGCAGTAAGAGAACAAGGCAAAGAAACCGAAGCACTTGGCAATAAAATGACCCTTTTTTTTTTGAAAGATGACAATAATATACGACGATAAGTAGAGTGAGCTTATCAATAAGAGCATCTGCTTTTCAGGACAATCTCTAGTTGACCGTGACCAAACATAGGTCATGGGAGACATGAATAGTGCATGCAACTCACCTAACCTTATTCTGAATTAAAGCAACATACGTATCATGTCATTTAACTTTTTGACAACTCCGTCCTAGGAATTAAAAACTCAGGACTGGATGATGAACTAGAACCTATATAATTTTACAGAGAAAGTAATTTAAAGGGATGTTCTCAAAGTTTCCATTGGATAACGACATGGTCCCTAAATTTATATTTATTCATGCAAATATTTAAGTCCCAAACTACTTTAGAAGCAACAATGTGATCCCCCTCTGTTCCAAATGATACTGCTTGGATTGAACTGCTAACGACTAGTTACTTAATTAGTGATCGCATTAGTAATTTGGGACTCATATCGTAATATTTATAAATATAGTGTAACAACCCGGATCCTCGGTGACCAGCGGAAGCATATCAAATGCCACATTGGATCCGAGTGTTACTCACAATATCAACAAAATGACATAAGGAATCATCTTAATTATCATATATCCATAATAATGTACAACTCTAATACATATCCAAGATCGCTCGTTCCAGTGGGCACAATGATATCCTTCCTTCAGACCTCGCAACGACTCCCTAACTGCAGCTAAATTTATTTTCACCCTGACCTGCAATAAAAACACGAGAATATATGGTATGAGCCTAACGCTCAGTATGTGTCGAGATAAGGTCAAACCGGCTAACGAAAATCAAGTCTCCACTAATCTAACTTAAACACTTCATTCATAATACACATAATCACAACATGAGAACATGCTATTTATCTTCTTTTCAATTTATGAATAATATTCACCTACAACATCCATGAGTACAATTAGCCACATTCGCAATTGATTATAAAGAAGAAGCTTACGATTTTCCCTAATCATTCGCATGTAAATGTTTCACGTGAGTTACTTTAAAATACCAAATCTCATATGCGTAAAGGTGTCATATCCATATGCCTATCATTAGCAATATTCACAATATCATTAACTTGATATATGAAAAAGAATTCACAACCGTCATATAACTTACTCATAATTATTATCATACATAGGGGTATTCATATAACATAACATACAATATTTCACATATACCCTCCCATATGTGGCATTTCATATTCACATATACCCTCCCATATGTGGCATTTCATATTCACATATACACACATGCAACATATTTACTTTAATTTTCACACATACACTTAGCTTTCATGTAAATTGCACATATATATTTGGCATTTCGCACAATTGCACATATGCACTTCGTATTTCATATAATTGCACTTATACACTCGGCATTTTATATAATTACGCATATGCACTTAAGATTTCACATGGATACAAATATACTCTTAACATTCACATAATTGCACACATGCACTTGGCATTTCACGTAAGCACTTAACTTCCTTATAAGCACTTAGCTTATTCATTACAGATTTGTCTTATCTCATAATTTGTTGGATGGCTTTGGTGGCTTTTACCGCTGGCACAAGCGGTCACTCAATCATTTTATAGAACATGATGACATCAGCGCTGAGTCAATGGTGGACTTTCCACTAGGTTCTACTGAACCCGACATCCCCGGAAGGTGTTGCCCTTTAGGCTCTCGATAAACGGACTCTAGAGGTAGCTCCCACCATAGATGTAGCACTTAGCTCCGCTCATCGTTTAAGTGCCATTATCATGCTTAGGAAATTTTAATTCTTTAAATACAATTTCCTTCTTCATACGACAATGGTTCATGTGAACCTTTCGGCTCCACTAAACAAATAGGTCTTCATTGTACAAAATGCATGACTGATATAACACCGTTATTCAGTATTTCATATTGTCATAATAGATTTGATCATTGGTTGCTATAATTTGTTTGCAACTAATCACGTAATTACAATCACAGTACACAATGTCCAGTCCCAGCCTTTTATATAAACTAGTATATAATTAGTTAAGTAACCAATCTTGTATCATTCACAGTAACGAAAGATAACATCATGATTTCCAATTGCATAACCCATTAACGGATTCTGTATTTTATAAATAAAAACGATATAACGTACATCAATAGAAGGGTTCGCACGTGATTAACACATGCAACTGAGAACTGCCAGTACACTAATCAACTATATGCTCTTCTAACGTGATTTCATATCATCAACAATAGTCATATTAGGTGTGTGTACAATGCATTTTATATCTTTCCTATAATAGTAGTGCAATATTGGTGGTGCACGTTATCATAATTCTGGCAACATTATGGATGTGTATAGATTTAGAAATTAATGAGCATACCTAATTATTATATTCATTGATAGAGAGAATCTAGGTTTGCATTGTGGACTACTCGTATTGTAAGCATCTATACCCATTATATAATGGTAGCCTCGTTGAAGTTTGCATCTGCGTCATATAACCCAACAAAATTCATCCTATCAAATAGCATATAGTATACGACTAAACTCACACAAGATAAAGATTAACCGTAGAAAAATCATTTAAACGAGAAGTGAAATTATAGTGCATATGCCTTCGTGATAGGTACATTTTCCAATCCCCGTTGAATATCCATCAATGCTTGAGAAAAAACACTCGTATAAACATTTTCAAGATCATGTAAATCCCTCAATGTTTTTCGTTAACAAATCCAAGTAAGAAAATGTATTGTTGTAACTTGTATAATGAAATAAATAATAACAAATCGACATGATTACAGAGAGAACGATTACTTGAATTTATCGCATCTCATTCCTACATGTTCGACACATACCTTGACGATGCGAGAAGTCCGCCCGCGAAGATACCTCGATTCCGCCTATCCGAAGCATCTACGCCGACGTCCCTCCTATTCCACCGGAACAACATTCGATGCCGACATAGAGGATTGCCGTTGCTAGATCCGAAAACACCGTTTATCAATTCTCGCAACCTCTTCCTCTCTCTCCTCTCGTTTGCTCTCTTCTCTCTTCCTAAACACATAAATTTTCCCTTCACTCCCTACCTATTTCTCTCCCTATATGTCTCACGCACACTCTATCTATATCTCTCACAACCAGGGTATAAAAAACCGGACCGGACCGGCCGGTCGGACCGGTTGGACCGGGAACCGGCTCCGATCCGGTCGGTTCGGCCGGTTCTTTGTAATTAATTTTAAAAAAAATAAAAAATAAAAAATCGGGTCCGACCAGTGGTCGGACCGGGTTGACCCGGATGGTCGGACCGGGTTGACCCGGATTGACCCAGTTTCGATGGTTTGGTGATTTTCAAAAAATAAAGATTTAAATAATGAAATAATGGGGTTTTTATCATATATACCCTTCTTAACTTCTATGATATAAGATATGTCCCTCTCTTTTTTGGAATTTACGTTATGTCAATACTTTCTTAGAGTAATTTTCTTGAAACAAGTATAAATAAATGATTACAATATTATACTCATATATACTTCTAGAAAATGCGACTAACTTTGTATAGTTTTACTTGAAATAGGCAATCATGTTATTCTATTTAAAGATTTGAAATTTCTAACGATTATTTCGTTGATATATAAATATATACTTACATATATGTATCCGATTTTATGGGTTCAAAAAACCGGTTCGACCGGTCTGACCAGTAAATTAAGCCCGGTCCGATTTTTTTCGAGTCAATGAGAATGATGACGTCATGCTGACATCATCACCGGTCCGACCGTTTTGGACCGACGGTTCGACCCGGTTGGACCAAACCGAAGACTGACCGGTTCAATGTCCGGTCCGGTTTTTAAAACCTTGCTCACAACCCCTCTCTCTCACTTACGTAAATAGATTAACTAAAATAGGAATACAACATTGTCAACCCACAAAATATCAAAAACATCCCCCTCTCTCCTCCTTTATTAGATCTCTCCCTTACCCATTCTAAAAATGGAAGTCACGCACATGATATAAGGGGTTGAATTGGTCATCTATAATTACCCACCTCCCCTCTCTTTCTAGTACGTGGATGAATGACATATAGTCCAATTCTATTTTTAGCAAAAATGGAAATGGAGATGGTGGAATGAATCCTTGCTATTAAATGCTACCAAATAAATATCTCGTAGATTTAACATAGACACCCTCTACTTTTAATGTTCAACCCTTAAATAGAACCTATCATGCTGTCACTTATTTCATTATTTAATTCTTTTTTTTATATATCTAATTATAAAATATGGGTCGTTACATATAGGACTACATTTATATCGGGTGGAAGATTTGTGAGAACCTCCGGTAAATTATTCATTATCACAAGACAAACCATCCTTCCTCCACAAGAAAAACCTCCTTCAAAGTTGACCACAAAATAAAAATGTTGAACGAGAGGAAACCTACAGGTAACGTTTATAGAATTACGATATACGTACCTTTGCTATGTATTGGAATTAACTGTATTGGGATAGTTTGATGCAATTTGATGGTCAATATCAAGTTGTATTATTGTCTCAATTACTGGAATTCAATGTTTCAACCTTGTGGGGTGTTGTTTAGTCTCACATCGTGGAGAGATAAAACTGGCACTTGGTTTTTATGTGGGAAGTCCTGAGACTAGTCTGGAAACAGATTAGAGAGGACTTTAGACCACAACACACGCACGTTCGCGCGCGCGTCGAGCCGGGTCGGGTCGGGCCGGGCCGGGCTCGGGCGCGGCTGCGGTTGCGGCTGCGGCGGCGGCGGCGGTGTGGCAAAGACCAAGTCAGTTTTGTAACCGCGCGTTTGAATCCCAAAGGTTACGCTCCATTATCCTCTCACGAAACGTAACCGCCCGGACGTCTTTAAGTATCTCTTAAAGACGTGGGCGTAGGTTACGAACATTCCCTCTCTTCATACCCGACGCCTCATCTCTCTCTCGAGGACGCCCTCTCCTCTCTCGATCTCAGGCTTCGTCTACGGAGGTGACTTTTGAGGACGCTCAAGCATGGTGTGCACCGTCGGGCGTGGACCGTCGGACCCTGGGAACGGCACGTCAAGGCCCTGTGCGCCGGTAAAGTGGGGGGGAGCTGTCTCTCTAAGGGGAGTCCTACGACAGGACGCTTCGGTTGTGATTTCTAACTCTCTCTAATTTTCTTTGTCACGTTGTTTGTCATGATGTTTGTTTCCGGATTTTTCCCTTGCGTTAATATGCATTTGTTCTTAATACGGATATTTCTCTTATCATTGTTAACATGGATGCATACATACGTAAATTTGTTCTGCAAATATGTTAATATTTGGATTGATATATGTATGTTGATGATGATTTTCTCTACAATATTAGAGAGACAGCGTCATAACTTGATAAGAAAAATGTCGGATTTGAAGTTCGGTCTCGTGTGGATTTCGGTGGTATGCCAGAGAAATTCGGGGGTCAGAATTTCAAGCATTGGCAACAACGCATGAAAATCTGGCTGACCACGATTGGCCTGATTTCGGTTCTGTAAACCAAGTGCCCTAAGTTATATGAACAAAATCCGGATCCTGGCGCGGTTAAGATGGCGGATGCATGGAAAGAACATGACCGTCTGTGTCATGGGTGAATTCTTACTGCACTATCGAACGTTCTGTTCGATGTCTATGGTGCATCCACCAAAACTTCTAAGGATCTGTGGGAAGAACTGGATAAGAAATACAACACGGAGGAATTGGATATTGAAAAATACTCAGTATCCAAGTTCCTGAAATTTCAGATGATTGAGGGCAAATCGGTTTCGGAACAGGCTCATTAATTTTTGTTATTGCTCCATGGGTTAACCGAAGCAGAAATGAAACTTTCTGAAAAGTTTCAGGTTATGTCGATCATTGAGAAATTTCCCAAGTCCTGGGAAGATTTTGGGATGTCCCTAAAGCACAGGAAGGGGAAAATTTCTCTGGATGATTTAATGGTCTCAATAGCTATTGAAGAAGAGCATAGGAAACAAAAACCTGTGATGTCTGTAGACATGAACCCTAAGGTCAATGTGATAACCTCAAAAGGAAACAATGCTAAAGGAAAAAATAAGAAACTGAAAGCCAAGGGAAAAATCCAGAAAAAACTAAAGAACAAACCTTGTTGACAGTGTAGACAGGTTGGACACTGGAAGAAGGATTGCCCTTCTCTAAAGACCCAACAGAAGTCTATTGATGTCGTTCCTCAGGCTCTTGTGCTGACTAAGGGAGGCGGGTTCGGTGAGAGGTGTGTCTCAGTGAATCATGAACTCTACTTTGTAAACGAGCCTAATGAGTGTCTTGTTGACAAAGGTGCAAATGTACACATTTGTACTGACAGAACATTCTTTGTGTCTTATCAGGCTTCAGCCGGTGGAACAGTAATGATGGAGAACAGATCTGCAGCCAAGGTGCTTGGGTCTGGACAAGTCGAGCTGAGATTCTCAACTAGACGAGTTTGGACTTTGCGCAGGGTGCTGCACGTTCCTGATATTAAGAAGAATGTCTTGTATGGTTCTTTATTGGTTAGAGAGGGTTTTCAATTAGGTTTTAAATGTAATAAAGTAGTTTTTCTGAGACATGGTGTTTTCTTTGGCAAAGGATATTTGGTTGATCATGATCTTTTATTTAGAATAAGATGTGACATTGATAGTTCAGTTAATAGTATTTCTGGTTTTAATTCTTCTACTTATGTTGTTTCAAATATTGAATCTACTGATTTATGGCATGCTAGGCTAGGACATGTGAATTTCAATTCTATAAAAAGAATGATGAAACTTGACATTATTCCTAATCATACTACAGACAAACTCACCAAATGTGAAATGTGTGCTCAAGTTAAGTTGCCTAGAAAGCCTTTTCATTATGTGAATAGGGAATCTGAAATCCTAGACTTAGTGCATTCTGATATTTGTGAGTTTGGTGGCGTGGCGACTAGAGATAACAAAAGATATTTTATCACCTTCATAGATGATAGCAGTAGATACTGTTATGTTTATCTGCTTAAAACTAAGGATGAAGCCTTAGAAAAATTTCTTATTTTTAAGAATGAAGTAGAAACACAAGTCGGAAAAGTAATTAAACATCTAAGGTCAGATAGGGGTGGTGAATACACATCTAAGATATTTGATGAACAATGCAAATTATTTGGTATAGTTCATGAGATCACTGTACCATATTCACCACAGTCCAATGGAATAACAGAATGAAAGAATATGACCCTAACTGATATGGTCAATGTATTTATACAAAGTTCTGGGCTACCATCTTACATGTGGGGGGAAGCTTTGAATATGGCATGCCATGTTCTGAATAGAGTTCCCCTAAGGCATAAAGATAAGAGTCCATTTGAACTTTGGAGAAATAGAAAGTCAAGGTTAAAATATCTCAAAGTGTGGGGATGCTTGGCTAAGGTCTTAGTCCCATAACACAAGAGAAAGAAGCTTGGACCTAAAACAGTTGACGCGGTCTTCTTGGGGTATCTGGAAAATAGTTATGCCTATCGATTCTTAATAATTCGGTCTGAGATCACAGGCATAGATACTAATACTATTGTTGAACTTTGTGATGCTACATTTTTCGAGGATATTTTTCCAATGAAAAAAGAGATTCCTGAAAATCTGACTAATGACGTAGCCTCAACATCTGGTTCAATTCCAAAACAAATAGAAAAGATGTCAAATGTGGGGGCTACCTCTTCTGAACCCAATGAATTTTTGGAGGATGTTGAACCTAGACGAAGTAAGAGACCTAGGATTGCCAAAGATTTAGGTAGCGACTTTGTCTCCTACCAAATCGAGGGTGATGCTCCCACATACAAGGATGTCATGGCTTCTACTGAAGCAAGGCATTGGAAGGACGCTACTAAATCTGAAATGGATTCGATCATTTCAAATGGCACGTGGGAATTGGTCGATCTACCTCCTGGGTGTTCCAGCATAGGAAGCAAATGGGTATTCAGAAGAAAACTTAGACTGGACGGATCCATAGAAAAATATAAGGCAAGACTTGTAGCCAAAGGTTTCAAACAGAAAGAGGGTATTGATTATTTTGATACCTATTCTCCTGTAACTAGAATGACTACGATTCAGATGCTCATTGCGTTGGCCTCCATACATGATCTCACAATTCAACAAATGGATGTAAAGACTGCCTTTTTATATGGTGATCTAGAGGAGGAGATCTATATGGACCAACCTGAGGGATTCGTAGCATCTGGTAATGAAAGAAAGGTCTATAAGCTTGTAAAATCTCTTTATGGATTAAAACAAGCTCTGAAACAATGGCATGACAAGTTTGATAAGACTATCCAGTCTTATGGTTTTATTGTTCATGAATCCGATAAATGTGTGTACTCTATGATTAAAGGTGATATGTTTGTTGTCTTATGCCTATATGTAGATGATATTTTGATTTTTGGATCAAACATAAGGATAGTGGAAGAAACCAAGAGATTCTTGAGCAGTAAGTTTGAGATGAAAGACAGGAGTTGCAAATGTGATTTTGGGACTCAAACTGATTAGATCTACTGATGGGATAGTTGTGTCTCAGTCACATTATACTGAGAAAGTTCTGGAAAAATTTGGCTATCAGAGCTGTAAATCTGTATGCACTCCTTATGATTCATCTAAACCCATCTACAAGAACAAGAGTGGAGTACCTGTAGCACAGCTACGATATTTCCAGATTATAAGAAGCTTGATGTATCTCGCGAACTGTACTCGATCTGATATTTCATTCACGGTCGGAAAGTTAAGTAGATATACGAGCTGTCCTGACCGTACTCTTTGGGAGGCCTTGGATCGAGTGTTAAAGTACCTTAAGGGTACTGCACTTCTTGGACTGCATTATGGTAAAGATCCTCCTGTCTTAGAAGGATATAGTGATGTAAGTTGGATAAGTCAAATGGAGGACTCCGGGAGTAACGGTGTGACTGGGTATGTATTTACCCTTGGAGGCGGTGCAGTCTCCTCGAGGTCTGTGAAACAGACCATCTTGGCTCGGTCTACTTTTGAGGCAGAGCTATGTGCTTTGGACACAATAGGTATTGAGGTTGAATGGCTTAGGGAGCTTCTCTCTGAGATGCCCATGGTGGGTAAGCCGATACCGGCAATTTCTTTACATTGTGATAGCATGACTACTATTGCAAAGGTAAAGAGTTCAAAGTACAATCAGAAAACAAGAAGACATATCTAAGTTAGACTTAAGTCTATTAGGGATTTGGTGTCTTCTGGAGTGATTGCTGTGGAATTTGTTGGTACCAAAGATAACACGACAGATCCACTTACAAAGGGACTTGATAGATCTTTAGTCCAAAAATCCAGACTTGGGATGGGGCTGAAATCCACTGAGAGTTTACCCGCAGTAGCAACCCAACCTAAATGAGTAGAGATCCCACAAAATAGGTTCAATGGGAAAACAAGCTGTAAGGGGAACTGGTTCGCACTCAATATGCAATACTTTGCATGTGAGTCCTATCCCTGAAAAGTCGAGTGCCTGAAAATTGTAGGAAAAGGTTGAGCATTATGCTCTTAATGGATTCAAGCTTTTATAAGCAGGATGTGAGCAGTGCATCCTTCGAGAATGCCACCTATATGAGTATTTCTATGCACCGCAGATAAAGGATGAGGGTTTATCCTTAATATACTCATGAAACAGGGTAGGGTGCATGGCCATTAATAGCATCAAAACCAGAAGATTGTCACCATAGACTTCACTTTGTTGTTACCACTCGATACCATTACATCAAAGGATTAAAGTTCAAGACTTAGTTCACTTTATTCTTGTGATGGTGAAAAGGGATAACTCAGGTAAAGGTTCAAACAGGAAGGTACTTTACTGAAAGCAGAGTGTGGAAACTCGAGATCCTCGGCTCTTTGTGTTTCAACAGTGAATTCGTGGGGAATTGTTGGAATTAACTGTATTGGGATAGTTTGATGCAATTTGATGGTCAATATCAAGTTGTATTAATGTATCTCAATTACTGGAATTCAATGTTTCAACCCTGTGGGGTGCTGTTTAGTCGCACATCATGGAGAGATAAAACTGGCACTTGGTTTTTATGTGGGAAGTCCTGAGACTAGTCTGGAAACAGACTAGAGAGGACTTTGGACCACAACACACGCACACTCGCGCGCGCGCCGCGTCGGGCTCGGGCTCGGGCTCGGGCGTGGCTGCGGCTGTGGCGTGGCGTGGCAAAGACCGAGTCAGTTTTGTAACCGCATGTTTGAATTCCAAGGGTTACGCCCCATTATACTTTCACGAAACGTAACCGCACGGACGTCTTTAAGTATCTCTTAAAGACGTTGGCGTAGGTTACGAACATTCCCTCTCTTCATACCCGGCGCCTCCTCTCTCTCTCTCTCTCTCTCTCTCTCTCTCTCTCTCTCGAGGACGCCCTCTCCTCTCTCGATCTCGGGCTTCGTCTACGGAGGTGACTTTCGAGTTTGCTCAAGCACGGTGCGCACCGTCGACGAGCGTGGACCGTCGGACCGTGGGAGCAGCACGTCAAGGTCTTGTGTGCCGGTAAAATGGGTAGCGTTGTCTCTCTAACGGAAGTCCTACGACAGTACTCCCCATTATACTCTCACGAAACGTAACCGCCCGGACGTCTTTAAGTATCTCTTAAAGACGTTGGCGTAGGTTACGAACATTCCCTCTCTTCATACCCGGCGCCTCCTCTCTCTCTCTCGAGGACGCCCTCTCCTCTCTCAATCTCGGGCTTTGTCTACGGAGGTGACTTTCGAGGACGCTCAAGCACGGTGCGCACCGTCGACGAGCGTGGACCGTCGGACCGTGGGAGCGGCACGTCAAGGCCCTGTGCGCCGATAAAGTGGGGAGCGCTGTCTCTCTAAGGGGAGTCCTACGACAGGACGCTTCGGTTGTGATTTCTAACCCTCTCTAATTTTCTTTGTCACATTGTTTGTCATGATGTTTGTTTCCGGATTTTTTCCTTACATTAATATGTATTTGTCCTTAATACGGATATTTCTCTTATTATTGTTAACATGGATGCATACATACGTAAATATGTTCTGCAAATATGTTAATATTTGGATTGATATATGTACGTTGATGATGATTTTCTCTACACTATGTCATTTATTATAACTAGAATAAGAAGATTGTAAGATTACGATATGGTACTATGGCCAAAGTACGGTAGTCACCACATTAGAGCTGTAATGTATTCAAATTGGCCTCCCGATTTGTCCTTTTTCCCATTTCTTCTCGATTGCTAATGCTCTCATCGACAACTGCCAATAATTGCTCTGACAGCACAATATAATTATTAGAATTACGATGTTGTGGATGGCACATCAATTGGGTACTATCCCGACATCAAACGAGCAAAGCGTCAAGCAGTATCGTTCCTCGTCCACATCCTGAATTCCTACTACAATCATACGTGAAACAAATACTCGTCATGTGGGTGATGTCGTGGATTAGTATTTGTTATACTTCACATGGGCAACGGCCAACACAGGTCAGGTCATACTTCCAGCAGGAAATGGATGGCACCCATTCAATCAATGTGCCCTTACCTTCCATATTTTCCTCCGTAGTTACAAAGGTTTTGCTTCTTCCTCCCCTTCCCCAACCAAATATGCAACTGAATCGTGACAACACGTGGTGCGTTCGGTTCGGGAATAAACATGAATAAAGATGGAGAATAAGGAGAAAAATGGTCTATTCTTTGTTCGGCTGGAGGATAGGAATAATGGGAATAAGGTAAAATAAAGGTATGTAAGGTGGGATAAAGATAAGAATAAGAGTGAAATAAGATGGAATAATGGGGAATAATCGTACCACTGAGAACCGTGTCGGGAGGAGAATTGACCCCTTATTCCAGGACCTATTCTCCAACTAAACAGGGCCGTAGTGTTGATGCATAATAAGCACCTTCGTCCAAAAACAACGTTGCTTCGTTTTTTAGTTTATCGGTAGCTTCGGGGAATTATCTGTTTCTAGAAATATGTTCTGTTTACATGGAAATGTAAACAATTTGCTTCTTGCAAGCGACTGCCGTATGAATAGCCCTTTTGCAAAAATATGTAGAAATTCTGATTTCCCAAGAAAAAGATTATAAATAGGGGACTGCCATCCTGAATAACAAATGTTTTTCAAAACCGAAAAGAGAATAAACCAGAAACTTCCCCAAAAAAGGTCTTACTGGAGTGAATCTTGTAATCAAATTGATTCAACCGGTTGATAATGTCATCAATCTTTGTAACTGCCCTAAACCGAATTGTTGAAGAAAGTAGTTGGACCAACTAATAAAATCAGAATGACTCAAAACATATATATACTAACAACTTGAATATACTTGAAATAGATATAAAATACATTGGCAGTGTTTACATCCTACAATATACATACATTTTTTCGATATACAACAAATATAATTCGTATAGATATATATGATATCTAAACTAAATACTCTGCACAATAATAATAGTTTAATATATTTAAAATTTATAAGTTACGTTGCAGTAGTTGGTTAGGAGTTTGTGGTAGGTAACTAAATATATGGGGTTTTAACTCCCACCAACTTCATAATTTTTGAATAAATTCAAAATTAAATTACAAGTCAATTTCCATTGAACATAGTCAATTCGAGTTTGAAATAATACGTTAAACAGGTGGTTTACCAAAAATATAACCTTTGGAATTGCAGCGATAATACCAATTAATCGGACTAATCCAGGCCCAACCATAGGACAAACCAACCGACCCAGTACGATTTTAAGGACAATGTGAATAACCATTAGCGAAGGATATGTTTTATCGTGTATTCTACGGAATAACCATAAACATCAATACAAAATGTTTTATCTAAAAGGCCATTAATTGTGGAATGGGACTTGACGTAGCGTTTGAACTTGGAAAAAAGGCTTAATTAATGATTTGAATATATTTGATACATGGTTTAAACCTCTTATTATTGTTGAAAACGAATCCGATCGATTACACAAGCGGAAATCTAAAGAGAAACAGAAACGTAAATCATCGCACAATATAGTGATTTCTCCAGCTACTCGCACTTATTCTATATTTGTATTCCTTTAATGATGACGACATGCGGGTGTCCCGCATGACTTATTACAGCAATAGTAGGCTCATAAACAGGTCACACAACTGTGGCTCATAAAGGATTTGCCTGGAATTTGCAAAAAAAAAATGTGATATTCATGGTTACTGAAATCTTTTTCAACTGTATACAGTTAGACATAACTCGTAATGGAGGTGCAATGGAATTATTATCAAATTAATACATACATATATATATATATAAATACATACAATATTATTTGTATACGCTTGCTACCATTTTCCTCTAACAGGACACTGTACAACAAAATAAAACCTTCCTTGACAAGGCCCTCAAAGCAACGGCTGGTTTCCCTTTAATGTTCAATTGAGGAAAAAATTATGATCCACTAACATATTGAAGGACAAAATCAGGCACCCACCCGTTTCAGCGTCAACATCATATAATACGAGATGACATGTGGCCATGAAGATCACGAACATGGAAAAAAAATAAAAATGCAATTAGTATGTTACACGTCTTAGGCACCGATCCAGTCAGCTAGAACCCTGGAGCCAAACTTCCAATCAAGAGCTTTCCTCAGTCCCTGACCTACTAAATATATATTGAACGAGATGGGACCCGGACATTATGGTTCACACATAGTCCTGATGCACCAACTTGGGTTGCTTTCAGAAGGCACCGTCCCCAAAATAAAACATGGAGTGGTCTCACAGACAACTAATTGTGGCCATTAAAGAGGTTTAAGTTGCTATCACCCAAGGACAGGACAGCTATACAATGCATCTCAATAGTCATTATACATCAGCTTTGTTTTGAAAGGCACGCAGCCCAGTCAATTTCTTCTTCTTCTTTTTTGCTTATAATGTGCCTAGCTCAAACTCTCGCAAGATACAGCATAAACCCAAATTGCCAACAGCATGTAACTACTAATAGACCAATCTAGATAGACGGTAAATTTTACTTCAGAAACAATGACGTCACACTCTGGGCAGTTGGTACTGTTGAAACAAAAATCTACATCTCTGTTTTTTTTCTTGACCATCAGATTGGTGATGCGCTTTGATTTGCATCTTGTCGACTAGCATTTAGCAGCGTGGCTGAATAAAATCAATTATTTTGGTGGCCAAAATATGCAGAGTTAGAGTACCTTTTGCAAAAGATGCAGCCTGACCACAAACAGATACGAAATATAACATAGCTGTCAAACTGTGGCCCAACTGCTGATACAAATCCGATCAGTAGTGGAATAATACAATGAATCTGAATGCTTTTATGTGAACATAAATTATCCATATCCAACTATCGTTCTCAGCACATCTTGTGTAACAAATTTGAGGTCACAAAAAGCAGCGGATTCACATTCCATAACATTCCAACAAATAATGAAAGCAAAAGCTAATATACTTTGTACTACCCATAACCTACCCAAACCCTGCCAGCAACACAGCAATGCTAATGGTGACAAAGTTACTGCCGCCTTTACTCGATAAGATAATGTTGACAAAGTTACTGTCACCTTTACTCGATAAGATAATGTTGACAAAGTTACCGCCACCTTTACTCAATAAGATCAATGATGGAAGTACAGTCACTTCACCAAAACTGCAATATGAATCTTAGCAACCTTACATTCATCCAACCATGGACAACACCACCTTCACCTATCGCAAACACGATAAAAGTGGAGTTGAGGGAAAAAATTATGCCATGGCCCTTCTCTCTCATGCCGCCTCCCCGGAAGGGGATTTGAAGTGGAAGTCAATAGACGAAATAATTTTGCTGTGCCAGGGCTCAAACAAAAAATGCTTTCCATAGTACAGATCCAAGAAGGCCTCATGGTATAGTTCTCCAGCCTTATTAACTACCCTCACCTACTGCCCCAACATAACTGATGTGGCTTGCTCCAGCTAAGATTACCTATCCACAGCAGAACCAGCTACCACAACAACCTGTGGCCACCTTCTCCTTTACCTGCCACCACCTTTGGATATTCATCCAATCCCCGCATATCACCTCTACCTACCACAATCATAACCTTCCACCATGATCTAACAAGGAAATACATGCAGCATCAGCGATCTAGCTCCACCTGTAATTGCCAACATTACCTAATGCTCTTCGACGACCTACATACCATCTCTTACCACAACCAAGTGGAACCGTGATGAGCAAAATGCAATGCTCCTTCAACCACCATGCACTACCTCCAATGCTGGCTGTGGGCAAAACCATAACCTCCATCTGGCTACAATGACCCAACACAGAGCAATTGCTAAGACAACCCAAGGGCATTTTTGCAATGCCACCATAACCCCACGGTATTGAATCATTTATCCTCCACCTCAAGCACTGTAACACACGACCATAGAAATATCAAGCATAACGGAACATGCTGCTGGGACACCCTACCACCACCGTCTCACAAGCACCTTGACATGCTACCACCGCCATCTATTTGTTTAAGTCTGATTCTGCCGTCTCCACCAACAAGGCCATCAGTACAGATTTCACATGCCATGGTAACACCTTTACCTTACCTCACTAGATGTGCCATACAAGAAGAAAGTAGCCCATCAAGTCCTTTGTATGCCTTGCAAACCGAAAAGTCACCATCAACCCACATCTAGCGATCTGCATCGAAGTTGGATCTCCTACTTCAGAGAGAGCATCTCGAAGTACCAAAACTCAACCACTCTTTGATCAGACAACTCAGAACAAAACAAGGGGCCCAACTGCCATCCTAAGCCTCGCTCACAGAAATCTCTCTATTTGCCGCCAGAGCAAAAAGTCAAGGGAATCGATTACGAGGCACTTCAAATCCCATCCAATCATCAAGATAAAAGCAGAAAGCTCTCCCATCACCCAAAGTCGACCTAAAGGGATGTGGGACCACCAGCATTTAACCCTTAAAGAAAATCGAAGGAGTGCGAACCAGTCCCTCCTGGCAAGACAATTCCAGTGAAGCACCATATATACCATGCAGCATTTGGACCGACAAATCTGAACCTCCTCCCCATATCCAAGCCATCCACTTCGTCAGCAAAGCCTAATTCATCTCCTCCAGACTCCTCACAGCAAGGCCACCATCTTCCTCCAACACCACCCCCCCCCCCCCCCCACACACACACACAAGAGGCAAGATGCCCACCACCCACAAGCTTCCGCTCCATCTTGTAACCCATCGACCCCCAGTCATTCTGCTCCAACCGCCCTCCCACCAAAAAATTGAGGCAGACCCCTTCTGGGTCCCAAGACCATTGACGTGATCCTCAATCTCTACCTCCATCTCAAATGAAACAAACACGCACTAGTCTTCAAAAAAAACAAACATGCACTTTAATGTTGATCCACATGCTCTATAGCTCCCTGAACAAATAAAAAAACAGCAACGGCTCCCTCCACTGCCCTAGTGTCACCCTTCATAAAAAATGATGGTGTCTTCTGCATATTGAAGAAGCAGCACAAAATTGTCTCATCTTGTAGGCCACAGAATTAACCATCAACCGCACAGGACATTATCTTAGAAAGAGCATCCACCACAATAACAAAGAGCAAATGGGCTAAGGGATCTCCATGGTGCACTCTTCATTGGGGCTAAAGAAACGCCCCACATGCATGATGTCCACCACCACTGAGTAAAAAGTTGTGGACATATATCTCTTCATCCGGCCAATCCACACAGTTGTATGCCTTCAAAATTCAACCTTTAAAAGCATTCCCTTCACCTTCTATCACTTCTAATCAGCGACAATCTCTGAAGCCATCACCACCATGTCCATGTGCCGCCACGAATATAAATGCAATCTGTGTAGATTTTTTTTGAATGAAAATTTGTGTAGATACAACGATGAAACCCAAGACCACACGGAAGTGATTGAGAAGCACTTTCATCATAGACCACAAATCCTCTACTAGTCAAACAAAGAATGACTCAGACAAATAAATCCATGGTTCACCTGCCATAAATCCACCGCAAGCATCGCGACTACCTCTTTCCCAACCAAGGTCCAAAATTCCCAAAAGAATAAGTTCGGGAATCCATCTAATTCCATCAACATCTAGGGGAAACATCGCCTCATAAACCTCCTCCACGACAAACGACCTCACCAAATCATACCCATGCTTCTCAGATGGTCGTGCCACCCCACCGACCAACCCACCCCCCCCCCCACCCCATAGCAAAGAACGATTCAAATGATTAGATCCCTGGTTTACCTGTTGTAATCATGGAAGGCCATTTCGCCATATATCGGTGATATATCGCGAACGACAGGTGACCGATATATCATCAATATGACCGATATTTGGCCTTGGAAGGCCATTTTTTTCATGAAATAGGTTCAATATCGACGATATGGCGTCGATATATCATCGATATATCGTATCGACACATTACCGATATGGCCTTCCATGGTTGTAACTACTCAAACACTACAACAACTTCTTTCCCAACCAAGGTCCGGAATTCACGAAAGAAGAAGACCAGAAATCTATCCGAGTAAGCCATTTTGGGTGAAAAACATCTCACAAACCTCCTCAACGGTGAAGGGCCTCACCAAATAAGACCCATGTTCCTCCATCGGTAGCATCACACCTCGACTAGCCCATCCAACCACCCCCCTCCCCCAACCGATTAGAGAATCAACTCACGAAAGCGCTTGACTACGGAATCATTAATAGCATGATCACCTTCCACTGTCGCATCGCCCACCTCAAGCGAATGAATCAAGTTATGCCGTCTTCTTTTGATGGCAGCAACATGGGAAAAAAACAAATGTTGGCATCCCCCTCTTTCAACCATATCTTCTAGAAAGGTTGTCTTGTCGTCATTCCACCTTCATATCCCCATCAAGTAACACCAGTGGTGCTCCTTCCTAATGACATTAACTCCTATGAAAGCTCCCTAGAATCCTCAAGAGTATGAGCCTTCTCCATCCTCACAGCATGTCGAAGCCGCACCTCCCATCTATATTGTAATAAAATCCGATGAAGTGCCTCCAGCTTCGCCGCCATCACCATGGAGGCTGACCCCATCACAATAAGTCCTTCCAACAACAAGAAATGCTCCCTAAAATCATACTGGAGGCTGACCCCATCACAATAAGTCCTTCCAACAACAAGACATGCTCCCTAAAATCGTACCCATGCAGCCACGACCTCTCAAAGTGAACCATCACACCAACACGGCAACCCTCGCCAGAATCCCACTAAATAGGGGTGTGTGATCAGATTTCATCACGATAGGGAAAGCACAAACGCTAAGATAATCGTCTCCAGTAGCTCAACATAACCATTGAATTTAATATTTAGCCATTCCATCATCAACAATAACAATGGTGTCTTTCTATGTCACCCTTACCATTGCCCTAACACCTCAATCATTGCCACCTTACTTAATGAATCCTACCCCAAAAATGAGGGATTTGCCTATGACCTAATTTTGACAACCTACCATGATTGTGACTAAGGTTCAATTGAAGATATCGATATCAATATCGTATCGGTCAGATAAGAAAGGGGCATATCGAGGATCTATCAGGGTGTATTAACGATATCCATGGAAATCTTAGAAATGGCTCGAAAATGTTCTCACGAATTAAGACAATTTTACTCCTTAAAAGAATAAACAACATATAAATACACACTTATACAGAAGAGTTAGGTGTATCAAATATATTAAATACACGTTACATCACACATATCACCCATATACTTGTTAATACTGACAGTTTCCTGCTGAGAAACATCAGAAAGTAAATAATGAAATTAGCAACATTAGATTACATCTTTCATCCATAAAAATAAAATACATGTAATATTCAAAAACAAACTAAACACCTGCTCTAAATAATGTTTCATTCATAAAAATAAATGACATGTAACAACATAAAAACTTATTACCTGTGAAGATGATCAAAACTAACAGTTCGAGGTGGATCCATATGACCTACCCTTCCTTATCGTCTCTTGTATCACATTGTCGACTCTATATTTTCATAATAATACATGTCGATTTAAAAGTATATAACCCTGTAATCCATCACATATTGCATGTATTCATGTTCTTCCACGTCTGAAAGTATCTTGATGAGAGGATAAGCAATACTGGAGCCGAAATAATAGGTGGAAAGATGGGAATGGGAAGGAGCTTGAGAACATTGTGATGATAACGGAGCTGGAGATGATCTCTACGGAGGAGTCATTGTCGAGTAATGGTCATGGAAGATTTCATAACTATCACCACCAAAAAAGCTCGTCTCACGTTGATCAAGGTAGTTTTGATGACTACCTTCATAGTTTCGACCATTGTAATCAAAGCTACAGCCATACCCATAAGATTGAGGAGTCTGAGGAGAAAGAGCACAAAAGTACTGAGGGAACATGTCAAATGATATTTCATCGCCTGATCCATATCTACCTAACAAGCTTGATGTTACTCCACCATCACGGTGTGAATTGCCCCATCCATATTCAAACAAACAGAGGATGTCAAATCATCCATGTAACTCTTTATTTCCATAGTCATGAGAGTATACTTCTTAATGCATAGGCTTCGTAGGACCCGAACTCGGACTTGGTACAAATTATCCATGTGCATTTGTCCATCGTTCCATAAACCCACAACCTGCTTGTAGCCCTTCCACGAATCGTCTATCATGTAATCAACCTCCATAAGTCCATCCCATCTCAATTATGTTTGTCCATCACCAAATTCACCACCACCGACTGCACTCATCATCTCCACCATCATCCTTCGTTCTTGATCTATCATTGGTAAAAGCTATGTCATATGTATTATCATTAATTTCTAACCCTCCAAGACGATCCATCATCCAATCAGATCTTGCCATGTAATTGTCCACATCTACACCAGTTTGTTGACTTATATTTCGATTTAAGTCATCACCCCGCCTCATCAAGTACCGGAGCACCAATGGAATCCAGCACATCATGCATTTTGAAAATATATGCAACGTAAATGGGGTCTATGTAGTCTTCTTTCGCATACCCCTCTCTTGTAGGTTTCATCTTCAACCTCAAGTTATAATGCACGTAGACAAAATTGTGAAGCTTTCCTTCTCCCAACCTATTTCTTTTTTTGCAATGGATGATATTGAATGTGCTCCAATTCCTCTCACATCTCCGGTCAGTGCAGTTTAGGATGGCACTTTTGACGTCACATTCTGCAAGTTATGATGTAAAAGCTTTCACTCGCTTTTATGTTGCAAAAAAAGGCTCATTAACAATGTTGACATGAATGCTCTCTCCAAAAAACTATCTTGTTAATGGCCCTTCCCACCTTCTCCCTAGTATTCGAAAACATGTTGAAGGATGGAATTGAAGATGTTTATTCGCTCGATTGACTCTGGATATATGGCATCGACATTTCTTGCATGACATTACAATTCCTAGTTTTCAGAAGATGAATGATGGCATTATATTCGTTGAGCTTAGCTATAAAGCATCAATTACATCTGCAGTTCGTCAACCTCTCATGGAGAAATGATTGTCAAACTGAAGGAATATGTAGAAATGCATAGGAAGATCTAGAAGGTGAATGATTGCATAATAATGACTAATGGATGGACAGATGAAAGACAACTTACATTGATAAATTTTCTTGCATCCTCTTTTGTTAATATTATGTTTCTAAAATGTTGATGTGTCGGAGCACCCAAAGATGGTACACTTGTTACTCAAACTTTTTTGAGATTGTGTACAATATACTTAATACAACGTTAAAAAAAGGTTTTGGTTAAATTAAAGTTTATATAGCT